>BMAU01017275.1:587500-907500 GCA_019973935.1 Trichonephila clavipes | reverse complement strand
CACACTGTCACACCTTGTGAAATTGCTGTATGCCGCTCGACAATAAATGCCGGATCGGACCGTTGGCCGGTGCGCCTCCAGACACGTGTGCGGTGGTCATCAGCACTGAGACTGAATCGGGATTCATCACTGAAGATGACACGTCTCCAGTCTGTCACACTCCAAGTTGCCCGAGGTCGGCAAAAATCCAGTCGACACTGCCTATGATGTGGGGTCAGTGGTAAGCGTCTTAGCGGACGTCGGCTCCTCAAGCCAACTTCGGTCAGTCGTCTCCTTATGGTTTCTCTTGATGGCACTGGATGTCTGGAAGGAGGTAAGTGGCGTTGAATCGATGCTAGCGACGTTGTTGGTGCCGAAGTGGCCACTCTTCTGATTGCACGATCCTCGCGATCATTTGTGTTCCTGGGACGTCCTGACCCTCCGCGACGGTACACTCTACCTTCTGTGATCCACTGTTGCCAACACCGAGCAACTACCATATCGCTCCGACCGAGGTGGCGGCCGATACGTCTATTCGACCAACCTGCTTCTCTGAGGCCTATTATACGGCCCCTATCAAAGTCCGTCAGCTGCTCGTACTGCCGCCGGTTACGTCTTAGAGGCATCCTAAGTCTCAATATCGTCTATCAAAGTCCTCAGATTCGTTTGGATAGCCGTACGGCGCTCGTACTCATGCTTTTAAACTCTCCCAGTTGCGCAACTAATATGCGCATAGCACACTAGCCTTGTCTCATTGGCTTCGAAATTTTAATCATTTGCATATCTCTTACCAGACTACATTCTTGCCGAGTTTCGTGATTGTAGCTTGATTTCTTCTGGAGTGCATATATTTTTTGCGACAGAGTGTATATATATATATATGAAAATATATATATATATATATATGAATATATATATATATATATATATATATATATATATATATGAGAAAATATATATATATATTTTCATCTCAATTATTTTTATCAATTATCTACTTTATGCTTTTGGCACAATTTTTATTAGCGACTGGCAATTAGGTTAGTTTATAGCTGATCTTTGCTCGGTGGTGTACTGATTAGGTAAGTACAGCATCGTTATAACATTACCTTTTGTATTCTTCGGTTTTTGTGTGGTTGATGGCTGTCTTTAGAGACTTTTCTTAGCTGTGGTTTTAGTTTTGAGCATAGTTTTCTCTTTTAAGAGCTTTTCATCAAGTTTGTTTTGATTAAAAATTAACTTGTTTCGGCTTTGCTGATTTTTTTGTGTGGTGGATGGCTGTCTTTTTTAACCTTTTTTTTGGCTTTGGTTTTAGTTTTGAGAATAGCTTTCTCTTAATTTTAAGAGTACTTTCAAGTTTGTTTTTTAAAAATTAACTTGTTTCACACTCACTTTGACTTTGTATCAATTTCTTTATTATTACAGAAATCTCTATTTTGACTTTTATGAGCTTACTTTCAAGTTTGTTTTTTATAAATTAACTTGTTCTGTTTTGCTTTGGTACACTCTCTTTTGATTGGGTATCTACTTCTGTATTTCACAGAAATATATCTATTTTGACTTGTTGTTATCAGGATGAGGGAATTTTATAACTCTCCCCTCTCTTTCTCCAATAACAATTTTGGAAAGGATCTGAGTTCTGTTAAAGAACTACATCTTCGTAATAGTAATTCTAATATTAAAATATTCAAGACAAGAATTTTTTGGAACAAAAAATTCATTAATGGCCATCATAATCATTATAAACAAAACTTGTTAGATTCTAATAATCACATTTCTCAAAATATTAATAAATGTTACACTAAGAGTCCTGCTATACATGGAATTATTGATAATTTATCTTCTTATAATTTTGATAACTCTCAATCTTATAATAGTCTTAAGTTAAAATTCAATAAATGTAGAGATAGTAGATGTAAGACATGTACTATGTTAAATATGGATCAATATGATTGTGATTCTAAATTTAACCATTGTAAAACCTTTAATTGTATTTATATTTTAAATTGTAAAGTATGTCAATATAAATATATAGGACAGACCTCAATAATATTAACTTAAGTATTAATCAGCATAGACATGATGTTAAATTCTTTAATAATTCCAATAATTCTAATAAAATTGAACTTAGACACTTTTATATGTATGATTTCAAAAAGTTGAACTGTCTATCATTAAAATTTCTCCAATTACTAAGCACAGATTATGGTGGGAAAATCACTTTATTAGGAGTTTTAATACAATCTATCCATATGGCCTTAATGTTTTGTATTTTGCTAAAAATACTCTGCAAATAATGTTACAGAATAATAATAAAGAATTTTTTATAATGCCAATAAATTAAACAATACTTCTAAAAGAAAATCTAGAAGTAATAGAACTAAAAGGAAAAATAGAGATAAAAATTCATTAAATGACAATATTAGAGTTCTTATTGATGATTTTGAAAAAAACTTTAATATCAAAAAGATCAAATACTTCATGTTTGGTCTTAATAAACATGAAATTGCATTGTTATATGAATTCTTAAATAATGATTCCTTAAAGGTTTGTCATGCAGTACACATTATTAAAAGCATTCTTAACTATCTAGTTAATAAATTCAATATTAATGTTGAGAAAATTAATGAACCTATTACAGAGTACTGCACTTTATTATTCATGAATAAAACTTTTGACAAAATTAACTTTTCTAATGTATTTAATAGACATTTGTCTCTTTTTCCAGTTAAAAGGTTGTTGTAAAGAAAGCTTTTAAATATAACAAAACGATGGGCAGATTTATCTTTATTTACAACAATAGTTCGCCCTCTATTAATATAGAAGATTGTATATGTAATAACTATAATGATTTTATTGATGGGGTCATCATAAACATGTAGTTACTGGCAACTTAGATATAATCAAAGATAATATTTTAAAAGATATAATGAGTAAAGGCACTAATTTTAGATTAAATGTTTCTAATAACAACAATACTGTTAAAAACAAATTTTTAAAGATATAGATAATTTTATTACAAAATCTGCAATTAAATTTGGACTACCTATTGAGGCATTTGAAGAGTATAAGTACAATATTTTAAAAGACCTTATGAATTTTAGCTATCATTCTCAATATGAAACTACTTTTAAAGATATAAAACAGAAAATTTATGAATTACAAAAGAATTTTATCATAGTTTACATTGATAAAGTACCTGGTAACTATGCTGTGATTTGTAAGTATTTTTATTATAATATTCTTTATGATCGCTTTCTTAATAATGGTTATTTTTAAAAAATTAAATTTGTCACATAATGAAATTAGTAATCGTATTATTGCTATTTATAAAAATTAGGTTATTGTATTCCTAAAATTAAAAGTTTCCATATATTTTTTTAACTCCAAAATTCCATAAAAGTCCGGTTAAATTTAGAACTGTGACAAATGGTTTTAGAACATATATTACTACTGCAGGCAAATTACTTCATAATATTGTACAAAAACTTTATTAATCAGCAATGTAATAAAGCTATAATTAAAAAAGTAAAGTGATTATAGATTTTTTTAATGATAAAAATATTTATTCAGTTCATAGTTATGACTTTGAAGATCTTTTCAATTCCATTGATTTATATGATATTATTAAAGAAATTTTAGAAAACCACAGTATGTATAACCTTAATATTAATTTTAACAAATTTAAAACTCTCATAGATTTTGTCTTAAAAAAAAAATTATATCAGTTTTTAATGGTTCTTTATATAAACAAGAGAAAGGACTCCCCACAAGGAGGCCCAGCTAGTAATAGTTTGGCTAATCTTTATTTACATTTTTATGAATATAGTTATGTTATTAATAATGACTACTACATTTTTAGATATATTGATGGTTTAATTATTTTTGGTAAAAATGATAATTTAACTCCTATTATTAATTTCTATCCATCCTACTTAAACTTAGTTAAAATTAATAATAATCCAATCAAAACAAATTACCTAGATGTATCACTGTATATTAAGGATTTGAAACTACATTCTAATATTTTTGATAAAAGAGATGCCTTTAATTTTAATATCATCAAAGTGCCTTACTGGAATTCTAATTTATCAATATCTATATATAGAAATATTATTTTTAACTATATTTATCGCAATAAAGTATTAGTTAGCGATAAAGCTAATATTTTTAAATCTTAAAAAATTTTTAGTCACTGTATTGAACATGGATACCCTGCTAATTTTCTTTGTAATTATATTTAAAATAGTTTTTATGATACACACACACACACACACACAATTTGTATTAACGTAATTATTTACTGTTATTATGTTTTGTAATGTTTTTTTAAATTTAGACAATATCTAATTTTTCCTACAATTATTATATAGATGGCACCACATGGTTTTTTTTAATAAAAATTTTATATATATTTTTCTGAGTTTCTTTATATTTTACGCTAATTTTATGATTTTTATTTTTATTTTTATGATTTTTAAAAGTATATATATATATATATATATATATATTACTTATTATCGTATATCGTATCGTAATGAATTGTTTCTTATATCGTATCGCAATTAACTTTATGCGGTTCTGCCCACCCTATTTGGCGGGAACACGATACTGTTATCTTGGCCATCGTTATAAATACGTTTTGGTAGGTTATGTTTATGTTCATATGTTCTTTAGTTTAATGATTTAATATTTAAATTTTACACATATATAACTCTTTCCTTTCCTCTTGGTACATAGTATGACAAATTACAGGTGAAGGTTGGCGCCGCAAAACTTGTTTAAACCTGCAATCCTGGTTCCTAAGGCCAGGAATTTGTCTTTATACTATGTGCCTCCTTCCTACTTTTAGTTATCTTAGGTATATAACTATATGATTATTTTTATTTTTTTGTTTATATGTATATGTATATGTGTGTATAAATTTATATATATGTGTATGTATATGTATATGATTATATATTGAAAAAAAATTCTTTTATATTTGATTATATATATATATATGAATATATACATATATATGAATATATATATATATATATATATATATATATATATATATATATATATATAGAATATATATATATATGAATATATATATAAGAATATATATATATGAATATATATATATATATATATATATATATATATATATATATATATATATATATATATATAAAATAAATATCTATTATTTATCAAAAACAAGAAATAATAGATAAAGAACATAACAAGAAATAGCGCAATAAAAATATGAAAGATGAACATGAAGAACAAAATTATAGAGAAATAAAAGAACTACAAAAAAGAAGAACCTAGCGAGTCAGAAAGCAATTTCGGACTTAGGACCAAATAAGTGGGGTTAAACTAGTTTGAAGGCGCCAACCTTCCCCCTTTGCAACTCGGTAGGAAAACCAAATAAAATAAAAAAAACTTCAGAGAAAGTATAACTCAGAGCATGATAAAACCAATCACTACTATTATGTAGCAAACTCCCTCTATATATGAATATATATATATATATATATATATATATATATATATATATATATATATATATATATATATATATATATGAATATATATATATATACCGGGTGGGCAAAAGTCCGTAAAAATTTTAAAAATTCATGAAATCCGGAGAAATGAACGAAAAAGAAACTGTTTGCAGGATCAGCATTAGTATGTCACGGGATTTTTTTTTTAAGCTAGAAAAAATAATTCGAAAATCATCCGGTAGGTGGCGCTGATGTACGCAAATCAAAAAAACAATGCATACATAATGAACAGAAAACTTTCACAACTTTATTACACCACATGACCACCACCACAGGGGAGAAGACATTCCAAGCGAGTGACAAATCCAGCAACGGTAGAGTGCAACACGTCCGGATGTATGGAGGATACTTCTCTGCGGATCAAATCTTTCAGTTCCGACAGACTTGATGGACCGGATAGATACACGCAAGATTTCAAATATCCCCACAACCAGAAGTCTGCCGGTGCTAAATCTGGAGACCGAGGAGGCCATGGGTACCTGCAGCGCCTGCTAACGATTCTGTCTTCCCCGAACGTCTGTATCAGGAATGCCTTAACCGAGTTAGCAGTGTGACTGGTTTCTCCATCCTGCATGAACGTGGCATTCGGAATCTGACCTCGTTGAATTAAACATGGCACGACAGTCTCCCGTAGAAGCGTTAGATAACGCTGAGCATTTACCATTTCCGTTATCCATCCATTTACTGGGCACTGCGTTTCGAAGAAGGTCCTATGATAAATGAACCCGTGAAACCACACCATGCTGTCACTTTTGGTGAATGAAATGGCTTCTGTGTGTACTCACGTGGATTAGAGGTCGCCCAAATGGGACAGTTATGGTTGTTAACGTCACCATGAAGCGAGAAATGAGCTTCATCTGTCCACAAGATGTTAAAAACCCAGGTGGGATCCTGTTCCATTTTAGAGAAGGCCCACTTCGCAAATCCTTCCTCTTTGCGATATCTGCTTGCAAAAGTTCATGGCACGATTGCAATTTGTATGGGTACAGCTGGAGGATTCGACGAAGAATATTGCGGAAAGATGATGGTGGTAAGCCCAATCGTCTAGCAGCTTCACGAGCACTGTTGGTCCTGAAGCTGCTTCGGACGCAATCGCTTCCATTTCGACAGCAATGCAGGGTGCACGTGCTTCTTTCAAGCATGGTCGTCCGGCTCGTGCTCGATCCTCCAACTTTCCAGTTTCCTCAAAACGTTTAACAAACTTTAAGAGACCTGCAGGTGTTAAAGGGCCTTTTCCACTCTTCACATTTTTTCTGAATTCGGAATTTACCCAAGGCAATGGTCGCTGATTCCTCGTTCATGTAAAATAACTTCACCAACAAAGCTTTATCCGGCGCACTGAGCATCCTTGTTCACATTCACTGTATGTAATGGGGAAATGAATGTGGATTCATTGAGAGCAAAGGTTTTATAGCCATCTAAAGGTTTTATAGCCGTTTTTATAGTCTTTTAAAGTTTTTACGGACTTTTTGCCCACCCGGTATATATGAATATATATATATATATATATGAATATATATATATATATGAATATATATATATGAATATATATATATATATGAATATATATATATATATATGAATATATATATATATATATATATATATGAATATATATATATATATATATATATATGAATATATATATATATATATATATATATATATATATGAATATATCTCAGCTGAAGAAAAAAAAAAGAAAGAAAATACATTTGTTAAATTTTATGTCTGTAGATCTAATAGCTGATAAAAAGGATTTTTTTCTTTATATTTATAACTCCCCGTAACACTCTTGAGGGTCGATTTTTGAAAATCCCTCCCTAAGCTGATCTCTTATCAGCAAAAGTAACACATTGTTAAAAGTTTTGTGACGCTTAAAATATTGTAAATAATTTATATCTGAAAGTGCAATAAATTAATATTACTTTCTGTTGAATTTATTTTATGTTAAAATTGTAATACTCGCAAGCAACGCCGTTTCCTAAATAACAATGACGATATAGCGAAATGTTGACGATAGAGTCAAGTTGGCAAATGTCTAGCTACTTTCATAGCTCAAACTTTATTAGATCTTTGTAAGATCCGCCGTGTAGGAGAGCGATACACGTTAATGCTTTATATAGCGCATTATGATTTACTGCGTTTTTTCATGCAATATTTTGTTAGGTGACTACATTGAAAATTAAAGGACATACATAAACAAAATACTCGACTTAGGCAAATTCAATCGGTTAGAGCTATTAAATTAATTAAAGATATTCCACTGTAAAATTAATTATATACACCGTTCACTTAAAATAAATAGTCACATCGTTTTCTAAGGTCTCCATAAACATAAAAAAAAGACACTTAAATTTTGACATTAATTATTTTTTGGCACAAAAATTATAATCTTTGCAATCCGCTGAAAACGCCATCAGCTGAAAATGCAATATATGCTACAAAACTATTCGCCTTCCCCGCTAAAATACTTATCATAGAACCCGTGCTGTCATATACCTTGGAAGAGTGGATTTCAAAGAATAGTCCTAAGTATTAGTAGAATATTCCTTCTAAGTTGGTGTGGTGTGGTAGTTAGGAGAAGGGGGTGCCAGCTCAGGTGTCGTCCACGTCACTTGACCATGGTTCAAAATTACGTGGTCTGTTGCCAAAACTCCTTGTGTAGCTGAACAGTGTGACGTTAATATTCACTCACTCCAACAAATACAGTACAGTAGTTATAATTATTTTTATACTTAAAATGCTATATCTGACTATTCTATTAAATGTATAGCGTTATAATTAACTACTAACCACACAAATTTTGAAAATTTGTACAAATGATGTAGTGTGAAAGAGAAAATTTATTCAGACACACACACACACACACAAGACAACAAATGCGTCTTATATGTATATAGATTTGTTTGAATTCTTGTGTATTATTACTTTGTAAGCCTCATGACATACTTTATGGTGTACCAGTCTTTTAAAGCTGACTGAGCCACAGCAACATTTAGCTGGGTATATAGCTACTTATAACATAAAATTAAATCTTAAAAAGATATCAAAAATAAAAGACGGCTCAATATTTTGAATAAATCAGTATAAAAACATTTTCGTACAAACACAATATATATATTGTAAAATATTTATTCTGCTATTTGCATTTCAGGCAGACATCAAACAAAATTTTAAAAATTGTCAAAAACAGATAAAAACACATAAAATACCACGGATTAATTTTGCCAAAGACATCGCAATGTGCAAAATTATTTGCAGTATATAATAACCAAAAAAAATGTAGGTACTAAAATATGAAAAAAACAAAAATTATATATTGAATTAATTAAGGATTACTGGAGGGAAAGATAAAATTGATTGATTGATTGAATATTAACGTCGCACTGTTCAGCTACACGAGGGCTTTTGGCGACGGACCACGAGGGAAAGATAAAACAGGCTAAGATAACACTCATAATATTAATTTCATATTGGTAGGCTACTCATTTTTGAAATGATTTTGAAATCACGCCAAATTGGTATATGTTGCGGCCAGTCTAATGTTATAGTAATGTACAGAATTAAAGGTACTTACGTTTTATTGCAACCTATTGGTGACATTATTCAAAATGAAGCACATGATTGCCAATTCAACGCAGACAAAGTTGGGATTGCAAAAGTGGCGAGTTGTCTTGAACGTTGCCGATTGTGCAATAATACGTAAATACTAAATAAAAAAAATTATCTTAAGTATATATATCTCGATAATAAAAGTAAATTGAAAAATGAAGTACAATACTAACATTAACTGACATAAAAAGAATTGAACTAACTTTATCAATGCAAAAGCATAATTTGAAAAAATAAGGTACTTACATATAACCGCAACCTATTGCCGACATTATATGAAACGAAGCACATGACTCACAATTCAGCACATATATGACATGCGAAATCGGGGTTCCAACTTCGCGAGTTATTTTGAACGTTGGCGATTGTTATGATAGTACATAAGTACCAAAAATAATTAATCTTACAACAACTTGCTTCCTCAACAGGTATTTAAGCCACTTGTCTGTTTTGCTCATTCTCTGATGCCTATTCCAGTTTCATATGTAATTACTACCAACACTGCTTTTGCTTGGGCAGTATGATTACCCAAGTTTGATTTTCTGCATGGCAATTTTATGCACTGAAGCCTATAGTATACCCTTAAAGGTTAAAATAAAGACACATGAAATTGCAATGAACCATATTATTGGATCAAGTGTAGTATAGGGGGGCTACTTGGCGCAGTCCTTTATTTTGGTGACTAATAGTGGTCGCCAAGGTACTTTTTCGGTATTACTTATTTTAGAATGAATTCGATATCTCACTATGACCATCACTATCTCACCATCTCACACCATCTTCAAAGCAGCGATACTCACCAGATGTTTTTCACGTGTTATTCACATGGAACCCCCACCATGGCGTGCTTTTTTTCCTCCTGCTCGCAGTCAGAACTGATGTTGACACGATGGAATAAAGATCTCTTTTTTTTAAACTTTAATTTGATTCTGTCTTTAAAATCATGACAGAATTAAAGCCGGCAGGATATTATTTGCCACTAAATTTCAAATCTTAACGTAAAAACTAATCTTTTTATAAAATAATTTTAATATAAACACTAAAGCCAGCGACCATAATAACTGATATGGAGAATTTGACGGAACACCGAATGCACCATATGCCAATATGCTGAAGACGTCGGATTTCCAGAATAAAAAATGATACGGAAAAAAAAAAGCGCTAGTAATCCCCGGAAGAACATCGCTCTTAACCCCGAGAAGAATGCAGTGTTTACCGCCGAACGTTATTTCTACCGTTGCTGAAGAGACCAGCAAGTTTGCCATGAAAGAACCAACTTTTGAATGACGAAAAAAAGAAACAAAACAAAAGAGAAGCATGAATTCCCCAACTCAGTGATGAAAGGCGTCCAATCCCTTCCCCAGAATACTAATAATAATAAAATATGTTCTTCTTCGAATGGCATTGCGATTTAGTTCCAGTGATACAATGATGGAAGGACCAACACTACCAAAAAAATCTTCTTCGCCGGAAAGTGTGCACGGTAATACTGTGAAATAGTGAAGTATCAACATGGAAAAATAAGTAAATGAATAAATAGAATTTTACTAGTGAAATAAAGTGACAACAGCATCTGGATGACAATTCACCAAGTGTTTCTGACGCTGCAAAGAGGAGGTCAGTTAGATTATATATTTCCAATTGTAGTAACATTGAAGTAACTGAGTTTTTGTTAAACAGAACTTTTTGCGAAAAAGAATAATATATGATATGATATGGTATTTAATTTTTATAAAATAGTTGTGTTATAAATGAGATATTTTCTTTTTATATCTTAATTGAGAAAACAAAGTATATAGGTTTAGTCATAAAAATTTTGAGAAATTTTAATATACTTCTCATAATTTTATCTTAAGATGTCTAATGAGTTAACAGTTATGAGAGAAATTGATGTTTTAAAGTTGAAAGATATAAATTAAGTTATTAGAGGAATGACTCTAAGGTACTAATACTAATGATGTTGATTTTAAGAAGAAACAAAAGTAAAGTCACGTTGCATTCTTTTTTTTTCTCCACTGAATTTAAATGTTTTGTTAATTATTTTATTCAGCAGCAATCTTATTACATGCCATTAAAAATTTTTCATTTGGAAATTGTGTGTTTTTGATATATACCAGCCATATATCAGGATTCACTATTTCTCGAAATTTTCCTTATCTAAAATTAAAATTAATTTAATACCTTGAAGCTTATTTTTGGATATTATACAGTAGATAAGGGAGAATACAATCATTATAATTTTGTATATGTCTCGAAACATTAAGAGGACAAACTTGTTTAGTTTGATATGTACACCTCTCATTGTTTCTTATCAGCATCCCTGAATATCTGTGAGTTGATGACGCAGATTTCTCAGAGAGATGTGTTCAAAATTAAGTAAGGTGATACAGTTTTATTAGTGAATGTGTGATGCAAGAGAAAATCAAAGAATTTTTGTCTATAAAACGAATTTTTAGAAGGTTACAGAAAGATTCAAAATATTGTATGCGAGATATTGTTAAGTTACAATGAATATTGAGAAAATTTTCATATATACTAAAAGTTATTATTGAAGTGAGTCCACTTTTCAGACTCAAAAATAATAAAAAGTGCTCTTATATTTTTATATTCTTATATACCTATATTCTTATAATTTTTACATTTTATAACGCATATAAAATAAAATAATGTTTATTGTGTTGGATAGTGCATAGAAGTTTCATATTATTAATAATTTCATTTTATTGGTGTCTATGTTTTTTTATCTTTTTAAAAATGTATTTCATATATGCAAAATTTAGTGTATCAATGGCGCCAGAGTAGATTTTTATACAAAATTATTATTTTAACATTTGTATGATTTCATGTATTTTTATATTTACTATCTTATTGTGTGATATATTATTTTCCAACATAATTTTTTGAAAATATCTACCAGCTATAATACGAATCTATTATTATGAAGGAATAGGAGGGAACGTGAGCTTTTATTCTAGATGTCGAATAGATTTGAACAAGCTAATCTTCATTTATATGTATGGAAAGTCATGTTTATCAATTAATATGTTGTAAGTGTCCTTACTGTGTTTGTTGTTATAGTTTTTCTCGTTTATTGTATTGCTTTTTGATTTTAGAATTACTATTGCTTAAAAATTTCTACTGTGTTTAATATTTCTTTCTAAATTACTATGTATTGTTTTGTGTTTGTTGAAAATTGATTGTTTGTAAAGAGAGAAAGAACCACGCCATGATTCCCTTTTAAAATTGGGGGCAAATGTAAGGATAATTAAATTAGATTAAAATTAAATTCCCTATCTAGCACTTGACTCCATCTTTCTACGTTCTCATATTCAAGTATCAAACTAATCGCCCATATATTTTCTTCCGAACATATGGCCTAGCCAATAAACATGTCTAATTCTAGGTCGTTAGATTTAATAGTCAGCATATGTTAGCATTAAATTGCAAACACCATCTTCAAAGCAGCGATACTCACCAGATGTTTTTCACGAGTTATTTACGTGGAACGCCCACCATGGCGTGCTTTTTCCTCCCTGCTCTCGCAGTCAGAACTGATGTTGACACGATGGAATAAAGATCTCTTTTTTTTAAACTTTAATCTGATTCTGTCTTTAAAATCATGACATATATATATATATATATATATATATATATATATATGAATATATATATATATATGAATATATATATATATATGAATATATATATGTCAGGTTTGAAAAGTTTAGGTTCAAAATTAAGGAAGTAATAAATGAAAATAGAGCGAACTCTTTACCATCGCGTAAGGATTTATGAGTAAACAAGCCTGTTAAAAGGAGCAACGAGCGCTGACGAAGGCGAACGCATACTAAGAAAGGACTTGGCTGGTGTCTCCTCGCTGCGATGTTGTATTTGGTAACGCCCGGTTGCGCGGCAAAAGGTCCGCCATGTTAGATTATATATGATGAAGGCGTAATAAAGGAATATTGTGAAGATGATGCCCTCTTCATTTTACCAGCAGGCCTGGGGCCTGACAAGAGCCGGCAGGATGATTTAAAGAACTGCAAAATACGCGAGGAAACCAATGGAATGAACTTCAACAATTTTTTTTTTTTCTCGAACGAGCGACTGCATTGAAAACGATACTACCATGGAAGACGACTCTTTCCGGCAGGAGTCACCAGTCAACACATCCAGGGAAACTTTCTTTTTTTCCTGAATTTGATCTTAATAAGTTTAGTAGTTTGGAGAGTTTTCTTTGAATGTTTTGATAAACAATGTTTGGAATATCAAAAAGACGAGCAATGGAAGAAGCAAAATATTCCTAGATATCTCACGGGAGTTTATCTTAAATTTTGGTACGAAAACCATTTATTTGAAAAGTCTTACGAAGAAAGTAAACAACTATTAATGACGGTGTTCGATGCGACGAAACAAGAAGATATTCGAAAATTTCAAAACCTAACATTAAACGACACTAAAGAATTAATTTCCTTTTTACGGAAAAACTTTCGTTGGGGAAGAAACTAAATTATGATGACAGTTCAATTGTGGAACATATGACATTATCGAGTCCGCACTATCAAAAGTTCCTAGTTATCAAGAAGATTTCGACACCCTGCGAATGGATCTCAACCATGCGACAATTAATCGCAATAACACCGGATAGCGCAGACCGAAAACCGGTAGATACTGGAAGTTATACCCGATGGAATCACGCATACGGTAGTGTACACAGAGGAACTGGTCAACAGTACAGATTCCAAGCAAGAGGAAATCATGGACAGCCACATCAATCGCACATGATGAGATTCAGTGGAAGGCAACAGTTCAACAATCAACCTAGGCAGTTTGTACAACAGAATCGACATTTTAACTCGCCCAGAAACGAAAGTAACCAGAGGCAAGGATGACAACTAATTATTGAGTCAATGGTATGTTCAAGCACTTTTGTACTCTAATTGACACAGGAAGCAATGTGTCATTAATTCCAATAAATTTAGCTAAACAATTAAAAAACATTAAAATTATAAAAAATAGAAATGTAAAAATAAATCAAACTTGTGGGACTATTCAACCCAAAGGTATAATTAAAGTTTATATGAATATTGGATGTATATCTAAGCAAATAGATTTGTTTTGTAATTGATACTGAATTGCCTTATATTATTTTAGGACTAGAATATTTACATTTATTTAAGCTTGACATTAGTATTCGTAACATGTGTATTTTTCAATGTGGTAAAAATTTAAGTAATATTAAATATGTAAATAAGTGTGTTGGTGAGTTGAGAACATATCATGGGACATATTGTAAAACTCTTAATAATGATCAAAATATGAACTACTATAATGCAAATAATGAAGATAATATTAACGTTAAGAATAATAAAGGTTTAGATCAAATATCAGACAGCCCTGAAGCTGATCTGAAAAAGATTGTTTAACCCAGCCATGGTTGTTGAGGACACAATACCAAGACAAACTAGTGAGCAATGGGAGATTTAACCCAACTTCTTGACAAATTTCAAACCATATTTTCACAAAATAAGTATGATGTAGGTTGTATCAATTTAGAGCCACAAAGAATTCATTTAATTTCAGACCTTCCTATAAGTTTACGCCCTTATAGAAACAGTCAACAAGAATCTAAAGAAATACAAACACAGATAGAAGAATTGTTAAAAGCAGGTTTTATTAGACCCTCTCATAGCCCATATGCTGCCCCTGTAACTTTAGCATACAAAAAGGATGAAGGGAAAAGATCAAGATTATGTATCGATTATAGAAAACTAAATGAAATCACACGAAAAGATTCCACCCCTGTACCTCTGATAGACTTTGTAATTGATAATTTAACTCATGCTAAATTTTTCTCTACGCTCGACTTAACAAGTGGTTATTGGCACATTAAAATTCATGAAAAGACGCAGAGAAACTGGCTTTCACAACTAATTTTGGACTCTATGAATGGTTAAGACTTCCATTTGGCTGGAAAAATTCACCAGCTGTTTTCCAAAGAACTATAAGACAAATTTTACAAAAATATCAGTTAACTTTTGCTTTAAACTATTTTGATGATATAATAATTTTCTCACAATCTTGGGAAGAGCATTTAACTCATTTAGATACAATATTTCAAATTTGTAAAAAGAAAACATTAAACTTAAAAAATCAAAATGTCAGTTTGCACAGGAAAAAATAAAATTTTTTAGGGTATGAAATAACACAAGGTCATTATTCCCCAAGTAATCCAAATATTGAAACAATTAGAAAATTAGCACCACCTAAAGATGTGAAAGAACTCCAAAGATTTCTTGGTTCCATCAATGTTTATCAAAAATTTATTAAAGATTATGCAAAACTTAGAGTACCATTAAATAAACTACTTAAAAAAGATGCAATTTGGAATTGGTCACATGAATGTCAAGAAGCTTATCAAAAGTTAAAGAATTGTTTAATCTCAAAACCTATACTTAAATTATACAACTCACAATATCCATGTCATGTGTTTTGTGATGCAAGTCAGGAATCAATAGGTGTAGTCTTGAAACAACAACACCCAGATGGAACACTTTACCCCATAGCTTATCACTCGAGACAATTACTTAAACATGAAAAAAAAATTATACAATTTCAGAAAAGAGTGTTTAGCAATTATAGATGCCTTAGATAAATTCCACTGTTACCTACATGGATCCAAATTCACAATACATACTGATCATGCTGCTTTACAATGGCTTAAAAGTGTAAAACATTTAACTGGACGTTTATTTCGGTGGAGTTTAAAACTTTCTCAGTATGAATATTCGATAGTTTATATAAAAGGTAAATTAAATGTTGAAGCAGACATGTTGTCGAGGAACCCTGTATGCCATTATATATCACCCATTTGTCATTTTTTAAATACTGATGAAATTATTAAATACCAAAATTCAGAGAACATTAATGATCCAAAATATATAAAAATTAATGATGTATTAACAGTTAAGAAAAAGAATTTAATTAAAATTGTAGTACCGTTATCTTTGAGAGAAAAAATTAATTACAACTGCTATAGTGATAAGCTATGGGGTAAAGTGTTCCATCTGGGTGTTGTTGTTTCAAGACTATGCCTATTGATTCCTGACTTGCATCACAAAACACATGACATGGATATTGTGAGTTGTATAATTTAAGTATAGGTTTTGATATTAAACAATTCTTTAACTTTTGATAAGCTTCTTGACATTCATGTGACCAATTCCAAATTGCATCTTTTTTAAGTAATTTATTTAATGGTACTCTAAGTTTTGCATAATCTTTAATAAATTTTTGATAAACATTGATGGAACCAAGAAATCTTTGGAGTTCTTTCACATCTTTAGGTGGTGCTAATTTTCTAATTGTTTCAATATTAGGATTACTTGGGGAATAATGACCTTGTGTTATTTCATATCCTAAAAATTTTATTTTTTCCTGTGCAAACTGACATTTTGATTTTTAAGTTTAATGTTTTCTTTTTACAAATTTGAAATATTGTATCTAAATGAGTTAAATGCAATTCCCAAGATTGTGAAAAATTATTATATCATCAAAATAGTTTAAAGCAAAAAGTTAACTGATATTTTTTGTAAAATTTGTCTTATAGTTCTTTGAAAACAGCTGGGGAATTTTTCCAGCCAAATGGAAGTCTTAACCATTCATAGAGTCCAAAAAATTAATGTTTGAACTTTGCCATATTCTCTGCGTCTTTTCATGAATTTTAATGTGCCAATAACCAAGCTTGACAAGTCGAGCGTAGAGAAAATTAAGCATGAGTTAAATTATCAAACAAAGTCTATCAGATTACAGGGGATGGAAAATCTTTTCGTGTGATTTCATTTAGTTTTCTATAATCGATAATAATCTCATACTTCAAGTAAACTTCATCCCTTATAATGGTCCTAAAGTTACAGGGGCAGCAAATGTTACTTATGAAATAGGTAAACCAAATCAATATACAGGAAAATTAACAGATATTGTTTTCTACAAGATTAAACCATTTCATTCAAAATCCATTTCCAATTATGCTAAATTCTTATTTATATTTCTATAGAGTTTGCTCAAACTTTAGGAAGGTGCATTGTAATTTTAAAAGAAGTGCATTGTTATTAAAATAATAATAATAAAAGTTGTGTTTAAAATTTGAATTTAAGACTTGTTTACATTATGAAAATCAAAATTAAATGTAATTGAATTTGTATTGTATCTTTATTCATAATGAACACATGAAGACTATTTAAAAAAAAAAAAAAAAATAGATCAGCTTATGGACTGTATGAAAACATTTGATGAGGTAAACCTTTTATTATTCATTGTGTTAGAGTAATTTCATTGTTTGATTATTTAGATCAGATTTTGATTTATGAAAGTTTTAAATATAGTATGTGATGTTAACTCAAGATTTTATTATGGTTGTACATTTTTGAAATGATTATTGAGTAAGATTTTAATAATAAACAAAAGAACTGTTGATAAACAATAATTGGATGATAACATTGAACTATGATTTTTCCAAGACAGGATAATAAACATTCATTCATTGAAACAAATTTTACCTGTACTTAGATATATCTGAAATACCCTTATTTTTCTTTGCATTTTATATTTCTAGTGATATTTTGATATAATTTGATGTTATTTATTTTGATAAATTACTATTTCTTATAGTTATGTAATCTTTTAATTTTGGGAGCTAAACTCATTTTGCTGTTACTTATTTTATATCTCTGTCAATTATGTATTTACTTTACCATTATTCCTAAACAATTTTGTATTACTTATTTTATATCCTTTGGTGTATTTACTTTCCATTATTCCTAAACTCATGTTATTTACTCTATACCTATTCTTCTATGTATTTATGTACAAACTGCCAACATTTCAATATTTTGAGAACTGTTGCCTTAACACTGAATCTCATCATGTGTTGAATTGATGTTCCTTGAATAGTCCATGATTTCCTCTTTGCTTAATCTGTATATTGACCAGTGAAAACAATCCTCTGTGTATCACTACCGTTGTTGCGTGATTCCATCGGGTATAACTTCCAGTATCTACCGGTTTCTCGGTCTGCGCTATCCGGTGTTACTGGATTAATTGTCGCATCGACAATTGAGATCCATTCGCAGAAATATACCGAGGATTCGAAATCTTCTTGATAACTAGAACTTTTGGAACTCTAAAGGAATTGAAAGAATATTGTCATATGCTCCACAATTGAACTGTCATCATAATTTACTTCCCCAACGAACAGCCTCATAAAAGGAAATGAATTTTATTAGTGTCGTTTAATGTTAGGTTTTGAAATTTATCGAATATCTTCATTTCGTCGCATCGAACACCCCGTGAAGATGATTGCCCTTTATTTTTACCAGCAGGCCTGGGGCATTCATATATATATACATATATACATATATATATAAGATAAACTCCGTATATATATATACATATATACATATATACATATATTATACATATATACATATATATATTGATATATAAACATATATATATATTATCACATATATTATATATATACATATATATATATATATAATATATTATATGTATATATACATATATATATATATATAAAGTATATATACATATATATATACATATATACATATATATATATATATACGTATATACATGGTATATATATATATATACATATATATATACATATATACATATATATATATATTGTATACATATATATATACATATATACATATATATATATACATATATACATATATATATATATATATACATGACATGCCCCAGGCCTGCTGGTAAAATAAAGAGGGCATCATCTTCACAATATTCCTTTATTACGCTTTCATCATATATAATCTAACATGGCGGACCTTTTGCCGCGCAACCGGGTGTTACCAAATACAACATCTCAGCGAGGAGACACCAGCCAAGTCCTTCCTTAGTATGCGTTCGCCTTCGTCAGCGCTCGTTGCTCCTTTTAACAGGCTTGTTTACTCATAAATCCTTACGCGATGGTAAAGAGTTCGCTCTATTTTCATTTATTACTTCCTTAATTTTGAACCTAAACTTTTAAAACCAGACAAATTTCCCCCTCCGCTGAAGTCTGGCACAGCCAGATTGGCCAATTCTGACTGGCAAGTCCCCAGGGAAAAAAATTATATTTCAATGATATCAAATTCCCCAAATGAAATAAAAATCTAGAAGATATAATAATTGTGTAAAAGAGTGGGCTGGTGAATCCTAACATGTACAAAAAAATAGCAATAATGAATAACAAAGTATCAAAAATTTGGTATAAAACTTTGTGTTACATAGAATTGTTTTCTGAAAAATATCACACATCTAATACTTCCACTATGACTATAATAATAATGAGGTTAATAAAAAACAACATAAGAAAAGATAATTCACATTCAAAAAATATAGTAGTACTAAACAACATAACATAAGATCAAGTGAAATTCTCACTAAATGTGCACCAATAGTAAACAATGTTAATAAAGTGATAAATGTTGAAAAGTTACAAGTACTTCAAAATGGTATTGAATGTTGGAATATAATGAGTACATAAATACATAGAAGAATAGGTATAGAGTAAATAACATGATTTTAGGAATAATGGTAAAGTAAAATACATAAAAAGAAGAGATATAAAATAAGTAACAGCAAAATGAGTTTAGAGCTCCCAAAAAAAAAAAGATTACATAACTATAACACAGAAATTTATCAAAATAAACACAACATCAACATTATATCAAAATATCACTAGAAATATAAAATGCAAAGAAAAATAAGGGTATTTCAGATATATCAAGTACAGGTAAAAGTTCAATCAATGTAATGTAATGTTTCACACAGTCCTGTCTTGGAAAAAATCATAGTTCAATGTTCATCATCCAATTATTGTTTATCTCACAGTTCTTTTGTTTATTATTAGAATCTCTACTCAATCAACTCATTTCAAAAACATACAACCATAATAAAATCTTCATAACATCACATACTATATTTTAACTTTCAGAATATACTGATCACAAATAATCACAATGAAATTATTATAACACAATGTATCGTAAAATGACCTCATCACAATGTTTTCATACAGTCCATAATTCAGTTATTTTTTTTAAAAATAGTCTTCAATAATGTGTTCATTATGAATAAAGATACAATACAAATTCAATTACATTAAATTTTGATTTTCATAATGTAAACAAGTCTTAAATTCAAATTTTAAACACAACTTTTATTATTATTATTTTTAAACAATGCACTTCTTTTAAAATTACAAAAATGCACTTCTTCTTCTTTCCCCCCAATGTTTGAGAAAACAAACTCTATAACAAATATAAATAAGAATTTAGCATAATTGGAAATTGGATTTTGAATGAAATGGTTTTAATCTTGTAGAATGAACAATATCTGTTAATTTTCCTGTATATTGATTTGGTTTATCTATTTCATAAGTAACATTTGAGAGTTTCCTGACAACTTTAAAAGGACCATTATAAGGAGATTGAAGTTTACTTGAATTAGGGTATGAGAAATTTTGATATAAGACTAAATCTCCAACTTTAAATTTTGCATCAACATAATGTTTATCATACCTTTGTTTATTTATCTTATGATGCTTAATTGTTCTGTTTACTGCAATTTGTCTAGCTTGTTGTATAGGTGGATAGTTTAATTTTACTTGATTAGGTAATGGCGAATCATATGGCAAAGTTCCCAACATTAAATATGCAGGTGGAAAGCCAGTAACATCATGTGGCGAGTTATTGTATCCATACCTAACTTGTTCTAATAATTTTGTCCAAGGAGTTTTTGTAGTTGAATTAACTTTACATCTTAATTTTGCTACTAATGTCTGATTAACTCTTTCATTCTTTCCATTACATTGTGGTCTATTTGCTGAAGTTAGTAATTGTCTAACATTATGATGTTTTAAGAATTTCTTAAATTTAGATGAAGTGAATGCAGCATTTCTATCACTTAAAAGATTTTTTGGGCATTGAATTGAAAAAAAAATTTGTTTTAAGCAATTTGTATAAGTTTCAGAAGTGACACTTTTGGATGGAAATGTCCAAGCATATCTGGTAGCATGATCCAGAACAATATGCAGGTATTTCTTTTTGTGAATTATGATAATTAAATCCTCCTACAGTGTCTAGTGAAATCATTTCAAATGGTTCTTCTGCTACAGGAACTTCTTGCAATAATCCATACTTTTTTTTTTTGTGTAGACTTTTTATTCATTTGACATGTTTCACAACATTTAACAAAATTTGAAAAGTCTAATATAATGTCTTTCCAGTAGTAAATTGGGGAAATTAATTTTAACATCTTTTTTACACCTGGGTGACCAAATTGTTCATGTGCAGTTGTAATTAATTTTTCTCTCAAAGATAACGGTACTACAATTTTAATTAAATTCTTTTTCTTAACTGTTAATACATCATTAATTTTTATATATTTTGGATCATTAATGTTCTCTGAATTTTGGTATTTAATAATTTCATCAGTATTTAAAAATGACAAATGGGTGATATATAATGGCATACAGGGTTCCTCGACAACATGTCTGCTTCAACATTTAATTTACCTTTTATATAAACTATCGAATATTCATACTGAGAAAGTTTTAAACTCCACCGAAATAAACGTCCAGTTAAATGTTTTACACTTTTAAGCCATTGTAAAGCAGCATGGTCAGTATGTCAGAAGTAAACTTCAATCTCCTTATAATGGTCCTTTTAAAGTTGTCAGGAAACTCTCAAATGTTACTTATGAAATAGATAAACCAAATCAATATACAGGAAAATTAACAGATATTGTTCATTCTACAAGATTAAAACCATTTCATTCAAAATCCAATTTCCAATTATGCTAAATTCTTATTTATATTTGTTATAGAGTTTGTTTTCTCAAACTTTGGGGGGGGGGGAAGAAGAAGTGCATTGTAATTTTGGGAAGAAGTACATTGTAATTTTAAAAGAAGTGCATTGTTATTTAAAAAAAATAAATAATAATAAAAGTTGTGTTTATAATTTGAATTTAAGACTTGTTTACATTATGAAAATCAAAATTTAATGTAATTGAATTTGTATTGTATCTTTATTCATAATGAACATATTATTGAAGACTATTTAAAAAAAAATAACTGAATTATGGACTGTATGAAAACAGTGTGATGAGGTCAATTCTACGATACATTGTGTTATAATAATTTCATTGTGATTATTTGTGATATAATTATATTCTGAAAGTTAAAATATAGTATGTGATGTTATGAAGATTTTATTATGGTTGTATGTTTTTGAAATGAGTTGATTGAGTAGAGATTCTAATAATAAACAAAAGAACTGTGCGATAAACAATAATTGGATGATGAACATTGAACTATGATTTTTCCAAGACAGGACTGTGAAACATTACATTGATTGAACTTTTACCTGTACTTGATATATCTGAAATACCCTTATTTTTCTTTTTGCATTTTATATTTCTAGTGATATTTTGATATAATGTTGATGTTGTGTTTATTTTGGTAAATTTCTGTGTTATAGTGATGTAATCTTTTTCTTTTTGGGAGCTCCTAAAATCATGTTGCTGTTAGTTACTCCATATATGTCTTTTTTTATGTATTTACCATTACTCCTAAACTCATTTTGCTGTTACTTATGTTATATCTATTCTTTGTATGTATTTACTTTACCATTACTCCTAAACTCATTTTGCTATTATTTATTTTATATCTATTCTTTTTGTATGTACTTACTTTACCATTATTCCTAAAATCATGTTATTTACTCTATACCTATTCTTTCTATGTATTTATGTACTCATTATATTCCAACATTCAATACCATTTTGAAGTACTTGTAACTTTTCAACATTTATCACTTTATTAACATTGTTTACTATTGGTGCACATTTAGTGAGAATTTCACTTGATCTTATGTTATGTTGTTTAGTACTACTATATTTTTTGAATGTGAATTATCTTTCTTATGTTGTTTTTTATTAACCTCATTATTATTATAGTCATAGTGGAAGTATTAGATGTGTGATATTTTTCAGAAAACAATTCTATGTAACACAAAGTTTTATACCAAATTTTTGATACTTTGTTATTCATTATTGCTATTTTTTTGTACATGTTAGGATTCACCAGCCCACTCTTTTACACAATTATTATATCTTCTAGATTTTTATTTCATTTTGGGAATTTGATATAATTGAATTATAATTTTTTTTTTCCCTGGGGACTTGCCAGTCAGAATTGGCCAATCTGGCTGTGCCAGACTTCAGCGGAGGGGGAAATTTGTCAGGTTTGAAAAGTTTAGGTTCAAAATTAAGGAAGTAATAAATGAAAATAGAGCGAACTCTTTACCATCGCGTAAGGATTTATGAGTAAACAAGCCTGTTAAAAGGAGCAACGAGCGCTGACGAAGGCGAACGCATACTAAGAAAGGACTTGGCTGGTGTCTCCTCGCTGCGATGTTGTATTTGGTAACGCCCGGTTGCGCGGCAAAAGGTCCGCCATGTTAGATTATATATGATGAAAGCGTAATAAAGGAATATTGTGAAGATGATGCCCTCTTCATTTTACCAGCAGGCCTGGGGCCTGACATATATATATATATATATGAATATATATATATATATATATATATATATGAATATATATATATATATATATATATGAATATATATATATATATATATATATATATATATATATATGAATATATATATATATATATATATATGAATATATATGTATATATGAATATATATATATATATATATATATATATATATATATCATATATATATATATATATGAATATATATATATATATATATATATATGAATATATATACATATATATGAATATATATATATATATATATATATGAATATATATATATATATATATATGAAGAAATATGTATTATATATCAAAAACAAGAAATAATAGATAATGAACATAACAAGAAATAGCGTAATAAGAATATAAAGTTGAACATGAAGAACAAAATTATAGAGAAATAAAAAGAAACTACAAAAAAAGAAGAACCTAGCGAGTCCGAAAGCAATTTCGGACTTAGGACCGAATAAGTGGGTTAAACTAGTTTGAAGGCGCCAACTTTCCCCCTTTGCAACTCGGTAGGAAAAACCAAATAAAATAAAATAAACAAAAATTCAGAGTATGTAAAAACTCAGAGAGTATGATAAAAGCACTCACTACTATTATGTAACAAACTCTTCCAAACTCTTAATGCAGAAAAATCAAAAAACAAATACGTAAGAAAAGTAGAAAAATCCTAAAACAATTACATAAGATAAGTATTTTTCAAAAATAATTTAACAAAATTTCCTTACTCACAGAGCTTTTACGAAGAGAATCAAGCATCTTGACATCAATGAAAATCAATTATTCACCAAGTTAAAAAATTCGAATATAAATAAACACATCTTTTGAGCTAACTTTTAAACCAGCCAGCAAAGACAGATATCATAAATGACGACAATCAAATATGGTAGAATTTGAATTGGTTGATTGGCAAAAATGTAAATTTGCTAGGCTCTATTTTGGTTGGTTGTCAACAATGTGTAAGATGTTCAAGATGTGTGTGGAAAAAAATGTAAACTGTGATAAGAGTGTTATGATGTAATCTTCACAGCAAGACCACTAACATGCTGACTTTAAAATCCTATTTTTGTGTGGTAATTTTGGAATTAGAAGTAGCAAGACGGTTAATGTATTTGTGATGAATATAAGTTCTTAAGAAATTAAAAGGGTATTCATGATCTAAATAACATTGAAAATTTTTTTTTGATATAATTGCATTTATCTATTTTGTGGGTAGTTAAGTTATCATTTCTAAGTAAAAAATTCAAAATGATATTTCTGTAAATTGATATATGCAAGTTACTATTCCATACAGGAATTTTAATTATATGGAACTTAAACGAATCTCTTTTGTCAAAAATGTTACTGACTACATTATTGTTAATAAGATGCAAGTCTAAATCCAAGAATTCCACCATATTAGAGTTGAAGTTAGTTTTAAGGAGCTTGAGATAATCAGGGTAGAACGTAATATTTGGTCTGTATTCACTATTTTTACCAAAAATTATTAAATCATCTATATAGCGATAAATCAAGTAAGAATCATTTACAACATGATCAATTTCAAAAAAATGTAAATATAGGTTTGCTAAACAATTACTATCTGGACCACCCTGAGGTAAACCTTTGATCTGTTTATAAAGATTCTGATCAAATGCAATGAAATTTTCTTTTAATACGAGGTTAACAAGAATATCAAATTTTTTTTTTTTTCATTGAAGCATATAATTCATATTTATCATAAATTAACTGTAGAACCTTAATCATATCGTCAATATCTATAGAATTAAAAAGGTCCTCGAAATCAAAGCCATGCATGGAAAAAATTGACATATCCTTAGTAACTCTAGCAATCTCTAAGCTATTTTTAATTATTGCCGTGTTTTGTAAGTTATCAATTAGATTTTGAAGAAGAGATTGTAAGATCTTCCCAGACTTCGTGATATATGTATTGTATCCATTAGTGATACTACGGAATTTTATAGGGCTTTTATGAAATTTTGGTGTTAAAAATACTTGGATATTTAATTTTATTTAGATGAATATTCAGTCTTTTGTTCAAAAGCTAAAAGACGATTATCATCTCTATTGTTGTGAATTGATTTTTGAAATGAATTATTATTTAAAATGTGGTTACTTAATATTTTACTGTAAAAGTATTTACAAATTATGGCATAATTAGCAGAGACCTTATCAACATTTGTAATCATGAAGTCATTTTGGATATTTTCTATTGATGATTTAAGATCTTTATACATAATTTCATTTTCAACAGTGAAATCTAATTCCCGAATTTCTGTTGCTACATAAGATCTAAATTGATTGAAAGCTTCAATCGGCATTCCGTATTTAATTGCAATTTTAAGGTAGAATTTATCTAAATCTTTTATGATTTGTTTCATAACGTTAGATTTATTTTTTGTGATCATCAGTCTAAAACCAGTACCTTTTTTCCATAAAATTTCTTAACAAATCATCTTTCACGATGCCAAGGTCTCCTGTGACAACGTGCTGATGATAATCATCAATATAGTCCCGATATAGATTGCATTTACATGAATCTGAACTTAGGAGCTCCGAGACTTGATCATAATTAAATATAAATCTACCAAGTTTCTTGTTGTATTTGAAAGCCTTTTAAATAATAATATTTTTAATAGGAAAAAAGGATTGATATTTTTGAAATATACTTGAAAAATTAATTTTGTCAAAGGATTTATTCATAAATAATAATGTACAATATTCTGTAGAGTAATTTTCACTTGCATCTAATTTAATATTAATTTTTTGTACTAAATAGTTATTAAGGTCTCGAATCATATGCATACCATGAGAATCCCGAAATTTATATATATATGCTTAAAATATCTGTCATAATTTTAATTTCAGTTTTATTCATGCCAAACATAAACGATTTAATTAAGCCTGTGTTGTAGTTATCATCAAAATTAACAGCTAATTCTAACATAGAATTTTTGAGGATTGTTATGTCTCTAGTAACTCTTTTTCTACAGTGACTCCCAAAATTGAGAGTACACTTAATTCCGAATTCACCATCGGATCACCAGGTGTAGAAATTAATACGCTATGTTAACGCACTTTTGTACATTCAAAATGCATACATTACTCTTCCAAATAACATTAAATGTAAGACATGGAAATTGGTTGAAACAAAAATATGAAGGTTTGAAAGAAAAACTACACCATTTTAATGTCACAAAATTGAGGGTACACTTCTTTAATCACTATGCAAAACTACCAGTATTTTTTTTTTTAAATATAAATTTGATAATAGATCTATAATAAAGGAAGGCTTTAAAGGCTATCTGATAACAAATTTATGTTTGTGATTTGATGTCTTGATTAAAATGGAGAATCGGAAGGAAACGACGATCGAAGAGAGAAAACTTATTATTAAACTGTCAAATGAAGGTAAATCTCAGCTGAATATTGCTAAAGTAGTTGGACGAAGTGTTAACTGTATCCAAAAAATCCTGCAAAAATTTAAGAAGACTGGTATGCTGGCAAATAACGAAGGAAGTGGGAGAAAGAAAATTATGAACTCCATTACCGAGCGAAGAGTTATACACCAAGTGAAGATTGATCCTAAAATTAGTACTCCTAAAATTGCAGCCAGTACCTCTAATGCCTTAGGTCGATCGGTTTCTGCAGAAACGGTACGAAGAGTCCTAAGAAAGGCTGACTATAATGGTAGAGTAGCTCGAAAAAAAGCCCTTAATTGGTAAGAGGAATAGAGTCAAGCGATTGAAATTCGCTAAAGAACACATTTTAAAGCCTCAACAGTTTTAGAACGAAGTCATTTTCAGTGATGAGAGTAAGTCAAACATCTTCGGCAGTGACGGTCGTCGTATGGTGTCGCGTAAACCAAATACCTCACACCACCCAAAACACTCAATTCCTACTGTGAAGCACGGAGGTGGGTCGGTGATGGTTTGGGGGTGTATGGCTACGTCGGGGGTGGGAAAGCTAGTATTCATTGATGGAATCATGCACAAGATGGCTTATCTTAATATTCTGCAAAATAATTTGAAAGAAAGTGCTGATAATTTGGGATTGGGGTCGAATTTCGTATTCCAGCAAGACAATGACCCCAAGCACACTGCGTTTGTTGTAGAAGAATGGCTGCTTTACCATTGTCGGAATCAACTTAATATACTTCCACAGTCTCCCGACTTAAATGTTATCGATCATCTGTGGTCCCACCTTGAGAGATCTGTGCAAAAACATCAAATTACAAGCAAGGAACAATTGAAAACGGCATTGCAAGAAGAATGGCTGAATATTGCTCCCGAGACCACTAGACATCTTGTGGAATCGATGCCTCGGCGATTGGAAGCTGTCATATCAGCAAAAGGTTATGCTACTAAATATTAACTCTTTATTATTCATGATTTATGCAGGAAAATAGATGCATGTACTCTCAATTTTGTGGCTATTAATTTCTGTTAATTTTCTTTATAAGTTATTATATGTATGTTTAAACTAAGAAATATTTTGTTTTATCATTCAAAATAATGAATTATGATCTAATAAACGCATCTATGCTTAAAGGTTTTAATTATTTCCCTCATATAATATAATTTTTTCATTCTAAACATTGATTCCCGTTTTAAAAGTAGGTGTACCCTCAATTTTGGGAGTAACTGTACGTTTAGCCCTTGAAATTCTCGCTAAACCAATATTATTACTATTATCAATAGATTTATCAAAATTCGAAATATATAATGAATCCTCGGATTTTTGTTTAAAAGTCAGCAAGACACTTTCACCTTTCCAGATAACATTCAAACCATAAGGATAATATGATCTAAATGAACCTATAAAAAGTTTTTCGATCCATAATCTTTGTTTAATATTTGGCACTATTCTAAGTATTTGTACAGTTATGTTATGGAACCCATGTTTATGAAAGTGTCCTATCTCAATCTTAGCCTGGTTTTTGCTGCAATCAAATTTTCTTGTATCAGACCTATGTTGATTTAATCTAATATTGATAGTGTTTGAAGTCTGACCTATGTAAGCGAATTTACATATGTTGCATGTCATTTTGTAAACACAGTTAAAAGTCTTACAAAATATATAGCCTGCATCCATATCCAACTGTTCCCCACTCATCATGCTACACGTCTTGCATCTTTTATCAGTGCAAGATCTAAATTTTAGCTTTAAAACATGAATATCTCTGAAAACCTAGTTTCCAATATGTTACTAAAACCCTTATCTCTTTGATTTTTATCTATACAATCGAAAACATGAATATTTCGTTTTGATGTACGAGATAAATTCTTATATTTAGAGTTCCAAAAATTCGAGTTTTAAAAATTCTAACATGACAATGTTTAGAAACAGAAGGGTAAGCAAAAAATTCTGATTATAAAAACAACTCAAACATTTTTTTTTGTATTTTTAAAAAAAATTATAGTTTTTTTTTTATATGCCAACTCAGAACCTTTGTGCCCATCTCCACAACTATCTAAAGCCATACTAAAATATATACCAAATCTCTATATAAGGGCTCATAAAATGGTAAATGGATGACGATGGTACAGATACCATTATACTGTACCACCGAGCAATGCCATACCCTGGTATAACAAATTGCCAGTCGCATAAAACTTGTTATTTTTCAAATTCATAGTTATTTAAAAGTTGAAGGTACATTGAAAAGACCCAAATAAAATATTATTAGCAAAAATTTCCAATCACAATAATATAAAGTGAAACAATGAGCAATAACTCCATAAAATCTAATCCACTCATAGACAACATATCCACGATTACTTATAGGCACAAAATCAGAAGTTGGCATAATATTTTTATATAAACAAGATAAACACACAAAGAAAATGAACAAAGCCAAATTAAACTTAATAAAAGAAAAACATTCATAGACAAAATTTTGAATCTAATGCCGATTTCAAAATTTGCTATAAGGAAACGTACTCTATACTGACTACATCCATAACTGAACAATCTCATTAGTAAATAGATTTATACATAGATAGGCGCAAAGCAGCCAAATGAATGCATAAAATATATATGAAAGAAATATGTATTATATATCAAAAACAAGAAATAATAGATAATGAACATAACAAGAAATAGCGTAATAAAAATATAAAAGCTGAACATGAAGAACAAAATTATAGAGAAATAAAAAAGAAACTACAAAAAAGAAGAACCTAGCGAGTCAGAAAGCAATTTCGGACTTAGGACCGAATAAGTGGGGTTAAACTAGTTTGAAGGCGCCAACCTTCCCCCTTTGCAACTCGGTAGGAAAAACCAAATAAAATAAAATAAACAAAATTCAGAATATGTAAAAACTCAGAGAGTATGATAAAACCACTCACTACTATTATGTAACAAACTCTCCCAAACTCCTAATGCAAAAAATCGCAAAATAAATACGTATGATATATATATATATATATGACAGGCCCCAGGCCTGCTGGTAAAATGAAGAGGGCATCATCTTTACAATATTCCTTTATTACGCTTTCATCATATATAATCTAACATGGCGGACCTTTGCCGCGCAACCGGGTGTTACCAAATACAACATCGCAGCGAGGAGACACCAGCCAAGTCCTTCCTAGTATGCGTTCGCCTTCGTCAGCGCTCGTTGCTCCTTTTAACAGGCTTGTTTACTCATAAATCCTTACGCGATGGTAAAGAGTTCGCTCTATTTTCATTTATTACTTCCTTAATTTTGAACCTAAACTTTTCAAACCTGACAAATTTCCCCCTCCGCTGAAGTTTGGCACAGCCAGACTGGCCATTTCTGACTGGCAAGTCCCCAGGGAAAAAAATTATATTTCAATGATATCAAATTCCCTAAATGAAATAAAAATCTAGAAGATATAATAATTGTGTAAAAGAGTGGGCTGGTGAATCCTAACATGTACAAAAAAATAGCAATAATGAATAACAAAGTATCAAAATTTTGGTATAAAACTTTGTGTTACATAGAATTGTTTTCTGAAAAATATCACACATCTAATACTTCCACTATGACTATAATAATAATGAGGTTAAGAAAAAACAACATAAGATAAAGATAATTCACATTAGACATTCAAAAATATAGTAGTGCTAAACAACATAACATAAGATCAAGTGAAATTCTCACTAAATGTGCATCAATAGTAAAACAATGTTAATAAAGTGATAAATGTTGAAAAGTTACAAGTACTTCAAAATTGTATTGAATGTTGGAATAATGAGTACATAAATACATAGAAGAATAGGTATAGAGTGAATAACAAGATTTTAGGAATAATGGTAAAGTAAATACATACAAAGAATAGATATAAAATAAGTAATAGCAAAATGAGTTTAGGAATAATGGTAAAGTAAATACATAAAAAAGGACATATATGGAGAGTAACTAACAGCAACATGATTTTAGGAATAATGGTAAAGTAAATACATAAAAAAAGACATACATGGAGTAACTAACAGCAACATGATTTTAGGAGCTCCCAAAAAGAAAAGATTACATAACTATAACACAGAAATTTATCAAAATAAACACGACATCAACATTATATCAAAATATCACTAGAAATATAAAATGCAAAGAAAATAAGGGTATTTCAGATATATCAAGTACAGGTAAAAGTTCAATCAATGTAATGTAATGTTTCACAGTCCTGTCTTGAAAATCATAGTTCAATGTTCATCATCCAATTATTGTTTATCACACAGTTCTTTTGTTTATTATTAGAATCTCTACTCAATCAACTCATTTCAAAAACATACAACCATAATAAAATCTTCATAACATCACATACACTATATTTTAACTTTCAGAATATACTATGATCACAAATAATCACAATGAAATTATTATAACACAATGTATCGTAAAATGACCTCATCACAATGTTTTCATACAGTCCATAATTCAGTTATTTTTTTTAAATAGTCTTCAATAATGTGTTCATTATGAATAAAGATACAATACAAGTTCACTTACATTAAATTTTGATTTTCATAATGTAAACAAGTCTTAAATTCAAATTTTAAACACAACTTTTATTATTATTATTTTAATAACAATGCACTTCTTTTAAAATTACAATGCACTTCTTCTTCCCCCAAAGTTTGAGAAAACAAGCTCTATAACAAATATAAATAAGAATTTAGCATAATTGGAAATTGGATTTTGAATGAAATGGTTTTAATCTTGTAGAATGAACAATATCTGTTAATTTTCCTGTATATTGATTTGGTTTATCTATTTCATAAGTAACATTTGAGAGTTTTCTGACAACTTTAAAAGGACCATTATAAGGAGATTGAAGTTTACTTGAATTAGGGTATGAGAAATTTTGATATAAGACTAAATCTCCAACTTTAAATTTTGCATCAACATAATGTTTATCATACCTTTGTTTATTTATTTTATGATGCTTAATTGTTCTGTTTACTGCAATTTGTCTAGCTTGTTGTATAGGTGGATAGTTTAATTTACTTGATTAGGTAATGGCGAATCATATGGCAAAGTTCCAAACATTAAATATGCAGGTGGAAAGCCAGTAACATCATGTGGCGAGTTATTGTATTCATATGTAACTTGTTCTAATAATTTTGTCCAAGGAGTTTTTGTAGTTGAATTAACTTTACATCTTAATTTTGCTACTAATGTCTGATTAACTCTTTCATTCTTTCCATTGCATTGTGGTCTATTTGCTGAAGTTAGTAATTGTCTAATATTATGATGTTTTAAGAATTTCTTAAATGTAGATGAAGTGAATGCAGCATTTCTATCACTTAAAAGTTGTTTTGGGCATTGAATTGAAAAATTTGTTTTAAGCAATTTGTATAAGTTTCAGAAGTGACACTTTTTGGATGGAAATGTCCAAGCATATCTGGTAGCATGATCCAGAACAATATGCAGGTATTTCTTTTGTGAATTATGATAATTAAATCCTCCTACAGTGTCTAGTGAGATCATTTCAAATGGTTCTTCTGCTACAGGAACTTCTTGCAAATAATCCATACTTTTTTTGTGTAGACTTTTTTATTCAATTGACATGTTTCACAACATTTAACAAAATTTGAAATGTCTAATATAATGTCTTTCCAGTAGTAAATTGGAGAAATTAATTTTAACATCTTTTTACACCTGGGTGACCAAATTGTTCATGTGCAGTTGTAATTAATTTTCTCTCAAAGATAACGGTACTACAATTTTAATTAAATTCTTTTTCTTAACTGTTAATACATCATTAATTTTTATATATTTTGGATCATTAATGTTCTCTGAATTTTGGTATTTAATAATTTCATCAGTATTTAAAAAATGACAAATGGGTGATATATAATGGCATACAGGGTTCCTCGACAACATGTCTGCTTCAACATTTAATTTACCTTTTATATAAACTATCGAATATTCATACTGAGAGGAAAGTTTTAAACTCCACCGAAATAAACGTCCAGTTAAATGTTTTACACTTTTAAGCCATTGTAAAGCAGCATGGTCAGTATGTATTGTGAATTTGGATCCATGTAGGTAACAGTGGAATTTATCTAAGGCATCTATAATTGCTAAACACTCTTTTTTCTGAAATTGTATAATTTTTTTCATGTTTAAGTAATTGTCTCGAGTGATAAGCTATGGGGTAAAGTGTTCCATCTGGGTGTTGTTGTTTCAAGACTACACCTATTGATTCCTGACTTGCATCACAAAACACATGACATGGATATTGTGAGTTGTATAATTTAAGTATAGGTTTTGAGATTAAACAATTCTTTAACTTTTGATAAGCTTCTTGACATTCATGTGACCAATTCCAAATTGCATCTTTTTTAAGTAGTTTATTTAATGGTACTCTAAGTTTTGCATAATCTTTAATAAATTTTTGATAAACATTGATGGAACCAAGAAATCTTTGGAGTTCTTTCACATCTTTAGGTGGTACTACTTTTCTTATTGTTTCAATATTTGGGATTACTTGGGGAATAATGACCTTGTGTTATTTCATATCCTAAAATTTTATTTTTCCTGTGCAAACTGACATTTTGATTTTTTAAGTTTAATGTTTTCTTTTTTACAAATTTGAAATATTGTATCTAAATGAGTTAAATGCTCTTCCCAAGATTGTGAGAAAATTATTATATCATCAAAATAGTTTAAAGCAAAAGTTAACTGATATTTTTGTAAAATTTGTCTTATAGTTCTTTGGAAAACAGCTGGGGAATTTTTCCAGCCAAATGGAAGTCTTAACCATTCATAGAGTCCAAAAATTAGTTGTGAAAGCCAGTTTCTCTGCGTCTTTTTCATGAATTTTAATGTGCCAATAACCACTTGTTAAGTTTGAGCGTAGAGAAAATTTAGCATGAGTTAAATTATCAATTACAAAGTCTATCAGAGGTACAGGGGTGGAATCTTTTCGTGTGATTTCATTTAGTTTTCTATAATCGATACATAATCTTGATCTTTTCCTTCATCCTTTTTGTATGCTAAAGTTACAGGGGCAGCATATGGGCTATGAGAGGGTCTAATAAAACCTGCTTTTAACAATTCTTCTATCTGTGTTTGTGGCCTTTTTAGATTCTTGTTGACTGTTTCTATAAGGGCGTAAAACTTATAGGAAGGTCTGAAATTAAATGAATTCTTTGTGGCTCTAAATTGATACAACCTACATCATACTTATTTTGTGAAAATATGGTTTGAAATTTGTCAAGAAGTTGGGTTAAATCTCCCCATTGCTCACACTAGTTTGTCTTGGTATTGTGTCCTCAACAACCATGGCTGGGTTAAATCTTTTCAGATCAGCTTCAGGGCTGTCTGATATTTGATCTAAACCTTTATTATTCTTAACGTTAATATTATCTTCATTATTTGCATTATAGTAGTTCATATTTTGATCATTATTAAGAGTTTTACAATATGTCCCATGATATGTTCTCAACTCACCAACACACTTATTTACATATTTAATATTACTTAAATTTACCACATTGAAAAATACACATGTTATGAATACTAATGTCAAGCTTAAATAAATGTAAATATTCAAGTCCTAAAATAATATAAGGCAATTCAGTATCAATTACAAAACAAATCTATTTGCTTAGATATACATCCAATATTCATATAAACTTTAATTATACCTTTGGGTTGAATAGTCCCACAAGTTTGATTTATTTTTACATTACTATTTTGTATAATTTTAATGTTTTTTAATTGTTTAGCTAAATTTATTGGAATTAATGACACATTGCTTCCTGTGTCAATTAGAGTACAAAAGTGCTTGGAACATACCATTGACTCAATAATTAGTTGTCATCCTTGCCTCTGGTTACTTTCGTTTCTGGGCGAGTTAAAATGTCGATTCTGTTGTACAAACTGCCTAGGTTGATTGTTGAACTGTTGCCTTCCACTGAATCTCATCATGTGCGATTGATGTGGCTGTCCATGATTTCCTCTTGCTTGGAATCTGTACTGCTGACCAGTTCCTCTGTACACTACCGTATGCGTGATTCCATCGGGTATAACTTCCAGTATCTACCGGTTTTCGGTCTGCGCTATCCGGTGTTACTGCGATTAATTGTCGCATCGTTGAGATCCATTCGCAGGGTGTCGAAATCTTCTTGATAACTAGAACTTCCTGAAAACTGTATGGGGACTTGATAATGTCATATGTTCCACAATTGAACTGTCATCATAATTTAGTTTCTTCCCAACGAAAGTTTTTCCGTAAAAAGGAAATTAATTCTTAGTGTCGTTTAATGTTAGGTTTTGAAATTTTCGAATATCTTCTTGTTTCGTCGCATCGAACACCGTAATTAATAGTTGTTTACTTTCTTCGTAAGACTTTTCAAATAATTGGTTTTCATACCAAAATTTAAGATAAACTCCCTGTGAGATATCTAGGAATATTTTGCTTCTTCCATTGTTCGTCTTTTTGATATTCCAAACATTGTTTATCAAAACATTCAAGAAAACTCTTCAAACTACTAAACTTATTAAGATCAAATTCAGGAAAAAAGAAAGTTTCCCTGGATGTGTTGACTGGTGACTCCCGCCGGAAAGAGTCGTCTTCCATGGTAGTATCGTTTTCAATGCAGTCGCTCGTTCGAAAAAAATTGTTGAAGTTAATTCGTTTGGTTTCCCGCGTATTTTCGGTACTTTAAATCATCCTGTCGACTCTTGGACAGACCCCAGGCCTGCTGGTAAAATGAAGAGGGCATCATCTTTACAATATTCCTTTATTACGCTTTCATCATATATAACCTAACATGGCGGACCTTTGCCGCGCAACCGGGTGTTACCAAATACAACATCGCAGCGAGGAGACACCAGCCAAGTCCTTCCTAGTATGCGTTCGCCTTCGTCAGCGCTCAAGTTGCTCCTTTAACAGGCTTGTTTACTCATAAATCCTTACGCGATGGTAAAGAGTTCGCCTCTATTTTCATTTATTACTTCCTTTAATTTTGAACCTAAACTTTTCAAACCTGACATATATATATATATATATATATATATATATATGAATCTACTTGGTACAGATTTCTTCATAAAGTAGAGATTCCCCCTACATAATGATTTTAACGAAAATTGACTCCAAGGGGCGTTGAGGGCGCTTAAGGGGCGTTTTACATAATTATTTCCATTTTTAAACTATTAGACGTACAGTCTTCAAATATGATAAGCGGATTCCTTTCATAGAGTATAGATCCCCTACAGTATGGGTTTTGTGAAAATCAACCCAAAGTGGCGTTGTAGAAAATTAAGGGGCGTTATAGGCAATTAACTCCTTTTTTAAACTATTAGACGTAAAATCTTGAAATTGAGTAAGCAGATTCTATTCTCTTAGTAGAGATCCGCTATAAGATGGGTTTTGGGAAAATCGTTTCCTAATTGGCGTTGAGGGCGCTTAAGGGCCGTTATAGATAATTATTTCCATTTTTAAACTATTAGACGTACAATCTTAAAATTTGGTAAGAGAATTAATTCCTTTCATGGTGTAGAGATCCGCTACAAAATAGTTTTGGGGGAAATTGATCCCCAAGCGACACTGAGGGGGATTAAGGGGCGTAATAGATAAATATTTCCGCTTTTCAACTAATAGAACCACCTGCTTGAAAATTAGAAGCAGTAGTTCCGTTCATGGAATAAAGTTCCTTTTACAAAGATTTTTGCGAAAACGGACCCCCAAAGGAGTGGGGTTGCGAGGGATTAAGGCGTGTTATAGAAAAATTCCTGTTTTTGAATTTAACTCATTTAGCTTGAAATTTGTTGAGCACTTTTCTTTAGTTGAATAGAGTTCCACTAAGAGTGTATTTTACGGAAATCAACCCAAGGGAAGCGGGGAGAGTTATTGGGGCGTATTGATAGACAAAATTCCCGTTTTTGAACTGCTAAGACTATAATAATAAAATTTGGTTTGCATGCTTTTTTTGTTGAATTTGAATCCGCTAAGAATACCATCAACGAGGTACTGATTATAAAAATTCCGTTTTTGCTCTGTTAGATTTAGACTTGAAATTTAGCACGCATGTTTATTTTATGGAGTAGAGATCCACTGAAAGTTGCTTTGGTGGAAATCCATTTGATTATTAGGTTAAGTGAGCGAAAAAAATCTTTCTACTTCTATTTTAGATATTAATATAAATTAGATATTATTATTTATGTTCTTTTTATATCAAGGGGTGAGAGTGTAACTGCTATAAATATATTTTTCAATACATTCGAACTCTTAATGCTAGATATCAATAATTAATATATTTGTAAATAGTATACATATATGCAACATCGTGAAATACCCAGTGAAGCGAGTGGGTAATGGCTAGTATATATATATATATATGTATATATATATGATATATATATATATATATATATGAATATATATAATATATATATATATATATATATAATATATATATATATATATATGAATATATATAATATATATATATATTCATATATATATATATATTCATATATATATATATATATTCATATATATATATATATATCATATATAATATATATATATATATATTCATATATATATATATTCATATATATATGAATATATATAGACATATATATATATATATATACATATATGTACATATATATATTTATATATATTGGTGATTTTTATTTATATGAAATAGGTTTGTTAAATCGTGGATATTTAAAATTAAACTCAATTATTTTTTCTTTGGTCTCGTTCAGTTTTGAAGAAATTGTTGTAAAATTAGGGAAGCAAAAGTATATAATTTATTATTACTCATTAAGATATTTTACCTTAATGCTATTTATACGTATACTATAAAATATATTTATTTTGATTTCTAAGTATTTCAGGAGATCTAATAAATTTTAGATTTCATAACTTCTAGCACTAGCTAACATGGATTTTTTCAATCCCAAAAATTAGTCGCATTCTAGATTAAACGTTTTCTCTGAAAGAAGCAAATCCCTACAGACTATTTCATTCCGAGGACAAAGAGTAATCTGCACTTGCGGTATTTTTTGTTTGGACTTTTTAACAAGCAATACCAATAAACACAATTAATATTCAATTCTAACACTCACAAATGTAATTCAAATTGAACAAAATATATCAGGTAGAATGGAATCATAGATTATTGCAATGCTGCTAAAGCATAATAATAATTGTATAGTATAATTGTTTCAAACTAATATCTTCAAAAAACTAAAATCTTCCAAATGAGAAAGAATTTTTTCCGGAAATCCACTAGACTACATGTGGTCTCGGTAACCTAGTGGTCAAGGTAACGGACTCATGGTCAATGGTTCATGAGCTCGCGCAAAGTACTGCTGATGACCCACCAATTAGGAGAGTGATGCGCGTTAAATCTGTCGAGAGCTCATACGTCCTCCCGTTGGTGTGGTGTGGAAGTTAGGAGAGGGGGTGCCAGCTCAGGTGCCGTCCTCGTCACTTGACCCTGGCTCAAAATGACAAGGTCCTTCGCCAAAAGCCCTCGTGTTGCTGCACAGTGTGACGTCAATATTCACTCACTCTCCCGGGAATTTCAAAAAAATACTTTAGACCCCCCTAAATAGAAAACGAGTGTCCCTTAGATTTGTGTGTTTGATTTGATTTTGATTAATCTCGTATTATGATCATATCTCGTAATTTTGCGCCTTAATCAAGTGACGATGTGACGCTTGTAGCTGGCCCTCAACTGCCCGAAATTCCCCACCACGACAACGGGAGGACTTTGAACCTTCATAAATTTAACGTACATCAGCCCCTCTGTGCGGTGGTTGGCTTCTGGACTCAAACTTACGTTACAATAAAAGAAAAGTTAGAGCATGAACACTTAGCCGCCACAGGCTTTTATTGACGCCGCAATTAGAAGCCCTGTGGTCAAGAGGTGAAGGGAACACCCGAGTTGGTATCCCACTCTTGAAATTTTCACATCAAACGAAAGATAAAGTGCAAGTATTCTTATTAAATAAAAGTTAATTGATATGTTTTTATTTCAATGTTTTTATGTTTGGTGATAACACATAAATGTTCCTTCGTCAGACTTAACGTCTCTTTTTATGAGGAATCTTTGATTGCACCAGGATGCCAACTTTCGATTCTATTGCTAACTATTCGTGGTGGCCGCAGTAGCCGAGTGGTCAAGGTATCGGATCGTGGCTGGCCTTGTCTCGAGATCGAGACTGGTACCACTAAGGACTCACCGTGTAAAGAAGCGATGCATGTTAAATCTGTCGAGAGCTCAAACGTCCTCCCGTTGGTGTGGTGTGGTAGTTAGGAGAGAGGGGTGCCAGCTCAGGTATCATCCACGCCACTTGACCATGGTTCAAATTGACGTGGTCCGTCGCTAAAAGGTTAATATTCACTCACTCGCTAACTATTCGTTAACATGTGCACTCTGCTACTATGGCCTTCTATAGCAGAAAAGTAATATATACAGTGTATTAAATAAATTCAACTCCTACGCAAACTCTTAAATATACAATATTATGTAACTAAAATATTTGTCTACAATTTTTTTAAAGAAATATAGCCCACATAATACTAAAACTACATATAATTTAGCCCTTTATCTACCGACGGTACTTATAAAATTACTTAGAATAACCGGTTTTACGAATATTCAGACGACATTTGCAGGAACAGTCATTTAAACCACTCTTCCAAGGAAATATAGCGGCACAGGGTCTATGATGAGTATTTTGGAGTGAGTGAGTAGATATTAACTTCGCACTGTTCAGCTACTCGAGGGCTTTTGGCGATGAATAACGTCATTTTGAACCATGGTCAAGTGACGAGGACGACACCTGAGTTGGCACCTCCTCTCCTAACTACCACACCAATGGGAGGATGTTTGAGCTCTCGAAGGATTTAACGTGTATCGCTCCCCTACACGGTGGGTCTTTAGTGGTACTGGGCTTGAACTCATGACATGCCTGCCATGATCCGATACCTTGACCACTCGGCTACCGCAGCCCTATGAGTATTTTGGAAGGGAAGACGGATAGTTTTAAAACTGAAGTTGCGCTTTCAGCTGACTTTTTGATCGGATTGCGAAGATTTTCATTTATGTTACGAAAAAGTATTTAATGTCAAAAGGTAAGTGTCTTATTTTTTGTATGTTAGTTAAGACCTTAGAAAACGATTTGCGGTTGAATAACTTCGTGGTACTTATAAGTACCGACAGTACACTGGATGTTAGAGCAAGAAGAGATAAGGGGTTACAGATTTTTCAAACTATAACAGGATCCTAGATTTGTCCCAAAAATGTATAGATATATTTAATTGAATTTTTTTCGATAAAATATAAGGCACAAGGAAAGAGAAAAAATTAAAATGGTATACCTTTGAATCTAATGCTCGAGTTTTTGAATTGTATGCATGTGTTTGTCTTAGTAGATAAATGTGAACAAAAAATAGTATAACTTGGCTTTGTTTAACTATAAAATATGTGAAACCGTACTATACTCTATTTGGTTATCATATTTTGACCCCCATTTTAGTTTTATCATTATAAAAGATACTAAAACATTTTTAAAAACTTTAACGCTTTTTACTGTCAGATCAAGGTCAACGAAATTCATCGTACCAAGGTGCTACTAGTACGCCTTTCCTTAGACGTAGCTTTGAGCACCATACAAGTAACAGTAAGATTTGTCTCGATTCCACCACAATTTAGACGGAGAACAAACCCTGGGGATGGGGTCAGAGGCCTATCACCTCTCTCCTCCTTCCACCCACCTCACGAGAGGACTTGCGGCTTGACGGCTATTTAGAGTACCCCCATACCGCGAAGGCACTGTACATTTACAAATATCCATGCCTTCTTCGGGATTCGAACCCAGGCCCTACGGTACTATAGTCAGCGTTACTAACCACTATATGGGTTAGGTGGTGATCGAAATGGTAATTTCGAGCAATGATATGATAACAAAGCTATACTTAGTCTATAAGGACTCCATTTATTGAGCTCTCTCATCAAACTTCTCAAATTATTTATGTCTACTCGGCTAACGCGGTCTCTAGTTTTAGCCTGAAAATGCACACATATATACTTGAAGGAAGATCATTTTCAAGATGATTGGAATTTAAAAAGCGAAAATTAGTTAAGATCTTGTCAAGAATTATTTACTTTTTTGCCATTTTGTTTATTCCTTTCGCGGGTAATAGCTAATAGGTCTAGCCACATAACAAAAAATTTTCTCCAAGCGGGCGGTGGATATTTAGTCTATCCATATGCGTTAATTGAAGCTAAAATGCATACAAACCAATACAGATGGCAGAACGATACCTTTCTTTGCAGTTCATGTCCTTTGATGGGTAGTTAAAAACAGTTTTTTTCGGTGTAAATCTACAAATTATATTTTGATTACTATAAATAAAATTTCTGATTTTTGAAAAAAATTTCGAGATGTCTTAAGTATATTTTTCTCTCATCTGAATGAATTAAGCAAATGTGCAATTAAAAAAAGGTTTCATTTAGGTTTTTGGAAAGCTTTTATATGTTGATAGAGGCTCTATTCACTGCCCATGTAGAACAGAAAAATGACCTTGAAATGTTTGCTCTTCCTCCATTCGAGAGAGAGCACATAGAATCACGTAAGAATGTTGGGGGTTGGAAATATAAACAAACTTTGTTTACACTATGTGGTAGTAGATTCTTGGGTTCGAAATTCGTCCATTATAGCTTTTCTGTCCGTACCACTGCACCTTCAAGCAAATGGTTCTACTTGCTTTGAGAAGTTTCACAGTGAATAGCTCATCAAATTTCTGAAATAACTAATTTAAATCCTAAAAAATTTTATATTTCTCTGACTTCTTATACAAAAATCAAATCAAATATAAAATGTGGATATGTACCAATTTCAATGAATATTTTAGTAAGTATAATTTATATTGTACAATTATTGTATCATTATTTTATTACACTTGTACTTTGTATTTAATTGTTATTAAAATAGTTATCAGCATAAATGCTAATTTTTTATAAAAAGTTCATATGATTAATTATTTCTGTCTTTAAAAGTAAGTGTGAAGTGGCTATAACATCTAGCCACCCTCCAGGAACCAAACCCATGATCAGATATTTTTTTTTGTGGGACAAAGCAATGTTTATGGAGGATGGGAACATTTCATTTATCAATTACTTTATCACAGAAAAGTGTTCTTTAGCTGTGTGCCCGCGCCAGAGTTATCTAACCCAGAAGAGAGAGAAAAAAATATAATATCAACGCATTTTCCATAAAGGATGAAAAATTTTCATCATCCCTGACTTATACTAAAAATTCGTGCATCAAATTGTATTATATAACCACGCTGTTCCAAAAGAATAAGCAACAAACAGCAAAATTAGCATAACTCTGGAGGAAAAGAAAGGCTAATGCAACAAAAGTTCAATGCATATATTGCAGTGATACCTGCAGTAAAGGAGGTCCCGCAATAAAAACTTTGCATCACCGTACATAGGACTGCGTAAAGCGATAGACATAAGAACAAGTTCCTTTCAGTAGTTTCCATTGCTTTCATTGGGTGTTTGTTTGGTATTCATTTCTCTATTTCTTTGTTACAAATTTCTGAAAACGAGTCTTTGACGGAATTTGAGAGGAAACATACACTGGTATACAATTCTGGGATACGAGAGAAATTTCTCTTTTCTTGCCTTAAATATTGTTACATTGATCCGGGGTTCGAGTATTTTATGCCAATGAGTCACAAATAACAAGACAGTTCTTTAAGAGCAATGAGAATTTATTATCGAAAATCCAATCCTTGAAGTACAGGATTCAGCAGCAATATTCGCAGAATAAATCTCAAAAGTTCTTCACACCTTCAACAGCACTCAGCCAATTATCGGTGTCTAAAATACACGTATATAATTCACAAGAAATCGCTCGTTCAACAGCCGAAGTAATCACTATTCGCTTCAATAATCAGACCAATACTAACTGATTGCTAGTCAAAACCAGACTGACTGACTTTCGGCGAGCATCTCTATTTATATCTCTTGCGGATAATTCGAGAAAGACCCACTTGCGTTATAGGTCTTGAAATTAGTAGATTTCTCAACTTATTTCTAGAACTATCCAGAGGGTCCCGAACTCGCCAACCTGGTCGGCAAAAATGACTCGTGGCTCTATCACCAAGATTTCGCCAAATTCCCATTGAATCACCATTATAACGTAAGGGACGGCGTTGCCTGTGAGTATTACAAATTTAACGTAAATTAAATCTAATTTAGAGTAAGATAAAGGCATTATACACATCCAAATACAAATTACTTAGACTATTTAACACAAAATCCGTAACAATATCAATCGTTCGATCATCCACCACTTGTGGAATCGTTAGTAAAAAGAGCATATAATAACAAGAGGACCTGGTATAGGGCATCCAAGGGCTACGAACGCGTGTGAGGATATTTTTCTATGTCTGCAAGCTTGGCGTTATACGAGGAGTTCAACCCATCCACTTCATTCGAGCGTTGAAACGTAATAAGGAAAAGTGAAATCCTTGCAAGCTGTTTGTAAATGGCTGCATGAAAGTCAGTCATCGGTATTACGGGGCTGTGGGTAGCCTAGTGGTTAGAGCATCGCAATCCAGACCGGAAGGTCTGGGTTCGATGCCCGATGCCACCAAATACCCTCCGAGTACCCACGGAGTACGTGCTCGTTAAATCAGTGGGTCAGAAAGTCTTGAGGGCTGATTCACGAGTGCAGGGGCTGGAGAATATCTTCCTCCCCTTCAGTTCCATGCCTAAATTGTGGTGATGGAGATAGGTGGTTTCTCCATGTATCGTCCTTTTGGGGAATTTCGCCGAGCTAATTCGTACTGTCATCTGTATGATGTTCAAGGCTAATGACAGGCGTACTTCTAGCCCGTTGTCGTGATGAATTTTGTGGGCCACGTTCTGACTACATCAGACAGATTGCATTACCACAACAACATCGGATAATCTTAAGTTCGGATGCCACTAACGTCGTCTCACTGAAGAGGTCGGTTACAGTGATCTCTGGACCGTATCCATTGGTTGCTTTACTTGCTTTAATATTAACGTCGCACTGTTCAGCTACACGAGGGCTTTTGGCGACGGACCACGTAATTTTGAACCATGGTCAAGTGACGTGGACGACACCTGAGCTGGCACCCCCTCTCCTAACTACCACACCACACCAACGGGAGGACGTTTCACTCGACAGATTTAACGTGCATCGCTGCCCTACACGGCGGGTCTTTAGTGGTACTGGGATCGAACTCGTGACCAGGCAAGCCACGATCCGATACCTATACCACTCGGCTACCGCGGCCACCCGTATCCATTGGACACCAGAGCAATGAGCCAAGATATTTTCCCCCATGACAATGATTTCCGACAGACGATTTGAAGATAACGGGAGTTCAGTGTTCAAAGCTCCCAATATCATTGGAAGATACTAGAATGACTCCAGCATCAGTCGCGCTGGTGTCATTCTTTGGGCCGAGATACAAGAAGGTGGTCGAACTGATCTTTCTTTTTGTCCCGGTTCCATAGAGCAGGTCACATAGAAGCGATTTTTAATTATTTCACCGTCTAACTTGGGGTTGCTCAACCTTTTTTTCTGCTGGGCCGCATTCTTATGTCAGCTATTTCATGCAGGCCGCAACGTGAAAGGGAGGGGGGAATGCTTTATGACCAAGATAACATTTGAAATTTAAAACGTAGAAAATTAATCAAAATATTATAACTCCTGTCTTGATTTTCTTAATTACTATTTTTTATATTTATTTGCTACTAACACTAAATTAGAGAAATTTAAGAATTACTTCTTCATAATTTCTGCATCAGTAAAAAGTTTCATAAGATTATCAATGATATAACAAACTTCATATAATGTCTTTGTTACCACTGACAAAACATTTTGTTGCTGTTGCAAAGATTATTCAAGAAAGCCTATTCATCAACTCTTGAAAGAGATCTTCGAGGAAAAGTGTCATTGAATTATTCCTGTTTGTTGGTATTTTTTAAATTCAGCCCTTTTGTGACAAATGAAAAAAATTACTGATCCATGTTTGTTTTTCACTACAAAATAGTCAACCTCCCATCCGTCTTGAAATGATCTATTTTCTTCGAATATTTTTTGCTTACAAGATATGAAAGATAGCTAAAAACTAATTCTACTCATAAAATTGTCGCTACTCCACTGTTGTCTGCTATCACTAATCATAACCGTTACAAACAGTAAAAGAACTTCAATTCGCACTCATACACATCGACAACAAAAAGCAAATTTGATTACTTGATTTCTTGATAAAGAATTTCGCACCAAGTTTTTAATACAATGTTTAAGGGGAGTTGGAAACCTCTTTCTACCTTACTGACAATGTTAAATTGGCTGTTTTCGATGTACCTTTTCTCAAAATATGTTTCATGTACATGCTTGACATTTTTCATTCAATTAAAGTACACGTTTTTCATTATACTGAAATGAGCTTTTAGCTATAATTTTGAATTTTTTAATAATTTATGAAATATTTTATAAAACATTGCGAAATTCAACCCATTTTTCACATAAAAAATTTGTAAAAAATAAATTTTTGAGTTTTTTACAAAAAGCTTATTTCAGTATATATTAGCCGCCATTATAAATATATCATAAAATAATAACATACCATTGAGTAGTAGTTTTTCAGAAAAGGTAAATCGAACATCAAAAAATTTACATTTCGAGATAAATTGATTTTAATGTATTTAGTGAGGCTTCTAATGGGCTAGGAAAGAAAAAAATAAAAGGCTCAATTTACAATAACCTACCCTTTTTGGTTTATATTAGACGTTCAATTTTTTTTAAGCAAAAACGAAGTACTTAGTTTACAATTTTCGCCATTCAAATGGGCGTTGTCCAGTTTCAACGATTATTTAAAAATAGGTTTTAAGGGCTTATAATTACCCTAGAGTTTAAAGTAAGGTACTTTTAGAAAGGTTAAAATCTATACAATTTGAAAATTTAAAAATCTCAAATTTTCAAAAAAAAATAAGATTTTAACTTTTTAACTGCCCTAAGTAAATTTCTTAGAACATTGGAGTATGACCGGGACACTTAAAAAGGCTTGGTGGGCCGCAAGTTGAGTATCGCTGCCATAGAGCATGTCTGGGGCGTGTTCGGAAGGTGTTTTTCTTCTCAGTGCAATCCTCCTCTAAACTCTAATAATTTGACATGTCTTCAAGAATTGGCCATGATCCCTCAAAATGTGATTGATGACCGGATTTCTGGTATGAATCGTTCCTGTCAAGCTTGCATTTCTAGCAGAGGTGGCCACATACCCTGCGGATAAATGTTCGTAACTAAACCTTTTTTCGCTCAAGTTAAATGACATTATCCTTTATATTGCTTATATGAAAACTAACTATTGTTTTTTTTCCTCTGTTATTCCCCGACATTGCCTCTTCTTTTGTTCAACAATCTGTGAAAATTTCATTGCGTGTCAATATATTGCTTGTATTTTATTATTATTTTTTTAACCATTTCCGAGTTTTCTGCATATTTTTAGAGACAGAGTATATGTTTGAAGCAATTATTTTTATTTGGTTTATTAGCATTTTAATGAGTCACTAAGTTATTATTTTTATTAAGGGGTGCTGGAAAGCTAAAATCTTAATTTTTGAGAATTTGAGACTTTAAATTTTCAAATTGCATAGATTTTAAACTTTCTAAAACTACCTTACTTTAACCTCTAGGGTAAATAGAAGACCTTAAAACCTATTTTTAAATAATCATTGAAACTGGGCCACGCCCATTTGAATGGCGAAAAATGTAAACAAAGTGTTTCATTTTTGCTTAAAAGTTGGATGTTTGATGTAAACCAAAACATGTATACTATTGTAAATTGAGCATTTTATTTTTTTTATTTCCTAGCCGATTAGAAGCCTCACTGTATAACTTAAAATCAATTTATCTCAAAAAGTAAATTTTGATATTCGATGTACGTTTTCTGAGAAACAACTGTTCACAGGTGTGTAATTTTTTATGATATATTTATAATGATGGCTAATATATATTGAAATGAGCTTTTTGTAAAACACTAAAAATACATTTTTTATGTGAAATATGGGTCAAATTTCATTATGTTTGATAAAATATTTTATAAATAATGAAAAATTGAAAGTTAGCTCATAGTTCAGTTCAGTATAATGAAAAAAAGGTGTACTTTAATTTCATGAAAGATTTCAAGCATATACATATAACAGATATTGAGAAAAGGTACATCAAAAACCTTTAATTTAATATTGTCAGCATAGAGAGAAAGAGAGAGAGAGAGAGAGAGAAGAGAGAGAGAGAGAGAGGTATCCAACTGTTCTTAAAATTATTATTTATCAGTTTTGTGTACTCCTTACTGCATCAATTCATGCAATGCAGTAAATAACAAAATGCAATAAATCATTCTATGAACTTTACCTCAAGTCCCAACAAGTTTCCTGTGCATCGAACACTAATTTTATTCAAGCCGATCTTGCATGCATCTGTGATCTAGATTTAGGGAACCTGCAAGAGGCAGAGAAGAAGCGGGGGAAGAGTGGAAGATAAAGAAAAATTGCTTGGGCAGCATGTGGCCCATCGCCCGTATTTACCTAAGAAAGAAAACCCCATGTGTGAAAGCAAAGATCAATGGAACACTCCGGGGGTGTAAATCTAGTACTTTACCTAAAGAAAGTAAGATCCCGTGGGATCAAGTGATATATGAACTCCTTTTTAAGCATCGTAATTGCAGCATAGAGTTACTCAATGGGGTCGTTCCCGACATTGGTGTTGTTGTTCAAAAAAATGCATGCTAAATTCCTGGAGATCGCTGCGTGAAAATTGTGAGTTTACAGATTTTGAGAAAAAGAAGGAATGCAGTAAATTTTTTTTAACAATTATTCACATTTTAATATACATAGTAATCATATTTTAAACAATTGATTTTTTTGTAATAATATATTTTTGTATAATATAAACTTTTGTTTGTAAAAAATGCAACACCATGAAGGAATTATTAAAATTAAATTACATTTAATGGACAAACGACTAGTGTACACAAATAAATGTATATACAAATAAATGACGAAATTTTCAAAGCAAAAAATAAATAAATAAATAAATGAACAAATAAATTAAAAAAAAAGATAAAGAGTCCAAAATCAGTATTTGGTACAGCCACCCCGTGCTGCAATAAGTGCTGCTATATGACGTGGTATGGATTCAATCAGATTTTGAATGTCTGCTTGTGGAACAGAATTCCTTATTGTTGTTATGTGCAGCAAAAGTTTGTCTTTTAAAGCTGCAGGACGCAGACCACGAGCGGGACTCCGGTCAACCAAATCCCACACGTGCTCAAGAAACGACATATCCGGTGAATAAGCAGGCCAAGGAAGAAGTTGCGTAGGTTGGGCTGAACAGTAGCCTCGAACTGTCTTTGCAACATGTGGGCGTGCATTATCTTGATGAAAGATAGTTCCAGGGCTGCCTTAAAGAAAGGTAACGACTTCGAATTGTAGCACTTCACATACGTACCTGTTGCTATTGAGATTACCCTCAATTCACAGCAAGTTTGATCGTCCATGATGCGAAATCGCACCCCAAATCACAACTCAAGTTGTTAGGCCATTATGTCGTTTGATAACGCAATCTGGAAGGCAGCGTTCACCGGTATAGTGTCTAACACAAATGCGGCCATCATGGTCACACAATTTAAAGCGTGATTCATCTGAAAAGACAACTTGAGGCCAATCAGTTTGCCAGGCTCTGTGCTCATGAGCCCATTGCAGATGGTTTACCGTGAGGGGGATCCTGTATAAAGGCACCCTTGAACGCTATCCACGGTGCAGCAGACGTCAACCAATTGACAAAGCCGATGTTAGTACATCTGTAGAACTGGACCAATGTGCTTCCAACTGCCTGGAGGAAGCTTTACGGTCATTCACCGCCATGTGCAGCAGGTGTCGATCGTCGCACGCTGACGTCACCTTCCGTCATCTACTGTCAGTTTTTCGAGTTGTTCGGTGCTCATCGGTCCACTGCTTCCAAACTCATATCACTCTGTCGAATCTTTCCGCTGCACACGAGCTCCTATTGCGCGATAGGAAAATCCTTCTTCTCGCAGGCCGATAATCCTCTCCCGTTCAAATTACGTAAGTTGTTGGAATTTCTCCTTATTTCGTCATGGAGGCATACTTAGGTCTCACTAAACGTTCGTCAGTAACAATTAATCATTAACTATTTTCAACGTCCCACTACAGCCCTCTATTTATACGCTTTCAGCATCAGCTCAGAGGGTTCTACGCATGCATGGTGGCTCTGAAACTTAACTATTTTACGTAACATCCCATAATTGATACTTGCTGCAAAGTTCATTTGATTCTGGTGATTCCTTCATGGTGTTGTATTTTTTAACAAAATGCAGTGTATTTTGTATTTTTGTGTTGCATATTTTTAAATTGCTTGCATAGTAAAAGTTGAAAATGAATTACCTGTTTTATAGGTGTAAGCAACTTTGAAAAGACAGAGAGAATAGTCATTAAATGTCTGGAATACTTATTTAACATTATGGAATTCCTTTTTTAAAACTCTTCTTCTCTAAACCTTACACGAGCAAAATTTAATGAAATTCGCAATGTATATTTTAAGGCTGTCTTCGGTAAAAGTACGAGAGCTTGAACTAAACGCGAAACACATTTTAAGGCAGAAAAATGCCTCAATTTTCATGGAAATTTGTAGAATTATAGCTCGTATCTCTGTTAACAATAGTGTTTTTAAAAATTTCAAAATATTCCATGAATACTTTCTTTTTCATTTTAATACGAAAAGACATAGCCCATTTAACTTTACGGTATAGGAGAAAAAACGCGAACCACATTTTATACGAGAAAAAATGATTCAACTCTGTTAAAAAAGGGAAGTATGATAAAAAATGCTACTTTCTAAAGGATAGTGTAGCCAGAATATCATATTGATTTTTTTTTATATCTAAAAAAATGTTCCAAATTCGGGTAATATTCTTTAACATTAATCGAAAGCAGCCTAATTCCATAAAATCTCTGGTTAGAAAATTATATTTAGTTGCTTATTAATTAAAATAATAATTGACATAAGATATTAAAACTATGTATTTAGGTACCCTTTTATTTATTAGCAAGCAATACTAAATTTAAGCATTTCTTCGTTTGTGCAGCTTCAGTGAAAATAAAAGCACGCGTGACTAAAAGAAGCCGCCAATTGCGCCAAATATAACTTAGGATATTGATCTTTTTTGAATCACTATTTTTAGATGAGTTTTAGTTTTCTTTACAAATAGACTAGATAATTTATTGATTTGCTTAGATTATAGACTTGATTCCTAAAGTGTATCAAATTTGATATAGCTGCGGAATTTATCGTCAAATAGTTGCAAAATCTTACCATGTTCGGGAGATACTTTAGAATACGATAAAATTACATAGTCCACCAAAAATCTATTTGATGCGATTCCAAAATCAATCCGAAATGGAGTAACGTAACCATATCAAATTAGTCGCCCTAAATCATCCAATGAAATTTTATTTAAAGCCAAGCACCTTATTTGAAGGGGAAAAAAGAATTGAGAATAGAGCATATTTCTCAAAATGACATCAGATTCATTTATCTGTGGTATCTGGAATTGACTTGAACAGAATTTTACAATTTATGCAAGGAATGGTATCTTGCGATAAAATGCTGGAAATCATGTCTAGGTATCAGAAATGTTCAACAATTCCTGACATAGAAGTAATCTATATCGTGATTTTAATCCGAGTAGAGTTGTCTTCATAAAATACATTCAATGGCCTTTAGACACTTGAATGTACAGAAATGCATAAATTTTGTGTGATTCCACTAGGAGTAAATTTAAATTAGAGACTTACGGATATAAATATTAAATAAGAAAAACTAAATGAGATGGATAAAAATGAATGGAGAATACTTGAGCTTGAAAATTCTATCCGTATCTATTTTATCTTTAATTCAGCCATGGATAAAAAGAACAACTAGCAGAAGTTTATGGATAAAAAGAACACAACTAGCAGAAGTTTATTCTTAAAATTTTATCACACAATCCCCCAAAAATATTATATAGTAGAATAGATTCCTCCAAACAAGATTTTTATCCAAAGTACTAGTGTAATGTAATAAAAGTACAGACTAACTAGCTGGTATACACGTTCTTCGCATGGGTAAATTGAAAAACTTTACAGATTGAAGGATAAAGAAGTTTTTAATGAGTTAATTTTATGTGAATTTCAAATTTAAGGTAACCGACTACTTGCGACAATTTGTTTTTAAATAATGGATATATGGAGATTCTTTTGTGGTTTTTAGATTTATTTAGTACATTTTAAGAAAAAAAAAGACTCAAAATAAGAATTGAAAAATAAATTATTACAATTAAAATGGGAAAAAATGGGTAAAACTTGACAAAATATTACATAAATGGAGCCCGCTCAGTACAAATAGTAAATGAACAAATTCTCAGTTTTTAAATTTTGATATATTACTTTGCTATTCCTTTTTGTAGTGACCTTCAGGAAAAGAGATATTTTAATTTTTACAAAAACTAGAGCACTTTATCTTAGTTGTGATATGAAATTGTTTAAAGAAACAGTGGTTATATTCACATAAAGAACTGTAAATTTTGAAATAAAACAGTAATCGATAAATCTGAAGTCAAAACACTCCTATTGTTATACGAAACATTCACAAAATTTTTCAGCAAATTATTTTTAAAACTTTCTGAGCAATCGCTGTCCCCGTTTGAATTTTTCGTATAAAACACATTTCGAGTAAAACGCATTCTAAAGCTTGACATCTTATGTAAAGTTATGGCGTCTGCTTTTACTAAAACACCTGTAGTTTTTGTTCTAGTAAATGGAAAATAAAAACTTTGAAATTCTTATGAAGCTAATAAGATGGCCTATAAAATAAAATCATAAAAATTTTTGTGTCCATTTTTTAAAAAAAAGTCATGATTTTAGAGTAGTCGGATACCTTAACAAAAAAAAAAGCTTTTTGCGTATCTAAGCTGAACAAAAAACATGTTTGTTAAGTTTTAAGTCTGTAGATCTAATAGCTCATAAAAGGGATTTTCATTTATTTATAACTCCCCGTAACTCTCATGTTGGTCGATTTTTGAAAACACTTTCCTAAGCGGATCTCTCCTCAGCAAAAGTAACACATTGTTACAAATTTTGTGTAATGACCTCTTAAAATAGTGTAAATAAATTATACCTGGAAGTGTAATATGTTAATATTATTTTCTGTTTAATTTTTTTATGTTAAATTCTTGCTACGACCTCTCCCTTCGAAATCTAGTTTTATTTTGAAATAAAAAGAATAGTGATTACGCTGATCAAAGGAATAAATTAAAAGCGACTGCGAGCACTAAGGCATGGTGTAGACAAAACAAAAAGGGAAAGTTTTGCACACAAAAAAGATAGATATACACCAGATAGAAAAAGTCTGCGCTCACGTATTCTGCTTACATGAACAACGAGAAAAATTTAAAAACTGTAATTTAAATTTTTTTAATTATATTTTATTTAGTTCATTTTAAGTATTCAGAATAATAAAGTAAATTTAGTTCGCCTTCAAAGATTTTAAAACAAAGACAGGTTTGTAGCAATACTAACAAAAATTAAGTAGAAAAAGTCTGCGTTCACTGTTTTAATAGTGATTATAAAAATTATTTAAAAAGGGAATAATGAGCTATTTAGTAGCTGGTTGGATAGCCTCATCATGTGAAAACCCCTTGAAGCCGTTTCAGAATTGAACTAACAAATCTGGTGGCTTCTTCAGCACTTATCTTCTCACATTGGTCCTTAAGAACACTCTTCAGCATATACTTGCTAGAAACATTGTGTTGACGAATCCTATATTCCAGCAAATTTCATGGGTATCCAGTAGGATTTAAATCAGATGACTGCGGGGTCATGTGCAGTTGATTTGGGACATTATACAAGAGCCAAAGCTTCTCAACCTCAGCGGTGTGCTTAGGATTGTTGTTGTGTTGGAAACGAAACGAGTATCCTAAACCGAGTTTGGTGGCACTTTCCTTTAAAATGTTTTTTAGACAAAAGAGTAATCATATATTTGTTCATAATTGATTATATATATTCCAACTTGCCAACAGCATTGCTCGCCATGCACCCTCACACGATGACTCCACCGCCGCCGCGCTTTTTCCGTTGGTACTAAATGCTTTTTTGAAGCGCTGTGCAAGGGTTTCTCCTGACTAATTTACGACCTTTTATGCCGAAGATGCAATAATTGCCCTAATCAGAGAATATCACAGTCCTCCAGAACTCCAGAGGCTTATGAATATGATCTCTTGCAAAAGCCACCCGCTTAAGCCGTTTGGTCATTGAAGTATAAGGTTTTCTAGAAACCACTCGACTACGGTATCCGGCCTTTTACAAGATTTTTCTTGCAGTATCCACCCAAATATATTTTTGTTAAACTGCTCGTGAATGTCTGTTGCTATTTAAGTTGCATTCAAACACGGATTTTTTTCACCATAGATGTCATACTTCGTTTTTCTCTGATTGTGAGTTTAGATGGGCGACTTAAACGAGTTTTGGATGTGTAAACTCTTGTAGATTTAAAGTTATAAATAACATGCTGGATAGATGAATACTGCCATCCAACGAATCTGGTTATATCCCGACAACTTTTTCGCTCTTTTTACATTTTTCCAATGATTTTACGGTCAGCGATACTAATTTTCTTCTTTTTATTTTCCATGTCGTTGAATTGCTTCGTATCTCACAAAAACGTAAGAATTATTGCGTCACAATTTTCTAAAGTTGTTTTACTTGATAACTGAATGCAAAGTTATGACACCTGTTTATACAAATTTCAAGAATTAAGAATATTCAGGGAGGGAACGCAGACTTTTTCTGCCTACTATTTATGCGTTTTGCTACAAAACTCCCGTTATCCTAAGTAGTTTTAATTCAAAATTAACGAGAGAATTCTTGCATGCTCAATATTTAAATAACAGTTAACAAATTCATGAAATTTTGTTAGAAAAAAAACCATATTTCTATTAAATTTTATCTTTAATGTATGATTTCTTATGGGTGAACGCAGATTTTTTCTAGGAAGTGTATGCTTTTGCCGACTTTTTTGCAGATGGCAGAATTTATTCCTACTTTCTTGACAATTATTGCTATATTTTGGGCATTTCACACAATATCTTCATAAGTTGTAGCCTATGTGTCATTCTGATGCATAAGCTAAATTATTGCAAAGTTTCATTAAAATACATTCATTAATTTTTTTGCGTGAAAGAATAACAAACATCCATACATACAAACTTTCGCATTTATAATGTTAGTAAGGATTTAATTTTCTTCAAATGTCATAAATATTGAATTAAAGAATGCTGAAAACCATTTCATTTTTGAATAATAATAAGAAAAATATAAATAACTCCTCAGAACAAGTGCGAGAGAGTCGAAGTGCATTTATATTTCGTTAAATTATGAAGGATACAGTTTAAAAAAGTATCGATTTTTTGCATTTTCTTGTGGTCCATCTTATTAAGAAGCTTGTCACCAGATTTCAGATCTGTTAGCAAATTAGGTTTTAAGATATTTGAAGTTTTCTGAGAAATGGTTTTGGTTTCGGTTTGCCATTTTTAGCATTTTCCCGCTCTTAAATTGAATTCATTAAAATATTTTTGAGCACAATCAATTCTTTCAGTATGAAATATTTATTCATTTCAATTTTCATTACTAAAATGATTTCTGCTTGATTATGCTTTGAGTCTTTTTTACTTCTCATAGTTGCTTAATTGAAAAAGATTACAAGACCAATTTTTGTTTTAAAAAGTAGTTTACGTAACAAAAGCTTTATCAGTAGTTTTTCTATAGCCGAAACGTTCTCAGATTGTTTTGAGAAACAGTATCTCGAAGAGGTGGAATACTACAGAAAATTATGTATCTAAAAATCAGCCCTCAACTGATATAACAATTAGACTTTCTAATAAAAGTATTCTGAATTCAAGTATTGAAGATGAAACTAAATATATTCATGATATTACCAAACTACATTATATAGTAAACATATTGTAGTATTATATCTTAGTATTTTAAAGTTACGCAACAAAAACTCAAACATGGTAATCTAGCTAAAGTTAGTATCCTCATTCTTTTGTTCATAAATACTTTTTGTTTCAAAACTTTTGTGAAAATATTGTGTTAAGATTAGGCTGAATAACCTGTCGTTGTAACAAATACTCTCAATAATATACAAAAATATTTTTTAAATTAGAATACATATTTTCAGTCATATTTAATTAAAGTTGTGTTTTAACCCTTTATCTACCGATGATACTTATACCACTCACTTTAAAATTACATAGAATAACCATTTTTACGAATACTCTCATGGTACTTAGCAGGAATATTCTTTGATATCCACTCTTCCAAGATATAGGGCAGCACGGATTCTATGATGAGTATTTTAGCGGGGAAGGCGAGTTGTTTTATAGCAGAAATTGCGTTTTCAGCGGATTGTTAAGATTGTCATTTTTTTTCCAAAAAATAGTTAATGTCAAAAAGTGTCTTACTTTTGTGTATGTTAATGAAGACCTTAGAAAATGATTTGGCTATTTATTTTAAGTCAACAGTGTGTATAATTATTTTTACAGTTGAATATCTTTAATTAATTAATTAGTTCTAACTAATTAAATTTCCAAAAGTTGAGTATTTTGTTTATGTACATCTCTTAATTTTCAATGTAGTGACCCTCCACCTCCCTCCCAAAAAATACTGCATGAAAAAAAAACTACTGTAAATCATAATGCGGTAGATAAAGGGTTAATATAGAAATTAAGTTGAAAAACAACATGTTAAAAAATTAGAGCTTTACAGGCATTATTAGCTTTTGTTTTATGACTTTAAAAACTTTAAACATATGTTTTTCTGATTTGTATTTTTAAAGATATACAAGTTTTTAATCTTGAAGGCTTTTTTTCCGTTCAAGATAGAGCTTTGAAATTTTTTGTATATACTTTCGAATATATGTTCTATAAAAGTTAGTGTGGATTTAGGTCTGAGATCTTTAGTTATTTTTTTAAATGATAAAGTTAATTTTTTAAAAATGTTCGTGTTTTTTTCGAGGTTTAGCTAGAAAAATAATTTTTAAAAATCAACACACAAGGGAAGAGATTTTCAAATCTATGCAAAATTTTTTTCGCAATAATATAAAAAACATAAATCACTTAAAATGAATAAAAATTTTTAAAAAACCGAGCTTTTTATAAAAATTTGAAAAAAACTTAAAAAATTCTTAATTTTTTAAAACTGTAAAATAATGATTGGTCAAACTGTGACTTTTTACTTTTAGAATCAACTTAATAATATTTGAATATTAAACATAAATTATTTTTACTATTACTATCTCCAAAAACACATTTTTTGATAAAAGGTAATGTGTAACCTAAAAAGAATTAAATCTTGCTTAACACATCTTGAATCAACAAATCAACTTTGAATGTATGTCACAGCATTAGATTCCAAAGTAACTTAATAATATCAGAATTTAAACTAATTTAACAAAACAGAATATTATTTTTTCGAATTTAAAACAGACGATATATAATTCAACTTGAAAACAAATAAACTGACAGTAAAGAAACTTTAAACATTCCCATTAAAAATACAAGAAAATACGAGATTGTTAAACATTATTAAGTGAAAAGTTTAAGGAATTATAACGTGCAGTCGTTTCTGATGATGTTACCTGGAAAAAGTTTAGGCATTAGCATTAGCATTCTCAATTTTAAAACTCAAATATCAGGCATAAAAAGTAATTACCTGTTCAGAAATTAGTCGTCATGTTTTTAATTTGTACAACAGCATCATAATGACGTCTGACTGAATGGAGTGAGAAAGAAAGCTCACTGTTCATGGAGTTTATTTCCAGAGTATACCAGTCAATATAAGGAATGAATGCTTTTTAAAATTTCTTGCAACTCAAGTGGATTGGGAAAATTTTTAAGAAGCTTTTACTGGGTACATCTGTATGTAACGGAATCTTTGAACTCGATCTTTACCCACTTTAAAAGGCCTGAATATTTCGAAATTTTGCACACTTGTCAAAGATCGATGACAATAAAATAGATTAATAAATTTGTTCCATTGTCCTGATCAAGATAATCAGAATTAACGATTTTCCATTTGCAGGTTTAGCTACTAATTCCAGAACCCATTTCCAGATTTGGCAATTACAAGATTAAGTTACAGCCCTAAAGTGAAAACGCTCATGGTTAATACAAATACAACAAACAAGAAAAATTCTCTTTATATGGGCTTTAACCAGGCCGTATCGACTCACTGATAGGATGCCAATGGATATTCCAGATTCTAAGCAAATAATACATTTAATTTTAGCTCATCAATGAATAAATAATAATTTTATAAAAAACTAAAAAAACACTGGGAAAAAATTATAGTTTCAAAAAAGTTAAAAAACACGCTTTTATAGTGAAACAAACTAAGAAGTAAAAAAATAATGTATAATCTAAGAATAAAATGTTTAACGAGAAAATTAATGTCATTGTGGTAAAAGCGTGGGTGCTCGATATCAATTGTGTGTGTGTGTTATAATTTCTCACTTGTTCTATTCCGAAATGCTGAGTTGGTGTAAAAATGTATTACAAAGCACCCCATGCTTTTACCCCAATGACATTATAATTTTTTCCTTAATCATTTTATTCTTATATTAATAATTAGTTTCCACTTTTTAGTTAAATTAACTATAAAAGCGTGCTTCTTAAAATTTTTTTTTAAAAATATAATTTATAATATGAGACAAAATTCTCTCTCGTTTTTATTCCGAAGAATCTGTATCATGAAAAGTAAGTGTCGAAAAACTGAACTTCAAACGGCAAAAATTGTATAACTATTAATCGCTTAAAAACAATGAATTTATAACAAAATTTAATTAATTATTTATTTTAAATGACGTATTTTTTTTCTTTTTTTAAAAAAAATGAATCTTTCATTTCGGAATCTATTTTTGTATAGAATTTAATGAAGACAATTTCAAGCAGAGAGCCAATATATCTATGCTCCTAACTTCTTTTGTGAATTCAATAATTACTTCTAGAATTCGTGATGTGATCACTGAACCTAGTGGTCATGGTAAAAGATATGTGGCTGGTGTGTTATGAGTTCGAGTCTAGACAATGAAGACCCGTCATGAAGAGGGAGCCAATGCACGTTAAACATGTTGAAGCTCAAACGTCATCCCATTGGTATGGTGTGGAATTAAGGAGAGGAGAATGCCAGCTCAGGTGTCGTCCACGTCATTTGACCATGGTTTAAAATGACGAGGTCCGTCACCAATTGCCCTCGAGTAACTGAATATATTGCGACATTAATGTTCACTTACTCACCCAGAAGCATTGAAAAATAGTGTTAGGGACTATATACTACATCAGTTCATACAAATGATTAAACTGCAAAATAAATAAAGATTTCTTTTATAATAATTTTGAATGCATTTTTTAAATTTCTAAAAATAAAATCAGCTATATATACATCCTTCTTTAATACTACTCCTTATTTTTAGATTTTTCATAAGAAAAATTGCAGAAGGGCAGTTGATATTTCAACTGAAACAATAGGGTGGGATAGGCCCAACATTATAGATTCTTAAATGCTTTCTGAACACCTTGTGGTCTGATAAAACCCACAAACGTTAATTCTTGAACTATTTTGCATTACATTACAAGGGTATAATTTTTTTTTCTTTTACTTTATTTTCTAATTCACAAAGATCACTATTGTACTCGTACAGCATGTAAATAGCATTTCATCTTGTTTCCATTGACCATTGACACATTTTAACGTCATTTGTTTGAAAAATAAGGAGGAACACAGCTTAGTTGAAAGTCTCGTCATTAAGATAATTTCTCCTAAACATTAATTATCTATTAATCGCAGTAAAACTCTTTGAAAAGTGTCGAACATAAATTCTTATACCGGCAGATATCTGAGTCCTTCGTTTAATTTAAAATATGATGAAAGTGTTCTTTGGTTGTAAGAGATATCTATTTACTCCGTAAAGATCAGCCGAATGATCTAACTAGTTTACTTGATCTTTGATTAATCAATAACAGAATAAATTAAACAGGTGGTATGATTTAATTAAATCAGACTCTAATCTGTAAGGGATATATAAGACTTGCTTATCTTGCAATATTTTAATATTATGCTTCTGATGAAGGGATCTTATTCAGGTAGATGTGCTCTGAATATTTTATGGTAAAGTTAATTGTTGACCTTGACATAAAAGAGGGTAGAGTGACTGCCGGTCTGCATCTACGCCGTGCACGCATTAAACGACTGGGACGAAAAGAGATCCCTATTCAGGCCAGTCGTTACTCGCTTTTATCCCTGCCCTTGTTGTTTGATACATGCGGAAGAAGGCGTCGCTGCATACCTCCTTCCTAGAGAAGATGTGGAACTTTGTGAAGGTTCACGTAGAGAGAGAGTTATTACAGTAGTTGATATACCATCCCAGTAGGTTTTGAGAGTTGTTGGAACGTTTTTCCGTTGATGTTGGGGGCAATCTCTTGTTGAGATGGCTGGTCAAGTTGACGCGGTTGCCGATGCCATTTGAATTACTTGTCGTGATTTATTAAGAATGTCTGAGACACTTTAACCAGTAAGGTTAGACTGTGCTGCCATCTAGAGTTCAATTCCCGGGTCACCACTTAGTGGTTTACACCTATTTTAGTGATGGGGGTGATGGATAGGGATGGCATGGTTAGGACAGGATAATTTCAGCTGCGTACCTGTGACTCTAAAAAATCCTTACGAGACGAGAAAGAATCCGTATTTCGGCCAGTCGTTAAGTGCTTTTATTCCTATCCTATGTTGGAAAAGCCCCAGAGGATAGATAAAGGGAATGCGCGTGAGAACTCCTTACGAAGTTATTCTTTTTTTGAACATTTTCAATAATATTTCATAACAGAAGTTTGATAATGAAAAATCAATTATGCGGGTGAAAAAAGAAATACTTTTTTCAGCTGAGCTAATTAATTGTTTCTATAACATAATTATTTTTTAAAAATATTTTTTATCCAAAATCTCAAAATTATTTAGAATGACACAGAATAATAATGAATCTTTATTAACTACCTTTAATAATGAAACGTTAATTTTTAAAATTTTTTAATTGAAGTATATAAATATCTACCAATTTCTTTTTCGTCGAAGATATTTAAAGGATTTCCACTTGAGTACTACACCATTCCATATATAGAAACCATATCTCCATATCTAAGTGGAACTCCACCTTGTACTATTGTCAACATTATATTCTGCAGCCATCAAATTTGTTGCTCACTGAATATGTATAGGGCGTAAAATTGGAAGGCAGTTACGCTAGCATCTTCAATCAAACTGCTGATTGGGAGATAGCACAGAACCCTAGGGCTCGATGACTACTGGTGACTTGATGATTAAGAATACGTGTCCATGCCTTCCCTTAACTATGGGTTAACTACAAAGAACATTAAAGCAAACATTCTTCACACTCTTCCGCTGGAACTTCGTGCGTATTATTTCACTCAAATATTATCTTTAAATTGTAACAGGCTATATACTTATTTCAAATTGAAGTTTAGTTTTTTTCACCAACATTGGTGGAGACATCATTTCCTACCAACTGTATTCTTTCCCAACTCTGAAATTATGAATTGGTATAAAAAATTAAAGTGGACAGAGAAGTATTTAAAAGTTCGCACGCACATTGGTAAATACATAAATAAGAAATTAAAGGAAGATATAACTTTATCAAATACAGAATTTTAATTTTTGGTTAAAAATCAACAAATAGTTACACTATTTCGAGCAAATAACTATTTGTTTAAAAGCTACAATCATCGAAATTTGTTTGTAAGGATGTGCCTTTCAAGTGCTTTTAAGGGTTTAGATATTTCAGTTAATGATATTTTCTTCATTTTATTTAAATTGTATTTTAAATATGATAATCAAATAAAATTTTCAGTAAAACTCTCCAGAAATTTCAAATGGACATTTTTCAAAACGTATATGGCCTCTCCCCATCCTAAAATTATATATATATATATATATATATATGCATATATATATATATATATATATATATATATATATATATATATATATATATATATATATACAATATTAGAGTTCTTATTGATGATTTTGAAAAACTTTAATATCAAGAAGATCAAATACTTCATGTTTGGTCTTAATAAACATGAAATTGCATTGTTATATGAATCCTTAAATAATATGATTCCTTAAAGGTTTGTCATGCAGTACACATTATTAAAGACATTCTTAACTATCTAGTTAATAAATTCAATATTAATGTTGAGAAAATTAATGAACCTATTACAGAGTACTGCACTTTATTATTCATGAATAAAACTTTTGACAAAATTAACTTTTCTAGTGTATTTAATAGACATTTGTCTCTTTTTCCAGTTAAAAGGTTGTTGTAAAGAAAGCTTTTAAATATAACAAAACGATGGGCAGATTTATCTTTAATTACAACAATAGTTCGCCCTCTATTAATATAGAAGATTGTATATGTAATAACTATAATGATTTTATTGATGGGGTCATCATAAACATGTAGTTACTGGCAACTTAGATATAATCAATGATAATATTTTAAAAGATATAATGAGTAAAGGCACTAATTTTAGATTAAATGTTTCTAATAACAACAATACTGTTAAAAAACAAATTTTTAAAGATATAGATAATTTTATTACAAAATCTGCAATTAAATTTGGACTACCTATTGAGGCATTTGAAGAGTATAAGTACAATATTTTAAAAGACCTTATGAATTTTAGCTACCATTCTCAATATGAAACTACTTTTTAAAGATATAAAACAGAAAATTTATGAATTACAAAAGAATTTTATCATAGTTTACATTGATAAAGTACCTGGTAACTATGCTGTGATTTGTAAGTATTTTTATTATAATATTCTGTATTATCACTTCCTTAATAATGGTTCTTTTAAAAATTAGATTTGTCACATAATGAAATTAGTAATCGTATTATTGCTATTTATAAAAAATTGGGTTATTGTATTCCTAAAATTAAAAGTTTCCATATATTTTTTTTAACTCCAAAATTCCATAAAAGTCCGGTTAAATTTAGAACTGTGGCAAATGGTTTTAGAACATATATTACAACTGCAGGCAAATTACTTCATAATATTATACAAAACTTTATTAATCAGCAATGTAATAAAGCTATAATTAAAAATAGTAAAGAGATTATAGATTTTTTTTAATGATAAAAATATTTATTCAGTTCATAGTTATGACTATGAAGATCTTTTCAATTCCATTGATTTATATGATATTATTAAAGTAATTTTAGAAAACCACAGTATGTATAACCTTTAATATTAATTTTAACAAATTTAAAACTCTCATAGATTTTGTCTTAAAAGAAAATTATATCAGTTTTTTTTAATGGTTCTTTATATAAACAAGAGAAAGGACTCCCACAAGGGGCCCAGCTAGTAATAGTTTGGCTAATCTTTATTTACATTTTTATGAATATAGTTATGTTATTAATAATGACTACTACATTTTTAGATATATTGATGATTTAATTATTTTTGGTAAAAATGATAATTTAACTCTATTATTAATTTCTATCCGTCCTACTTAAACTTAGTTAAAATTAATAATAATCCAATCAAAACAAATTACCTAGATGTATCACTGTATATTAAGGATTTGAAACTACATTCTAATATTTATAATAAAAAGAGATGACTTTAATTTTAATATCATCAAAGTGCCTTACTGGAATTCTAATTTATCAATATCTATATATAGAAATATTATTTTTAACTATATTTATCGCAATAAAGTATTAGTTAGCGATAAAGGTAATATTTTTTTAAATCTTAAAAATTTTTTAATCACTGTATTGAACATGGATACCCTGCTAATTTTCTTTGTAATTATATTTATAATAGTTTTTTATGACACACACACACACACACAATTTGTATTAATGTAATTATTTACTGTTATTATGTTTTGTAATGTTTTTTTTTTAAATTTAGACAATATCTAATTTATCCTACAATTATTATATAGATGGCGCCACATGTTTTTTTAAATTCTTAATATATACATTTTTCTGAGTTTCTTTTTATATTTTATGCTAATTTTATGATATTTATTTTTATTTTTATGATTTTTTAAAAGTATATATATATATATATATATATATATATATATATATATATTTCTTATTATCGTATATCGTATCGCAATTAATCGTTTCTTATATAGTATCGCAATTAACTTTATGCGGTTCTGCCCTCCTATTTGGCGGGAACACGATACTGCACTCCTGGCCATCGTTATAAATACGTTTTAGTAGGTTATGTTTATGTTCATATGTTCCTTAGTTTAATGATTTAATATTTAAACTCTACACATATATAACTCTTTCCTTTCCTCTTGGTACATAGTATGACAAATTACAGGTGAAGGTTGGCGCCGCAAAACTTGTTTAAACCTGCAATCCTGGTTCCTAAGGCCAGGAATTTGTCTTTATACTATGTGCCTCCTTCCTACTTTTAGTTATCTTAGGTATATAGCTATATGATTATTTTTATATTTTTGTTTATGTATATGTATATGTGTGTATAAATTTATATATATGTGTATGTATATGTATATGATTATATATTGAAAATTCTTTTATATTTGATTATATATATATATATATATATATATATATATATATATATATATATATATATGTAAGGATAATAAAATTAGATTAAAAATTAAATTCCCTATCTAGCCCTTGACTCCATCTGTCTACGTTCTCATATTCAACTATCAAACTAATCGCCCATTCATTTCTTCCGAACATATGGCCTAACCAATAAATATGTCTAATTCTAGGCCATTAGATTTAATAGTCAATATATGTCAGCATTAACCTTGCAAACACCATCTTCAAAGCAGGGACATTCACCAGATGTTTTTCACGTGTACTTCACGTGGAACCCCACCATGGCGTGCTTTTTTTTCTGCCTTTAGCGTCAGAACTGATCTAGACATGATCGAATAAACACCTTTCTTTTAAACTTTAATCTGATTCTGTCTTTAAAATCATGACAGAGTTAAAGCCGGCAGGATTTTTATCTGCGAGGGGATTTCAAGTATTAACGTAAAAAAAAATAATAATAATTTTTTTTTTTTTATAAAATAATCTTAAAAATAAAAACTAACGCCAGCGACTATAATAACTGATATGGAGAATATTATGGAACGTCTACTACTCCGTATGCCTATATATGAAGACGTCGGATTGCCGGAATAAAAAATGGTACGGAAGAAATAGAAACGTGCTAGTAATCCCGAAAGAACATAGCTCTTACCGCCAAAGAAATAGAATCATCCTCTTCTCCTAACAAGATTTCAGAAAATCATACTTCAAAAATGGAAGCAAAGAACGAAAATAAAATTAAGCAAGAGAATTTAGATGCTGATGAAGAAAAAGTTAAAGCAACCTATAATCATTATTAAAAAATGATATTCGATTTGAAGATCTACAGACTTTTTTTTTTTCCAAAAATATAACCTGAAATACCCATCCAAAAATTCATTAGAAATTTTGAAAGTACGTGCGATTCCTTCGATATACCAGAGAAACAGAAAATCCTATTTATAATCAAGTTAGTAGATGGAGCTGTGAAGACTTATATCAAATCACAATCGATCCCTAAAAGTTTTTACGAACTGAAAAATAATTTAATACGTGAATTCGAACACAAGTCAATCCAGCGGAGATTCATCTTCAATTATCTAAAACAGAAAAAAACCTCAAAAGAGATCCACATAGAATATTTCTACAGAGTAAAAGAAATCGCATCCCGGATAAACATGGAAGAAGAAGCTGAAAAATATTACATCATAAGAGGATTAAAAGAAAATAGAGCCATAGAACTGCAATTACGAAGCTGCAACAACATAGAGGAGCTGAAGGAAAAAATGAAGCTTTTAGATATCCAAGAAAATCAAAATCAAATGGGAATGAAATTATATATCCAAAGTATCCAATGACAAGAATACCTTATCATACGAATCAATTTGCCCATAGACAACAATATGGAGGATGGAATTGGAGAAATGACCAATCTCAACATCCGGATACCATAACCAATACAAGATATAAGGTATACTTTCCCTCGGTTTCCATCACCTTATCATCACCCTTCCTTTTCACTTCAGCGGCCGACCCTATATCCGAGAAACCAACGATTTCCACAACGACCGACAGTTTTTGCGACCCAATGCTCCAACTTTCTACCCCCGTCAAAGAACGCAAAACAATAATACGGTATTCCAACCTCATCAAACAGGAGAACTTATAATCATCCAAGGAAGAATCAACTTCAAACAAGTTTATATCCTCTTGGATACAGGATCAAGAGTGTGAATATTATTCCAAAAAAAAATATAATATCACAAATCAAGGGATACCACAATGTAGAGTATATCAAAACAAAATTGCCACCATCAATGGAGAAATTGAGGTGAGTGAGGCAATTACTTTACAATTGAAAATAGGAGAAATTATTGAAAATATTAAATTCCTCATAGTAAATGTAGAACTGAAATACTTAATAATTTCTAATAAAACTATGAGTATTTTTGAATTAAATATTAATTTTAGTGATTATAAAATTTTTAAAAGAGGAAAACAAATTGTAAAAAATTATGAATCTAAGGAAAAATATTAAAGAAAATGAAACTCTTAAATTTAGTAATAATAAAATTATCACTAAGAAAACTGATAATGTGTTTAATATAGAAATAATTCCTAATAGTGATTATGATATTATTAATATGATTATTGATAAATATAAACATGTCTTTGCTAAAAATAAGTTTGATGTGGGCGAGTTAAAATGTAATCCCCTAAAATAATACTTACCTCAGAATTACCCATTGTAAATCGACCATATAGGATATCTTTTAAAGATGATACGGAAATAAAAAAAAACAATTAGATGCATTATTGAAAGCAGGAATAATAAAACCATCTTATAGTTCTTACGCTGCCCCCTATAACATTGGCTTTTAAGAAAGAGGATAATGCTCGTACACGATTATGTATCGATTAAAAAAAAGCTAAATGCTATCACAAAATTAGATGCAGAGCCAATTCCCCGAATAGATGCAGTTTTAGACAAATTAACACATGCAAAATTTTTCTCAACCATCGACCTATGTAGTGGTTATTGGCACATTAAATTAGATGATAATGAATCTGAAAACTTGCATTTACATCAAATTACGGTCTTTTTCAATTTAATCGTTTGCCTTTTTTGGATATAAAAATTCTCCAGCTATATTTCAAAGAGCTATTAGACAGATTTTAAATAAATACCAAATAAAATTTGCATTAAATTATTTTGACGATATAATAGTATTTTCGGAATCAATTGAGGAACATGCAAAACATTTAGAGGAAATTTTTAAAATTTGTGGAATAGAAAATATTAAATTAAAATATTCGAAGTGTAAATTTGGCAAAGATACAATTGATTTCTTAGGATATGAAATAAAACAAGGGTCATACACTCCAAATAATACAAATGTCGAAATAATTAAAAACTTTTACCCTAGAAATGTAAAGGATTTACAAAGATTTCTTGTAGTATTAATGTCTATTATAAATTCATTCCTCAATATGCAAAATTAAGAATGCCCTTAAATAATCTTCTTAAAAGAATCAAAATTGGAATTGGACCCCAGAATGTCAACAATCTTTTCAAAAACTTAAAGACAGCTTAATTTCAAAGCCCATTTTAGCTATATTCAATCCAAATTATCCCTGTCATCTTTATGTAGATGCATCGAAAACTGCAATCTCATGTATCCTCAAACAACAAAAACCCAATGGAAATCAACATCCGATTGCATTCCACTCGAGACGACTGAGAAATTATGAAATTAATTATACAATAACTGAATTAGAATGCTTAGCTATAATTGATAGTTTAGATAAATTCCATTGCTATCTTCATGGATCTCATTTCACAGTTCATACCGATCATAATGCATTAGTTTGGCTTAAAAAATTTCAAAAATCCCACGGGTAGACTTTTTAGATGGTCTTTAAAAGTTTCTATGTATGATTTTGATATAAAATATAAGAAAGGTAGCACTAATGTTGAAGCTGATATGTTAACAAGAAATCCTATTGCTTATCATATAATTAATACACCCCAGAACCTTTATTCGATATCAATGAAATAAGTCATTTTCAAAAATATAGAAAATACATCAGCTCTAAATGTTTTAAGAGAGATGGTGTTTTTGTAGTTAAAAGACAAGCTTTAACTAAAATAATTGCACCCAAAGCCCCTAAGAGTGAAATTAATGGAAAACAACTCATAAAAAATTTGGCCACCTGGTGTAGCTACCATGTTAAAAATTAATATCACCACAATATTATTGGATAAACATTATTATTGATATACGAAATTATGTGAAACACTGTGAAACTTGTCAAATAAAATAAGAAGTCACATCAGAGAAAATACGGACTGATGCAATCACTTCACCTTTGTGAAAAACCCTTTGAACTTTTATCGATAGATAGTGTAGGTGGTTTTAATTATTACAACTCTGTTAAAAAATATTTACACATTATTATTGATCATGCAACAAGGTACATTTGGACTTTCCCATCAAAAATGCAACAACAGATACTTATATAAATTGTTTAAGACAAATCTTTCAGCATCACATACCGGAAAAAATTTTAAGATAGAAATACTGCGTTCACCTCTTCAAAATTTAAGCATTTTTTTTAAAACATAATAATGTAACTCAATTAGTAACTACTTCTCACAGACCACAAACCAATGGAAAGGTTGAACGTGTAAATCAAACCATCATTACCCGCTTAAAATGTGAAATTAGTAATAGTTCAAATAAAGTCCCCATGAACAAAATTCTAGAAAAAGTAACCCATCAGTATAATCAAACTCCGCATACAATAACAGTTTCCCACCAACCTACTTAATGTATGGTAATTTACCTTTCGAAATTTCGCTAAAAGATAATGAGATATATCCTCCCCTTAGAAGAAGAAGCAAGAAAATTAGCCAAAAGAAAGAACAGAACAATATTATAAAATAAATAAGATTAGATATGATAAAAAAAATTTCAGGAAGCTGATTTCAAGGTTGGTGACTTAGTAATGTATGAGGAATTTAAATACCCCAATACAAGGAAATTAAGTCCCCTTATTCAGGCCCTTATACCGTTTTAAGAAAATGTTCTGATGTATTATTTGAAATTGATAGACCCAATGCCCTTAATAAAACTGACACTGAATTGGTTCATTCAGTTCGTTTAAGACATTTTCATCAATCTAAAAATTTTCAGTTAAATTACATTCAACAAAATACCCCTAATAATGAGGAGAAAATAACTAAAAGAAACATCTTACGTAATACAGAAATAACTGAGTTCTGCTTAACAAGACTTTTCTGCGAAAAAGAATAATATATGATATTATATGGTATTTAATTTTTATAATATAGTTGTGTTATAAATGAGATATTTTCTTTATATTTTGATTGAGAAAACAAAGTATATACGTTTTGTCATACAAAATTTTGAGAAATTTTAATATACTTCTCATAATTTTCTTAAGATGTCGAATGAGTTAATAGTTATGATAGAAATTGGTGTTTTAAAGTGAAAGATATAAATTAAGTTTTTGGAAAAACGACTAATGAGAGAACGAATACTAGATATATTGATTGTTATAAGAAACAAAAGTAAAGTCAAGCTGTATTCTTTTTTTTCTTCATTGAATTCAATTGTTTTGTTAATTATTTTATTCAGCAATAATCTTATTGCATGTCATTAAAAATTTTTTTATTTTGAAATTGTGTGTTTTGATATCCTGGCCATATATCAGGATTCACTATTTCTCGAAATTTTCCTTATCTAAAATTAAAATTAATTTAATAACTTGAAGCTTAATTTTGGATATTATACAGTGGAGATAAGGAGAGTACAATCATTATAATTTTGTATATGTCTCGAAACATTAAGAGGACAAACTTGTTTAGTTTGATATGTACACCTCTCATTGTTTCTTTTCAGCATCCCTGAACATCTGTGAGTTGATGACGCAGATTTCTCAGAGGGATGTGTTCAAAATTAAGTAAGGTGATACAGTTTATATTAATGAATGTGTGATGTAAGAAAAAATCAAGAATTTTTGTCTATGAAACGAATTTTGAGAAGGTTACGGAAAGATTCAAAATATTGTATGCGATATTGTTGAGTTACAGTGAATATTGAGAAAATTTTCATACATACTAAAAGTTAGTCTACAGCTATTATATTGAAGTGAGTCCACTTTTCCGACTCAAAAATAATAAAAAGTGCTCTTATATTCTTGTATTCTTTTATTCCTATATTGTTATAATTTTTATGTTTTATAACGCATATGAAATAAAATATTGTTTATTGTGTTGAATAGTGCATATAAGTTGTGTGTTATACACCGTTTTCATATTATTAATAATTTCATTTTATTAGTGTCTATATTTTTTTATCTTTTTAAAAATTGTATTTCATATATGCAAAATGTGTGTAACAATATAAGGTATTACTACGATGGCGCCAGAGTAGATTTTTATACAAAATTATTATTTTAACATTTGTATGATTTCATGTATTTTTATATTTACTATCTTATTGTTTGATATATTATTTTACAACGTAAATTTTTTGTAAAATATCTACCAGCTATAATACGAATCTATTATTATGAAGGAATAGGAGGAAACGTGAGCTCTTATTCTAGATGTCGAATAGATTTGAACAAGCTAATCTTCATTTATATGTATGGAAAGTCATGTTTATCAATTCATATGTTGGAAGTGTCCTTACTGTGTTTGTTGTTATAGTTTCGTTTATTGTATTGCTTTTTGATTTTAGAATTACTAGTGCTTAAAGATTTCTACTGTGTTTAATATGTCTTTCTAAATAACTATGTATTGTTTTGTGTTTGTTGAAAATTGATTAAGTTTGTAAAGAGAGAAAAAACCACGCCATGACTCCCTTTTAAAATTGGGGGGCAAATGTAAGGATAATTAAATTAGATTAAAAATTAAATTCCCTATCTAGCCCTTGACTCCATCTGTCTACGTTCTCATATTCAAGTATCAAACTAATCGCCCATTCATTTCTTCCGAACATATGGCCTAACCAATAAATATGTCTAATTCTAGGCCATTAGATTTAATAGTCAATATATGTCAGCATTAACTTGCAAACACCATCTTCAAAGCAGGGACATTCACCAGATGTTTTTCACGTGTATTTCACGTGGAACCCCACCATGGCGTGCTTTTTTACTCTGCCTTTAGCGTCAGAACTGATGTAGACATGATCGGATAAACACCTTTCTTTTTAAACTTTAATCTTATTCTGTCTTTAAAATCATGACATATATATATATATATATATGTTTCAAAATATATAAAAGACTTTTCTCTTACTAACAATACATAGTTATTTTTAATGAGAGTAAGTTTAATGAGAAGTAAAATCTTAGATAAAAAGGCTTGACACTGTATGCATACAAAGGTCACTTTAGTCCTTTATCAACCGCATTATGATTTACTGCAGTTTTTTTCTTGCAATATTTTTTTTGAATCACTACATCGAAAATTAAGGGATGTACGTAAACAAAATACTTAACTTTGGGAATTTTAATTCGTTAGAGCTAATTACTTAATTAAAGATATTCAACTTTAAAATTAATTATACACACTATTCACTTAAAATAAATAGTCAAATCGTTTACTACGGTCTTCATTAACTAACAAGAAGATAAAACACTCAATTTTTGACATTAACTACTTTTTCGGAACAAAAATGACAATCTTCGCAATCCGTTGAAAATGCTGTCAGTTGAAAACGCAATTTCTGCTATAAAACTGTTCACCTTCCCCGCTAAAATACTCATCATAGAACTCGTGCTGCCATATATCTTGGAAGAGTGTATTTAAAAGAATATTCCTGCCAAGTATCTTCAGAGTATTTGAAAAAAAAACGATTATTCTATGTAATTTTAAAGTAAGTGGTACCTATAAGTACCGTCGGTAAAGGGTTAAACAGTATCCAATTCCTTAAAGAATTGTTTGATTTGATTTGTGTCGCGTTTTTAAGTAACCCGAGGGTAATGACGTCAGACTTTGTATTTTTAAATCAGAGTCAAAAGAGGATCTCACCTAAGAGGGCATTCCCTTTCTAAACTTCAACATTACTCCAAAGGGAGGACTTAAGGACCATGACGTGCATCAACCACTCTTCAGGGTGTTGAAGAATCAGTCAGTGAGTGAATATTTTCGCACTGTTCAGCTACTCGAGGGCTTCTGGTGATGGACCTCATAATTTTGAACCATGCTCGAGTGACGAGGACGACACCTGAGGTGACACTCCCATCTCCTAAATACCACACACCAACGAAATGACTTTTGAGCTACGACAGATTGCATCACCCCTACACGGTGGGTCTTCAGTGGTACTAGGTTCGAACCCATGAGACGCTAACCACGAGTCCGTTACCTTGACTAGCGATCCGCAAGCTTTTTATCGCCCCGGACCGGTCAATGTTTGTTAATTTTACCGCGGTCCGCTGAGGGTGAGGATGCTGATTGTTTATATTTTATACTGTTTTGATTTAATAATTTTAATTTTATTGTATTTAATCGTGACTTCTGAATAAAATATAGCTACACCAAAAATTAATAGAAAGTGATTTAACAAGGAATATTAAGTGATTTTAATAAAAAGTGGCCCAAACCTAAGAAAAATATACCACAGTAAATAAAAGAGAAATAATTTAATATTTCTTGCGTGGAACGGGGGTTGCGGAACACCTACCTTGACCACTAGGCTACCGTTGCCATAATGTGTTGCCGAATTTAATTAACAGATTAGGAGCGATGATAGTAGACAGCACAGGGACAACAAATCCCCATAGAACATGGGGTCGCAAAACGCGTTCAATCGAAGTAATTAGCAAAAAGAAAGTGTAGTGTCGAGTGGAATGAAAAGGGGCAATATAAGAGATAAGAAATACCCATTTTATACATAAAACATGTTTAGAATATGAACAATGCATCATATCTCGACTTCACACAAAACGCAATGACAAGTCATTGTCACAGGAATTGTTAGAAATTGGGGTACGTAGAGATCATAGCTGGGACGAAGGATTGAGATGCACGAATTCAAACAAATCCGGAGTGCTGGCGACGTTCAACTCAGTTCAGTCGTGCTGCGAGATCCTCCATTGTAGCCACCCTCGTTTCATACAAAAACCATTTCAGGTGGCCCAGAAGAAGATATCTGAGGAATTAAGGAGGACGGAGATCAAGAAACAGGTCCACCGCTTCCAATTCAACTGCCAAGACATGCGGCATGGAGGTGGTTATTCACTGCAATCTAAAAATGTGCTGGTGCACCATCATGCATGAACTACACGTTCTGGTGAGCAGTGGCCGGTACTTCGTGTATCAATTTCAGGACAAGTGGGAAATTTACATTCTTGCGGGTTTCTTCAACCCTACCACGGTTCTCCAAATCCCCGTATTCCTTCGTCTGGCTTATCGTTCTCCCATTGGCTACCATTATAGGGATTTTCAACGACTAATCGTCGAATCAACTGCTCGCAACCCCCTGTGTCCAGCGACCCCTAAAAGTTTGGATATTAGTAACCTAATATATTATGAACTAAGTCCGCTTCCCCTGCTAGAAGTCATATTTTAAAGCATCTTTTATAGAAAATAATTTTTTGATACATTCAATCATTTTACTAGACAGAAGCAAGAGTTAAAAAGATTTAGGACTTTAAACGTTCGTTGCTTGGATAAAATCAAAATTTAAATGTAGTTATAAAAGTACGCAAAGTTGTTTGAATTATGCGTCAAAATTAAAATCAAATTTATATGTGTAATGGCCACACAAAATGCAACACCAAGAAGGACCAGAGATATCACAGCGAAATTTAATTGGCACATAACATGTTGTACAAAGATCAAATGATTAAAATTAATTCCTCTTGTGACGAGCGGATGATGACAAAAACAATAGTTAGTGTAGCCGTCATTGTTAGCTATAACCGCTGCCACAAGCCTCGGCATAGAATCAAAGAGGTTTTGGATGTATCCTTGAGGTACATGAGGCTTCCTCATATTGGCAAAGTTGATCTGGTGTAGAAGCGGGTGGTGTATTCCGGGCCAATCGATGTGAAAGCATGCACCACACGTTTTGGCGATGGATTGAGAGAACAAGCAGATCAAGGAAGCAATTCAATCTGATGGGTAATAAATTAAAAGTAAAAAAACTTTTTAAAAACAAGCTTTTATTTAAATGCCCTAAAAGGAATAAAATAAACTTTTCTTTTAAAACTTTTTTTTTGCTATCAACTTATAAAGTCGTTATGCAATTTCTGATATAAAAGCTTGTCGCGAGATTTAAGTACTCATATTTACTTAGTTTGAAAATTTTAAAAATTAAAATCAATCAGATCAAGTTAGTTAATTTGCTTGTTTATCTACACAGGTAAATCTCGCGACAAGCTTTTATATCATAAATTGTATAACGACTTTATAATCACTTGATAGCAAAAAATTTTAAAAGAAAGTTTATTTTATTCTTTTAGAAGCATTTAAATAAAAGCTTGTTTTTAAAAGCTTTTTTACTTTTAATTTATTTTTTACTTTTTAGTTATCGCTGGACAGAAGTTTCTCAGTCTGTAAATCTCATTCAACGCATCAATGTTGAAAGGTCATTTGTCGGTTAATTTTGAAAAGTCCAGCTAAGGGGTACTCAACCTTTTTTCCCGCCAGGCCACATACATAAGACAAATATTTCACTCGGGCCGCAACAAGAGGAGAATGGGAAGGGGGAATAAACACTGTTAGATCAAAACAACATTGGACGAAGAAAAATTAATTAAAATATTAAAACTCATTTTTTTTTGCTTTTACTATAATACTATATTAAAAACGAAAAGCACGATTTTTTTAATCCATAATTTTAAACCATTTTTAAATTTTTGTGCAAAAATTGGATAATACTATTCTACAAACGAGAAAATATTTTCGTGCGATTATATTTAAAAATGACGAAATTTTTAAATGTTTCATTCAAAATTTGAGTATTTTTTGAAAAATCGTAAAAAAAATTTTTAGGCATTTTAATTTTTAAATGACTGATTGTTAAAGAGAAAAGCCTAAACTTTTTTAGTGCAGAATATCGAAACATTAACACGAAAAAAAAATCATACGGGACGATTTAGAAATCATTTTCATGTAAACGCTTCGATTTTTAATCATTTTAGAGAAAATTGTAAAAAATAGAAATATTATTTTTTAACAACTTATACTGCATCGTGGCGAAATAAATGATCTTTCTCATTAGGTTATTATTTTTTTTGTCTCAGTTTCAGAGAAAGAATAAGATGGTTTTTTAAATGAGGTCGGAAAATCGGAACTTCTTTAAGCTCAATACGATAAGCTGCTGGGCAGAATAAAAAGCTAACAGGAGTAAAAGGTTTTCAATTAATATCTTTTTAACTATTTACGATATTGGAACATAAATCATCAAAACATGCGTTGTCATCTAAACTAAACGTGCATAAAAAATTTCATCTCTATCGGTTGAAGACTCCAGCCTCAAAATTGAGTTGCAAGATTCCACCCGAAAAAATTACTTTAATTAATATCTACACTATTAATACTCGAAGTAAACAAACGTATGTAAATATGCGACTAGGTGTATCTTCTCACGAACCGCACAACGCAGAAACTCGCCAAAGGTGTCAAAAGATCAGAAATGGTCCGAGGAATCCGTTTTGACCACTTATATTCCAATAGTGCAATTAGTTAAAAATATTAATTAAAAACCTTAAAACGCATAATTATTGCCATTTTTTCCCACCAAGCGCGAAGTTCCAATTTCGCGACCTTTTTCTTTGTCCCAGACGTTTTTAAGACACGATCTAATTTTTTTTATGAGACTCAGACAAAAAAATTACAGAATCGGGAAGATCATTTACTTCGCCACGATACGGTATAATTTATTTCACAAAATAATGATATTTTCTATTTTTTATGATTTTTTCTAAAATGAGTCAAAATCGATACGTTTTTATGAAAATGATTTCTAAATCGTTACGATTGCTTTTTTTTCAATTTAATGAAATGATATTTTACGCTAATAAAACTCATGCTTTTCTCTTTTAGAAACAGTCATTTAAAAATAAAATGACAAAACTTTTTTTAACGATAATTTAAAAAAAATATTCACACACACACAAAATTTTGTTTAAATACTTAATAATTTCTTTATTTGTAAAAATAATCTCATGAAATTTCTTTTCCGTGTGTAGAACGATATTATCCATAAGCTGCACAAAGTTTGAAAAAATTGATTAAAAATTACAGTTAAAAAAATTGTGTTTTTAATTTTTTCCCTTTTCGCGAGAAATATTTAAACATCATTTTTGTTATATTTTTTGTTTAAAAAATTACCGTTGTTTGAAATCGATATATGAAGTTTGAAGGCATTGACTTAAAAATGAAGCCCCAAAAAATTTTAAACTTTAACAAATAACGCAATGCGGAATTGAATAAATTTACCTTTTATTTCTTTTTTTCCGAAGATTTCGTGGATTGAACGTTTGGAGCGCTGGATTATTAACTTTTGTACCCGGGTTCCAAACAACACCCCATCGCTTAGTTTTTATGATTGTTTTAAAAATACTCAAAATTTTATTTGCGCTTTTAATAACTTCACCAGCAATTTTTTAATTGGAAAGAAAATTTATTTCGTCACAATATAGTATGTTTTTTTTTTCAAAACAACGATACTTTACATATGACTTTTTCTAAAATAAGTCAATATCGATGCGTTTATATGAAAATGATTTTTTAAAAACGCATACCTTAATTTTTACAGTTAGTGATTTAAAAAATAAAATGTCGAAAACTTTTTTACGAATTTTTTTGTGTGCAATAATTTATTACTTTTTGTGCCACTAGAGAGCTGCTCCTGTAAGCTGTTGAAGAATCGGTGAATGTTCCCTTTCTGGAGAGCTCTGATAGCGACATGCGAATGGGAATTTCCATGACAATATGTTAGGCATTTAAAAACGTTCGTACAAAGCCGGGGGAAGTAAACCTGTCTGACAAAGAAAAGAAGCGGAAAAATTTCGAAAGAGGGAATTTTAAGTTATACACTTGGTAAAAGCCCAAGCAACGTCGGGCTAAGCGGAGGAGGGGGTGGAATTCATTTTGAAAGAGTATTAGAAGTGCTGATTTTGTGAAGGAAAGGGAAAATTTATAAAAGTAGAGAAAGCCCGTGCAACGCCGGGCCATGCAGCTAGTCTTTTTAACTAAATGCGATATCGGAATATAAATGGTCACGACATGCATTGTCATCCAAACTAAACGTGTATACAAAATTTCAGCTCAATCGGTTGAAGACATCCGCTTCAATATTGAGTTGCAAGATTCCACCCGAACAATTTACGAGTACATTGCAAGTTAAATAAAAGCTTGTAAAATATAACATACTTTGTACGTGTACAGAGGTGAAGTATTGTAAAATATCTCGTTGTACAAATTAAATATTTTACACGAAACGAAAAAATTATAATTGAAGGCGCAAGGTATCAATCCCCGTACCTATCACCTGCAGAGTGAGTGCTCTACCATCTGAGCTACGCTCCTGGTCGACACCTGTGTTATTGTAAACATGCTCGCCTTAACACCTGAACAAGATCATTACAGTAACTAGGTTAACTAAAAGTGCTACGGGAGAAACAAGAATCGAGTAATTAGATATCTTAGATTGTTTCAAAGTAAATAGAAATATAGTTTGATAGATCATTCTTTCGTAGTGTTCCCTGTAGAACAGTACAAATATAACATTCTTTGTACAAATGCAGAGTGGAAGTATTGTAAAATATCTCGTTGTACAAATTAAACGAATTTTAAAAATATTTTACACGAAAAAATAGCAATTGGAGGCGCGGAGTACCGATCCCCGAACCTCTCGCATGATAAGCGAGGGCTCTACCATCTGAGATACGCTTTCGGTTGATACCTGTGTTATTGTAAACATGCTCGACTTAACACCTGAATAAGATCGTTACAGTAACTAGGTCAATATCGGGATATAAATCCTCAAAACATGCATTGTCATCTAAACTAAATGTGTATACAAAATTTCAGCTCACTCGGTTGAAGACATCAACTCCGAAATTGAGTTGCAATATGCCACCCGAATAAATTCCTTTAATTAATATCTTTTTAACTAATTGTGATATTGAAATATAAATGTTCAAACATGCATTGTCATCCAAACGAAACGTCTATACAAAATTTCAGTTCAAATCGGTTGAAGGCATCAGCTCGAAAATTGAATTGCAACATATTCCACCCAAACAAATTACTTTAATTAGTATCTTTTTAACTAATTGTGATATCAGAATATAAATAGTCAAAACATGTATTGTCATCCAAACTTAACGTGTATACAAATTTTCAGCTCAATCAGTTGAATGAGTGAGTGAGTGAAGGTGGGGTTTTATGGCGCAAGAGCCAAAATTGGCTATACTGCGCCACACGTTTGTTAAAAGTATAAAAGCATGGTAAAAATACACAGAAAAAATACAAGTACATAAAAATAATTATACATGTGCATGCCTGCATGCACATATAAAAATAAAGTTAAAGTTAGAACATTTTAAAAAGTCAAATCAAATATAAAAAACCAATTTTCTTTATAAAAGCAAATAGATTTTGGTGGGGAGATTCTCCCACCAAGTCAGATAAGGTTAAAACAGATTTATGAAAAAAGGTCATGCGATGAGTATTAAAAACGGGACAATCGATTAAAATGTGATGAACAGTGTAAGAGACATTGCATGCAGGACATTCAGGAGCGCGTTCTCAAACAACAAATGCCTGTGCGTTAAGCGAGTATGGCCAATGCGAAGACGAGTCAATTTGACATCAGTTCTTCGCATTGGCATCACAGGCCATGCTCCTATGACAGGTTTCACGGAGTGCAGTTTGTTATCCAACTGCTTACTCCATGATTCCTGCCAGATCTTAAAAATATGATGCATGATGACGCGCTTCATATCCGATAGCGGAACCGCTAGCGGCAGATGCGTCGTCGCCGACTTTGCCGCGCTGTCCGCTTGCTCGTTGCCTATGATTCCTACGTGACTTGGTAGCCAGCAAAACACGATATCGAAACCCTTGCTGTACAGTCGACTCGTAATGTCGAGTAATTTACAAACCACTGGATGGCAGCGATCGTCATAGTTTTCAAGCGCTTCTAGTACACTCTTGCTGTCAGTATAGATGCAGTATTTACGGGGCATATTGGAGTCGATTAATTGAAGTGCACGGTAAATGGCGACAGCTTCGGCAGTGAAAATGCTGCAAGAAGTGTCGAGCCTATAACCGTGCATAATATCTTCAATCACGACTCCACAGCCAACGTAATCTGCACGTTTCGAACCATCAGTGTAGATGGCCGAATAACGACTATACTGACTGCGGTGGTAGGCGAAGACGCGTTGAAAGACGACAGGCGCTACAGTGGATTTACTGTAAGTGGCAAAAGGGTTGATATAATGGAACCGTGGCGTATTCCAAGGTTGGAATAGGAAAAGGTTCCTTTGCTGGATACGCACGTTAGGTATGTCGAATTCAGAAATATGAAGTTGCATCCTATCCATAAACGGCCGGATGTTAGACGGCCGTGCATCATAAAGTCTCTTCATGCTGGTACTCATATACACATTCTGCAGAGGATGTGAAGGCACGGACAAGATCTTAAAATAATACGCAAGAGACAGCTTCCTCCGTCGAAGATCTAGAGGAAGCTGATGACAGTTAACATAGAGACTCTGCACCGGTGATGTGCGAAACGCACCCGAGCAGATTCTCAATGCCATATGGTGGACAGGGTCAAGTTTTTTCAGAGTAGAGTTGCACGCTGAGCTGTATACAACACATCCGTAGTCGATGCGAGAGAGTACGATTGCCTGATACACTCTGAGTAATGATGTTCGATCCGCCCCCCAAGAGGTGTTTGACAACACCTTCAAGAGGTTTAAAGACTTTTCACACCTCTTCCGCAAATGTAAAATATGCTAAAGGAAAGTGAGCCGGCGGTCGAAAATTACTCCGAGGAATCGTACGTCGGGAACTACGGGAATTTGTATATCACGGATGCGTATTTCGGGGTCGGGATGAATACCCCGTTTGCGGCAAAAGTGCACGCAGCAACTCTTGCTCGCAGAAATACTATGACCGTTGGTGTCGCACCATTTTACAATGTTGTTGACAGCAGTTTGCAACTGCCGTTCAATCATGCGCAAGTCCGAACCTTCACAACTGATCTGTAGATCGTCCACGTATAGTGAAACCTGTATAGAAGGCGATAAAACATGTAAAATGTGAGAGATATGACATATAAAAAGGGTGACACTCAAAATACTCCCCTGAGGAACTCCCTCAGCTTGGGTAAAAGCAGCAGAAAGAGTGCCAGCCAGCCTCACTCTAAAAAAAAGTACGAAGTTTTAAAAGATTTTGAATAAAAGTAGGCAAATTGCCTCTGAATCCAAAATCAAATAAAGTGCGAAGTATCTCATAGCGCCAAGTACGATCATATGCCTTCTCGATATCGAAAAAGATAGAAACTAAATGGTTCCTCCGGACAAAAGCGTTTCTGATTTTGTTTTCTAGCGTAATAATATTGTCGAGAGTGGATCTTCCTTTACGGAAGCCACTCTGAAACAGAGGAATGCATTTGTTCTTTTCTAACTGGTAAACGAGACGGGCATTGACCATACGTTCTAGTGTCTTACAAAGGCAGCTCGTGAGTGCTATCGGTCGATAGCTGAGAGGGTTCTTAGGATCTTTTCCAGGTTTTAAAATGGGGATCACTATGGCTTCTTGCCATTGAGTAGGATACACCTGCTCCCTCCATATTCGGTTGAATAGGTAAAGGAGACTTACTAGTGAATCCTCGCTCAAATGGCGAAGCAATAAATAGGATATTCCATCAGGACCTGGACTAGTATTGTGGGCCGATGATAAGGCTCTCTTCAATTCAAACATGTCAAAGTCACAGTTATATGGTAAAGGTTGTCGGCACCGGAAGTTGATAGGTGTCCGCTCTAAACGATTCTTAGTCGCCTGGAATGCAGGGCTATATGAATCGGAGCTGGACACACTAGCAAATGTTTTGCCGATCAAGTTGGCCACATCTAAGGGTGACGAAAACAAAGCAGTAGAAGTTTCAATATCGGAATGTTAAATTCCCGATAAAGGCCATTCGCTGCTTTGACTTTCTCCATAACTGTTCGCTGGTAGTTGACGATGTGATTGAAGACACATACTGGATCCAAGATTCTCTCTGGCATTGACGACGTATTCTACGAGCTAACGCTTTCGTACGTTTGAACGCTATGAGATTATCAGTGGTGGGGTACCTCCTGAAAATACCCCACGCCCTCCTTTGTTCCTTTTGGCTTGTTGGCAGGAAGCGTTCCACCATGGCTTGCACAGCTTTCGAGGAATGGATGTTTTGGGAATGGCTGCATCAGCAGCATTCCGAATAGCTTCAGTGACATTGAAAACTGCTTCATCAACTTCCTGTTCTGAACCATTGTGCCTGAGACAATCGCTAACCGTGTGAATTTATCCCAGTCTGCGCGATGAAAATGATAAGTGGGGACGAAAACGTGTCTCCGCACCATTAACATGCGAGACTATGAGAGGAAATGATCGCTGTTGTGCAGATCCTTCGCAACCTCGAAATTCAACATCGGTAGCAGAGCTGGTGAACAGATGGCTAGATCGAGGGAGTGAAATGTCCTCGTGGGAGCATGGAAATAAGTTTTCTCGTCGTTGTTCAGCAGACAGAGACAGTGATCAGAAATCAACTGTTCGATCTGTCGCCCGCGAGAATTAGTATCATCATGCCCCCACAGAGGGCTGTGTCCATTAAAGTCACCGAGCAAAATAAATGGAGCTGGCAATTGGCTGACTAATTGATTCAAATCCACTTGTGGCACAACATCGTTGGGTGGTAAATAAACACAACAGACTGTGACTAAAGAATGGATGTGAATCCGAACAGCCACAGCCTGTAATGATGTGTGCAGTGTGACGACATTACTGGGATATAGATGGGACGTAAAAAGGCATACACCTCCGTTTGGAGATGTATCGCCATCTACATCCCGTCGTACACAATTATAACCACGCACTTGCATTGTCATGGTACTCTTCAGAAATGTCTCCTGAAGAGCAACGCATGCGGGCTGGTACGTGGATATGATGGATTTGAGATCATCAAGTCGAGTTCTTAGACCACGGCAGTTCCAGGAGATAAAGGAGGGCATCAAGACTTCGCACTTGCTCCTCGCAAGGAGCCAGAAGACGAAGGTTTGGGCGACAGATCATCCAGTAAACTTTCGTCACTTTGGGATGCATGGATTTCCATGACATCCTCCCCCATGTCATGGGGTTTCTTGGAGAGGTTCGACCTCTTTTTCTTATTAGCTAGTACCCCAGATTCTTTTATTCGAGTTTTACGGGTTTTTTTGACATTGGGTGGAGTGGATACCGGCTTACTTGTATCCACTGTAATGAAGTTAGGTTTTGCGGTTATTTTTCCTGGTGTAGGTGAGTTAGGCGTGGTTGTTGTAGGTTCGTCGGTTTGAATAGCTATTGTCTTCGTACTTTTTTTGGTTATAGCTGCATAACTAATTCCAGAAACTGGCGTGCGTGAGGAAACAATACGCCGAGCTTCTGGATAGAGATTTTATTTTTATTTTTAAGGCAGTAATTTCCTTTTCGATGGACCACGTTGGGCAAGATCTAGAGTATGAAGGGTGGTCTCCTTTACAATTGACACATTTTTCTCTTGCCTTACAATCAGCGCTGTCATGACCAACCTCTGCGCAACGAGCGCACGTTGGTTGGCCTCGGCATGTGGTCTTAGAATGGCCAAAGCGCTGACATTGAAAGCAACGCAACGGATTTGGAATATATGGTCTTACAGGACAATGTAGGTATGCAACCTTAACGGACTGAGGAAGATCAGGCGTAGCGAAGGTCAGGATGAGGTGCTTTGTTTTAAGCACTTGTCCATCCCGCCTTATGGTTATTCGCCTGACTTGGGATACATTTTGCTCTGCCATATTTTCTAATATTTCCTCTTCGGTCACGTTATATAAATCCGCTGCGGAGATTACTCCTCGAGAATAGTTCAAGGTGGCATGTTGTTTAACCTGAATATCAAAGTGTGCCAATTGCTTCAGGCTAGCAAGAGCTAAAGCCTGTTTTTGTTAGACATTTAAAAAAATCGGATCCAAATTTTTATGATCTCCTTGTGTTGTTTTTCCAATCCCGTTCCATGATCTCAATGAAAGTAAGCACACCGATTCGAACCCGATCTTTTAGAGTTTCGGAATTTGTGGTTGGCAGCAACTGCCATGCAAATCGAGCGAGTATTTAAACTCGGCTCATGTTATTTTTCTGAAAAGGAAGGAGAAACGGAAATATAAGAAGTGTGTGAGTGGTTTAACTCTTAGAGGGAGAGAACAACTGGTTGGCAATGCAACTGCAGGTTGCATCACCATTTTAGATTAGAAATTAATTTTACAATATTAGAAGACGGTTCGAATCGGATGTCTCTGGTAATGTTGCTTTTTGAACTTATTGTTTTTATCGCTCCAGTAACGAGCAGAGTGACTTTATGATTGATTATTAAAGGCCAATTTTAAGAAACTGTTTTTCGTCTTCATGCCTCCTCGACATAAATTTCACTGCTAGCTTTGCAAAATTTAAATTAGTTTACCAATAAGTGTAACAAATTTGGTTATGGGCCCAGACCATGTACTGTGTCGAGGCAGGCTAAGCAGTTGAACCAGGCCATGAACTTTGTCTATTTAAATACTGTTCCAGTCTAGAACTATTTTTTATGAACTCTGTTGCTAGTACGCTAAATCGAGTAACAGGTATGGAGTTTAACAACCAGATATCAGTGTTGACTCCAAATAACTGGAACACATGGAAGCATGATATGCAAGTACTCTTAATGCATTATGGTTGCTGGCAGTTTATAATACAGACCAAGCCAGAGCAAACTGATGAAGAGGCAACATACAAGGAAAAATTAGATCTACAACTTCGTAAGGATAGATGTTATACGTTGATCTATACTAACATCAGTTCAGATTTGAAAAATCTGATAACGGAAACAGCTGACGGAGTAGCGGCATCGAAGATATTAAAAGATCACTTCGAACCAGTCACAAGAGCAAGTGTAATTCAACTATTAGATCAATTTTTTGGAACAAAATACCAACCAGGGGAAGATGTTGGAATCTTCATATCTCGTGTAAAGACAGCGGCAACCAGACTACAAGAAGCGGGTCATAAATTGGACGACCTGTACATAGGATTTCAATTAATAAGGTGGCTTCCTCAGGAATTCCAGTCTACCGTGCAACAAATCTACAGATGGAAAGAAGACTTCAGAGTTGTCAAAATTGAAGCAGAGCTGATATTAGAAGCCAATCGTCTTCAGTTGATGAAACAAGATTTGGAGAAAGCGGAGAATGCTTACTTGAGCAGTTTCACTTCGAAGAAGTCGAAGACGTTACCTGGTGCTACGGCTGCAGCTCATGGAGATCCAAATGGCAAGAATGATTACCAAAAGAAAAGTGGTAAGGTATTTAACTGTAAAACTATTAAAAATGTTAAACAATCTATTAAGACTATAGGTCCGTGTTATGTATGTAATAAGTACGGGCATCTTAAAGTAAACTGTAAAGAGAAAAATCTCTACAAAAATCTCCTTCAACTGTAAATGAAACTTTAACACAGAGTTTGATAAAGGTGTTTGGGTAATAGATACTGCTGCCACGAGTCATTTTTGTAATGACAAGAGTTTATTTTTAGATCTTAAACCGATAACTAACATGAAAATGTCGTTAGCAACGGAGGATAAAAGTTGTCCCGTAGAAGGAATCGGTACACTTAGATTTTGGGTAAAATATAAGGGGAGTTTTCATGAAATAACTTTGACTGATGTATTATTTAATCCTAAGTTGAGGAGAAATTTATTATCCGGTTCCAGATTAGAAAGTAAAGGTGCGCATTTTGTGGGTACTAAAGGTAAAATTAATGTTTTTAATAAAGACTGATAAAATTGTTCTCATCGACACGCCATGAAAATTTGTATTCTTTTAAGCCGGATCATTATATTATACCAAAGAGTAAAGAAATTAGTTTTTTTTTAGTGATGTAACCGCTAAAACAAAAGACGGATCAATAGAAATATGGCATCAACGCTTTTGTCATGTTAATAACGATTACTTGGTAAAAACTAGTAAAAATGATAGTGTAAAAGGTCTCCCACGCTTAACTGATAATGGTAAGACTCATTGTATACCGTGTAAATTAGCAAAGTCCAAGAGAGTTTCATTCAAAAGACGGGGGCCGTAAGATCAAAACGTCCATTGGAATTGTTGCATATGGACCTCTGTGGTCCAATGCCAACTGAAAGCCAAGGTGGTAATAAATATTTCTTGAGTATAATTGACGATTATTCAGGAAAGGTGACTGTATTTCCCATCCGAAATAAATCTGACTTATTTCATACGTTTATAAGATTTCAGAAACGAGCAGAACGTTTTCTAAGTAAAAGGTAATAGCAGTTAGAACTGATGGCGGACTAGAATTTTGTAATAAAGATATGGATAATTTCTTGACAGAACTGGGTATAAAGCATGAGGTAACAAATTCATATACGCCAGAAATGAATGGGGTCGCGGAGAGATTCAATTTAACCGCTCTAGATGGCATCAAAACATTGCTTAAATCTAGTGAAGTTCCCCATAAGTTTTGGGAAAAGGATTACTTTGTTTCACTTTATGCGTGGAATCGAATTTGTCACAAAGACAGTAACAAAACGCCTTTCGAAAAAATATTCAGGTAGAAAACCATCGGTATTGCATCTAAAACCTTTTGGATGTTTGGCATACGCTGGTGTGCCAAAACAAATTAGAAAAAAAAATTCGATATGCGTGCGAAAATGGGAATTATGATGGGATACGCACAACGTACTAAGGGTTATAGAATATGGTTGATAGATGAAAATAAATTAGTCGAGACTATTAATGTAAGATTCGATGAAATTAAGAGGGGAATTAATTTTAGACAAGAAGTTAATAGTAACCTTGGATATAATTTAAACCTTCCTGATTATTATGATGATGAGGATGATTTTGATAGAGTAAAAGATTCATTAACGAGTCGTTTAGTTTCAAAGACAAGTACGGAAACGTCCTCAACATCTGAAAAACCAGATGTATCTTCCGATAATCATAGCTTGATCCCATGTACAGAGGTTAAGTGGATTCGAAATATAGGTAGGAAAGTAACTGGATCTAACGTATATTATAGTATAGAAGGGGAAGCAACCCGATTGAAATCTTTTAACGAAATATAGATATACTGTAAGAGGCATAATATTGAGTATGATCCTAGTTTATTTAATTTTAGAAAAGATAATACCGAATCCCAGAGATTTTCAGATTTGTCAGAGCAACAAGAAGCTCTTATGGTTGAAGTAACTATTCCTAACTGTTACAAATAGGCGATAAGATCCAGAGACGCATCGAAATGGCATGATGCAATGGATAAAAAAAATAACGTAATGAAGGAACGTAAAGTTTGGGATTTAGTTGATCATCCGGATAATATAAAAATTTTAGAAAACCGTTGGGTTTATACCATTAAATAGGATGAAAATAATAAAATTGTTAGATACAAGGCCCGCTTAGTTGCGCGAGGTAACACACAAGTACGAGGCGAGTCATTTGACGAGGTATTTCAAGAATACAAATTTTAACTTTCAAAAGTTAAATCATTAAAACTAAGATGTTATTGAGACTCGGATTTTGCTACAAATAGGGATGATCGAGTGTCAATGGGAGGGTTCATAACTTTTATAGACGAAACTCCAATTTCATGGCGAACTTTCAAGCAAAATCCGTTAGTCTGTCGACCATGGAAGCTGAGTATGTTAGTTTAACAGAAGCAGCTAAGGAATTCATTTGGCTAAAGAATGTAATTGATAATAAAAGTTTAAATTTGGAATTAAGTGAAAATGTAATGTTTTGTGATAATCAAGCTGCTACAAGTTTTTCAAAGTCACCGGTAGAAAATTATAGAACAAAACATATCGATGTTCGTTATCATTTTCTAAGGAATTTGATATACGGCAAGGTTTTCCAAATTAAATATATAGGTACCAAAAAATAATTTGGCGGACATTTTTACCAAACCCATGGTAAAGGAAAATTGTTAGAATTTTGTAGAAAATTATTTCTTTTAGAGAATAAGACTTTGTTTCTTTAAGATTAAAATATTAGTTTGTTTATTACAATAAAGATTGTGAATAAAATGTATTTTTGTGTTAAATTGTATAACATGTGATTATAGATTAAAATTAATTTACTGATTTGTAAGAGATAATGGTGCGAGATTGGAAAAAGGGGGCCGATTGTTAGACATTTAAAAAAAAAAAATCGGATCCAAATTTTTATGATCTCCTTGTGTTGTTTTTCCAATCTCGTTCCATGATCTCAATGAAAGTAAGCACACCGATTCGAACCCGATCTTTTAGAGTTTCGGGATTTTTGTGGTTGGCAGCAACTGCCATGCAAATCGAGCGAGTATTTAAACTCGGCTCATGTTAGTTTTCTGAAAAGGAAGGAGAAACGGAAATATAAGAAGTGTGTGAGTGGTTTAACTCTTAGAGGGAGAGAACAACTGGTTGGCAATGCAACTGCAGGTTGCATCACCATTTTAGATTAGAAATTAATTTTACAATATTAGAAGACGGTTCGAATCGGATGTCTCTGGTAATGTTTCTTTTGAACTTATTGTTTTTATCGCTCCAGTAACGAGCAGAGTGACTTTATGATTGATTATTAAAGGCCAATTTTAAAAAACTGTTTTTCGTCTTCATGCCTCCTCGACACATAAATTTCACTGCTAGCTTTGCAAAATTTAAATTAGTTTACCAATAAGTGTAACAGTTTTGATGAAGTAACTTCGATAAAAAGGTCCCCAAAACGCATCTTACGAATAGTCTTTACGTCACCTACACAAGCTGTTATGCCTTTGTGAATCAAAAAGGGGATACGTTGGAAAAAGTATCGGTTTTGGACATGATGAAAATCTACAAGTTGAAATTTGTTGCTCCCCGATGGGCGAGGAGTTAAAATGGAGACTGGCTGACGGTGTCGAAGACTCGACACGGTCGGCCCAGGAAGGAGAGAATTTTTTTGGCGCTGGAGGCGAAAGCCTTTCCGGAACCAAACGCTATTCTCTATTGTTGTCTCCATTTTTTGGCTACACGGATTACTTCCAGTTCCATCGCGGCCCCCGCCAGGCCACAAATTCCCACACTTTTCTAACGTGCCCAGTGTAACCACCGGAAGATTCTTCAAAGCTAGACACCGGGGAAACCCCCATAACGTGCTGCCGGGCACGGTCCAAGGCCGAAGCCAAGGAGGATTCCTCGATATGAAAGAGTCCCCGTCGCCTAGCCATCTGCAACCAAGGCTCTCAACCTCTGGGACCGCTTCAGGCGGAGCGTTCCTCAGAGCCCTCACCGACGAAGCACACAACTCTTCCGCCTCATACCCTTCCCCGCAAGGTTACTTTCCGCTGCCCAATTAGTATCCTTCGCGGGAGAGGCTAAAAGGGTGGTACTGAGACCCCTAGAGCTAAAGGCTAGGCATGCAGCAGATCGGCATTGATACGCCGCCGACCTGTTATTTGGTTAGGAACAAAAAATAAATGGTATTTTTTTTTAATTTTTAAAAACGTATCTTATAATTTTTTTGGATTTTTATATTTTTGTAAAACAAAGTTAGAGAACAAAAAAGGAAACAATAATTGTGGGTTATTTAAAGAAAAGACAGTGATATCTTATCACAAAAAACCATAAACGAAAACTATCCCCAAAGCAAACAAATGTCTTAAGAAAGAAAAAAAAAAAAGGGGAAGGAGAAGGAAAAAAAAAAAAAGATCACTGGGGTATCTCGGGAGCGTGAAACCCGCACTCACCTAAAGGAAGTGAGCCCCCTGAGGGGTCAATCAGTTGAAGACATCAGCTCTTCAGAATTGAGTTGCAAGATTCCACCCGAACAGTTTTACATTGCAAGTTAAATAAAAGCTTGTAAGAAAGGAGAAAGTTGCGTGCCACGTGTACTCACGTATTATCTTGTTGGAATATGACTGATGGCAAGGGCTGAATGTTTTTAGAACCTCGGGCTCCGACACATCAGAGATGTAGCGCTGGCTGTTCAGTGTATTTGTAATGCATTCTAGAGGGATCCGGCAGTTAAATCCAATACCACCCCAAACCATACCGGTTCAGGAACTGTGGGGTGATGCATAACGCAACAGTTCAGCAGCCTCTCACCACGGTGTCTCCAAACTGGAATCCAGCCATCGTGGGGTTTCAGGCAGAAGCTAAATTCGTCAGTAAGTCGTTCCCTTCAGTGGTCCATGTCCACCGTTCATCGTACCATCGACAGCGCAAACGTGTGGTTTCCAATCAAGAGTAAACGAAACAATGGACGTCTTACGGAAATTCCATTCTGCTGCAAACGGAATTGAATGGTACGAGTGGACATTGAATGATGCGCAACAGACTAAATTTGCTGTGATGTGGCTGCGCGATCCATCACTGCATGCGCTCAATCCAACTGTTGTCACGGGCAGTGGCACAGCGAGGTGGGTGGGATCGACCCCATTGCTCGTTCGCTTCCTCCTGCATCCAGCAATGAAAAATACGCACCACAATTGCTTGGTTTTGTCCAACACGTTGACTGATTTCTCTGAAGGATAATCCGCAATCAATATACACTACTATTCTTCCTCAGATGAATTCAGAAACTGGGTCAAAAGATGCTCGATGTCTTCTACGAGGCATAGGAAAACAGCAAACTGAAAAAAAAAAAAAACACTTGACATCCTTGGAAATTGAACTTGCCTTACTTTGAAATCTTTAAGGAGCAAGGGGGTCGAACAATATGTTTTTGGGACATCACCCTTGATGTGCGTGTGCACTATAATGCTAATGATTTGCATATTTCATCGTCGCCAATACATGTTGCAATTTTCACATGGTATGCAGGCTTCCTTCAGGGTGTTCCATTTTGTGTGGCCAGCAGTGTAAAATCTATAAAATATTGAAAAAACGTTGTGGAATAATGCAAAGTAAATTAATTTTAAAATTAAAAATTAAAATTTTTTTATGCACTTTTAAATTTAGATAAGGAGCTGATTAATAGATACAAGTTGATAAATATTCCCATCAAATTATTTAATTTCACTTTTATGGGTCACTTCACGCCTGACAGTCATGGAGAGGCCTGGATTGAGAGAGACCTCCCTGATTGGTGGACTGAAGGAGCAAGGGTGCTCGACATTGGTAAAATTCAGGTGTTGGCTACGGTGACTGCTTGTTTATGCTTGTAAAATCTTTAAATCGCCAATTTGTTTAATCTGTCAAGCCATTACATCCCTAGAGATTTTTGTCTTTAAGCTTTCTGTCTTTTATCATTTTTCTCAACATGTTCTTCTAATTTTAATATTGACATATCTTTAGGTATGCTTTACGTCGGTAAATTGTAATGTCTGCAAAAAAAAAAAGTGCACCTCTTCAACTTCCATTCCCTACTATTTTGAATGTAACTTACCGTCATCGCTGTTAAAATTACACAAACATTTCTGATGTGCATCAACTTTCCCAGTGTGCACAACACCATTTATATAGCTTATTTTTAGCCAGGTACCATTGATAGCCACTGGTACATTTGCCATTATTAAATCGGCATCGTTTGGTTACGTCACAATTTAATGTATGCATGGAATCACAAAACCACTATGGTGTAAGTGACAATGCATAACTCCGCAAAATATTTTTGCAACTGCTACTATTTAAATAGACCTCATAGCATATGAAATTCTATTGTGTCCACTTCATATAATTTTGTACCTTTTTTTGATTAACTACTGTTTTAGAAAACCTGGTAATAAGAAATGTTTGAATAAGACCACAAAAGTCAACATATTAACAATTTTGTAGCCAAATCCTAGATTTGGTGACCAAAATTTATGTGAATACCTTGGTTTTTACATTAATTTTATGTAATTAATGTTGTTTCAAAGCACAAAAGAACAGTATAATGTAAATTTCATTCAAATGAATCTAAAAAAGAAACATATTTTATTAAACTTACCTAACTTAGAAAAAGCTGATTTATTTATGTGAAATTGTCTGACTTATCAACATTCAAATCCATAAAAGTTTGGAATGTTGTACATTTCTTTTCCAAACTCTTTCGTTTTTTAAACATTTTAGTACTTAAAGAGTTTAAAAACGTTTTGTAAAATTAATGTTTTTGATGGAAAACACTTTTTGAAAACGATCGCAGAAATCCGTTGCATTTAAGGAGGTAAAAAATAGGCTGTAGTAAACAAACATCTATAACTATTCACTTCACTTCTTTCCTGGATAAGCTGCTGATCAAAATAAATTCTTTTAATCAATTTAAACCATTTGATAAGGCTGAAAAGTAGCATGTGTCTTTTGTTTTTGATTTGAAGGGCGTGGCAATCAGCGGTTTTGGGTTTGACAGATGTAAACAACAAAAAATATTAAAATACAAATAGAGCAAAAATAAACTGCATTAGAAAGAAAACGATTGGTATTTTATGTTTCAATCAAAATTGAAAAATTTATTTAATGGATTTTCAACTTAAATGATTCAACTTATTTCAAAAGTACAGTAGTTAAAATAAAACGAAATTTAGGATTGTAATATTATATCTTTCGATTGTAGACGTAAAAAATCACAAAATGCCTTTGATATTCAAATAAAATACCAAAGGTCGAAAGATTTTAATCGATACAGATAAGCTCATAAATTTAGAACAGCGAAAGTGGCAACTTGATTACAGCGGACGATTAATTGGGAACAATAAATTATGAAAGTTCGCTGATGTGTTTCGGGATCTTAAGATTCTACTATATAAAATTAATTTGCAAGCAGGTTAAAATTAAATATTTTCGTAACTAAATTATAAAAGAATATAAGGTATTTTTTAAAATTATGCGACAATTTTTAAAGTTATATTTATATCTATGCAGTATATATTAAGTATACATAGAAATTTTAAGAAATTTTAGAAAAAATTAATTAAAAAGAATTATCTAAATAGGTTTAGAATTTTTTTTTTGTCTAAAGAAATTAGAACCAAGTATTGTTTGCTTTTGAAATCTTTCTTTTTTTTTTTGTCTCTTTATTATAATAGTCTATGTATGACTTTCAATTTTAAGCGTTTACAAATATTTTTAAAATTAGCTAAATGTTTATTAATTCAAAAGCAATAAGATTTCCAGTTTTTTAGTTAGAAAATAATCAGTTATACGTTGTTGGAAAATATATATCTGTTATTTTAACTTTTAATTTCAAAAGTTGCCTTTTATTGAAAAGCATTTTAATTACTTTTTGAGTCTGAGATATTGCTTTTAAATGGGACGGAAATAGCTCCGTTTAAAAACTAAAAAATTTTCTTTATTGATGCATGTGTTTTTAAAACACTTTAGTATTCCTAAAGTTTAGTCAATATTTTCGCTTTTAAATATTGGAATACAGCAATTTTAAAAAAAATTCTAAATTATTACTTAAAATTTTTTAATTATAATTTTAAATAAAAAAAAGATTTTTTTAAGTATTGTTAAAAAAAGTAATGTAGAAACAAATTTAATTTTTTTATGTTGCATTTAGTTTTATAGAAGATATGTGGCCGTGGTGTCATAGTGGCCAAGTTATCGGATCGTGGCTGGAAAGTCACGAGTTCGAGCCCAGTACCTCTAAAGACCCGCAGTGTAGGGGAGCAATGCACGCTAAATCTGTCGAGAGCACAAACGTCCACCCGTTGGTGTGGTAGTTAGGAGAGAGGGCTCCCAGCTCAGGTGTCGTCCTCGTCTTTTAACCATGGTTCAAAATTACGAGGTCCGTCGACAAAAACCCTCGTGTAGATGAACAGTGTGACATTAATATTGATTCACTTTATAGTAGATATTTTGCCAATAGTTATGTTAATCAACGTTTAAAGCAGTGTTTCTCAAACTGTGGGGCGCGCCCCCTTGGGGGGCGCGATAACCTACGAGGGGGGCGCGAGCATATCGAAAATAAAAGATTTAAAAAATAATTCATTTACTGGAAAGAATTAAAACAAAATACTTTCAGACATAATAAAAAATGCACTTTTACTCTGATATAATTTATAGGCGCACGCGCGATATTAAGTCATCAAAAATAAAAACTTCTTCAATACCTAATTAGCTATCTTTGATCCTATAACCAAATAAAAATCTTTTATTTGATTTGCTGTAGTCCCATGATGAGAGATTTTTTTATTACGCTTTCTTTTTGAACCTAACATACTATTTCAGAGAAAAAACAGATCCCAGACCCAGAATCGAAAAAATTTAGGAGCATAAAAAGTTCATTACTGTCATTATTTTTGAAATACTGCACATTATAGCTGTAATCTATTTGACCTTCTAAGTTATTGGTACAGTTAGTTTTGAACCCTCTCTTATGTGTTTGTTTCTCATTTAGGGAAGTTGAAAATAATGTATTTCTGGGGGGGGCAGGTTCCATATAAAAGAGTTTTATGATATTTGGAAAACCACAGAGCACACCCACACACACACTTTGAAGGATTACATGGCCAAGATTTATCTTTATGAGTAGTCTCAACAAATAAAGCATAACGAAAAACGTTTAACAGAATTTTTTTAGCAGTAACATACATATTATCATAAGGAATATACTTTTAACCCGGAAGTGGCCGTGTGGGACACACAGATTACGAAATCATTAATTCTGGCAAAACTGTTTATTTGTTACCAAAGAAAAATTGAAATGTCCTTGAAAAAGTAGGTAAGTAAACTTTCTCTTAATAAAACTATTCACTGGAATCACGATTTGTATCATGTACAATAAAATAATTATAAAAAAATAAGGATTGGGGTGACTCAATAACCCCGTTTGACCGTATCGAGTGCGTGCCTGCTCCCGAGTTAAAACATGTTGAAGTCTTTTCGCTTTAAATATTAAAAATAATACAACTATTCTTCATCGGAATTTTATATTATTTTTCATTATTTAACATCAGTGGCGCACACAAAGGGGAAGGGATCCTAGGGATCCGGACCCCCCCAAAGCCCTTGATTTTTTTCCGATTGATTATAATTCTAAGTATATAGTACGCAAAATTTAATTATTTGTTTTTAATGATTAATTTTATTAATTAATGCTAATTATTTATTCAAGAATTAGTTTTTTACTGTGTTTTGTTCCCGAAAATCGACGTGGCCGCGGTAGCCGAGTGGTATAGGTATCGGTTCGTGGCTTGCCTTGTTACGAGTTCGAGCCCAGTACCACTAAAGACCCGTCGTGTAGGGCAGCAATGCACGTTAAATCTGTCGAGAGCTGAAACGTCCTCCCGTTGGTGTGGTGTGGTAGTCATGAGAAGGGGGTGCCAGCTCAGGTGTCGTCCACGTCACTTGACCATGGTTCAAAATTACGTGGTCCGTCGCCAAAAGCCCTCGTGTAGCTGAACAGTGCGACGTCAATATTCAATCAATCAATCAATCCCAAAAATCGACAAAATCAAAAGGAACCTGATACAAGATTGCTGAACTTTCGATCCCGCCCCATCCCTTGAAAAATTCCTGTGTGCGCTACTGTTTAACATCAATTATAAATGCTAATTCTGTGAGGCTTAAAATTACAATTCGCTTAAAACTAATTATAATTTGAGCAACCATTTAAAAAAAATCATTTTACATTATTGTGAACATTGTCGAGCACTTGGCTTTGCTCTCCTTACAATTCAGCTATTATATGAATAATGTTTTATTTTCTTATAAATGAACTCGTGCAAAGAGTGGATACTTCAGCCGGTATACTTTTAATGTATCAGTGCTGCACAGAGTATTTTATAACTAATTAACTAATACTAAATTAAGAACAAGTTTAATAAGAATTAACGACTTCCATGGGCTTGTGATGGATAACAAAGTTTTTATAAGGAATACTTATGATTAGAAATTGACCCTCTGAGTTCTTTTTCTATATTTAGCTTATATCTATATTTTGTCTTCTAAGCAGCCACCGCATTTTGTAATATGTTCAATTTAAGAATTAGAGAAAGGAAAAATAACATTATAATTATCCTATTATTTTATTAATTTTTTTTTTTTTTTTTTTTTAAGGGGTGTTGGTAAGCCAAATCTTTTTTTTTGGACAATTTGAGATTTTTACATTTTCAAATTGTATAGATTTTAACCTTTCTAAAAAAACCTTACTTTAACCCCCCTCTAGTGTATTTAAAAGCCCTTAAAACGTATTTTTAAATAATCGTTGAATTTGGGCCACGCCCATTTTAATGGCGAAAATTGTAAACAAATTACTTTGTTTTTGCTTAAAAGTGTAACGACTGATATAAAGCAAAACATGTATCTTTTAATTGAAATTGAGCCTTTTATTTTTTTATTTCCTAGCCGATTAGAAGTCTCACTGTATACATTAAATCAATTTATCTCAAAATGTAAATTTTCATGTGCGATGTACCTTTTTTGAGAAAATACTGTTCACAAGTATGTAAATGTTTTATGAATCATTTATAATGATGTCTAATATATACTAAAATGAGCTTTCTGTAAAAAACTCAAAAATTTAATTTTTACAAATTTTTTAATTGAAAAATGGGTCAAATTTCGCAATGTTTGATAAAATTTTTCATAATTTATTAAAAATTCAAAATTAGCTAAAAGCTCATTTAAGTATAATGAGAGAGGTGTACTTTAATAGTATGAAAAATTTCAAGCATGCACATAAAACAGACTTTGAGAAAAGGTACATCGAAAACAGCCAATTTAACATTGTCAGTATAGAGGGAGAGAGAGGTTTCCAACTGCTCTTAAAAGTAGTATACAAAATGTAATATACTTATGTTACTAATTTGTATGGTTTATAATTAAGATCGCCTATTGTAGCTTTAGTGTCAAAGTGCATTATTATTGCATTCAGTACATGATTAATGTATAAGGGGGGTACGATAAAAAGTGTGATCGAAAAGGGGGGCGCCAGTATTGAAAGTTTGAGAAGCACTGGTTTAAAGGAAATAATTTTGAAAGCATCAAACTACGTGTTTTGAATAGCGAGCAAATAGTTATCTTAAGTATAAAACAATTTTATAGTTTGAGAAAAAAAAATCAAAACTTAATTTTTTTTTCCCAAAAAATTTCAAAGCAAACAATTTTTGACATATAGCAGAAATTTTTATATCGAGCAAAACAAAATACAGGGAAGGAGGGGTTTTTATGAATACACATTCTATACATAATAATACACTCTGTCGCAAAAAAATATATGCACCCAGAAGAAATTGAGCTACATTCACGAAATTTGGTATGCATGTAATGTATATGAAAATAAACAAATGATTAAAAATTCAGAACAAAATATCATTTTATTAAGCGGTTACAGCTTGCAAAAGGTTAAAAATCAGTAAGTAGTAAAGCCACCTCTGGCAGCTATACAAGCCGAAATTCGGCGTGGCATCGATTCAATTAGATCACTTATGACCCCCTGTGGAAGATCCTGCCATAGTCTTTGCATCTACGCAGTTAATTCTCTTGTATCTCGGGACGGCTGCAGTTGCCTTCCCAGCGCGTCCAGACATGCTCTATTGGCGAAAGATCTGGTGACCTGGCAGGCCATGGTAGGACGTCATATCCTTGAAGACATTGTTGGGAGAGTCGCGCAGTATGTGGACGAGCATTATCCTGTTGATAAATGGCACCTGGGCGACTTGATAGCATGGGTAGCACAATCGGCGTTAAAATATCGTCCACGTATTTGCGAGCTGTCAAAGTGCCTTGAAGGACCACTAAAGGTGATCGTGTGTCCCAAGAAATTGCTCCCCACACTGTCACACCTTGTGAAATTGCTGTATGCCGCTCGACAATAAATGCCGGATCGGACCGCTGGCCGGTGCGCCTCCAGACACGTGTGCGGTGGTCATCATCACTGAGACTGAATCGGGATTCATCACTGAAGATGACACGTCTCCAGTCTGTCACACTCCAAGTTGCCCGAGGTCGGCAAAATCCAGTCGACACTGCCTATGATGTGGGGTCAGTGGTAAGCGTCTTAGCGGACGTCGGCTCCTCAAGCCAACTTCGGTCAGTCGTCTCCTTATGGTTTCTCTTGATGGCACTGGATATCTGGAAGGAGGTAAGTGGCGTTGAATAGATGCTAGCGACGTTGTTGGTGCCGAAGTGGCCACTCTTCTGATTGCACGATCCTCGCGATCATTTGTGTTCCTGGGACGTCCTGACCCTCCGCGACGGTACACTCTACCTTCTGTGATCCACTGTTGCCAACACCGAGCAACTACCATATCGCTCCGACCGAGGTGGCGGCCGATACGTCTATTCGACCAACCTGCTTCTCTGAGGCCTATTATACGGCCCCTATCAAAGTCCATCAGCTGCTCGTACTTCCGCCGGTTACGTCTTAGAGGCATCCTAAGTCTCAATATCGTCTATCAAAGTCATCAGATTCGTTTGGATAGCCGTACGGCGCTCGTACTCATGCTTTTAAACTCTCCCAGTTGCGCAACTAATATGCGCATAGCACACTTAGCCTTGTCTCATCGGCTTCGAAATTTTAATCATTTGCATATCTCTTACCAGACTACATTCTTGCCGAGTTTCGTGATTGTAGCTTGATTTCTTCTGGGTGCATATATTTTTTTGCGACAGAGTGTATATTGTATTTCTAGTTAATATGAGTTAATCAGTTCATCACATACACACACAGTTTTTATCTCTAACAATTTACCACAATCTATTTTCAATAATATCAAACAAACTTAAAAACACATTGAAATTTTCGAAAATGCTCAGAAATATGACAGAATGAACACCACAATGATTAACAAAAACGAAACAATGATTAACAGTTCAGCACCATTAGGGGGTTAATCAGGATACCTACGTGAGGCATTCAGAAAAAAGAGACCTTGATCATTACCAAGATCACGTAAAATTCCCTTTCTTTCCCCTATTAGTCCCCTTTTTTCCCCTTTACGGTTAATACCAGTGATTTATCACCGATATTAACGGAATCACCTATTGCGGCTCGATGTACCAGTCCGATCTCATTACAATCAAGCCGAAACTTTTATGATCTATTTAACCCTTATCGACAGCACAAAGGAGACGGGAAAAGAAATGACGAATCAGTTTCTCGGACGAAAGGGAAAAAGTGATTGGTGTGGTATCAAGCAATCATCCAATCTTCGGCCGCCGAAGTGTTCGGTGAGGCGACTAGAAGAGAGAGTTTGCCTTAATTGCGGTGACTGTTACCACTGTGAAAGTAGCAGTGAGGATGGATGGACGACGTTGATGAATGGGGAACTTTTTCTCTCTCTTTTTTTTCTTTATTCCAAGAAGAGAGTAGAATTCCCCCAATTCTTTTACAATGGATTCAATTTTTGGAAACGAAATTAGAAAGCTATTAAGAATTCTTATTAAAATTTTAAACATTTTGATACTTTAAATGTATATCTGAAATGGAATATTAGTTGGAAATAAAAAAAAATAGATTTTATATGATTTTATTTTGGTGCGAGCTGTTGATAAGATTACAGTGAAATACGTTTAACTTGAAAACGCTTAAGACGAAATATCGATTATCATGAAGTAATACATTGATCCCGACAAAATACTACGTATTTTCTTGCAATTGTTTCTCTTAAGACGTGTTGAAAACCTAAAATTTTCTTAGAATGCCAATTTTTAAATTTTTACATTTTCAAATTGTGTAGATTTTAACCTTTCTATAAATGCCTTACTTCAATCTCTAGGGTAATTAGAAGCCCTTAAAACCTATTTTTAAATAATCATTGAAAATGGGTCACACCCGTTTAAATGGCAAAAAAAATGCAAAGTATTTTCTTTTTGATTAAAAGTTAAATAAATGATGGAAATCAAAACATTTCATCCTGAATTGCTAAGAAAGTGTTTACATGGAGGTACACAAAATCGCAATGTAAGTGTAAGCAAAGTAATATGGTTTCGTGTACCGAAGAAAATATTTGCCCAAATATAAGTATTATCATTAGATACATAGGATACAGTTTCATCATTTGTTATGGAAAACGTATCAAAACCACAAATTAAAAAAACAACTTAAAATTGAGCCTGGTGATTACACCAGCGTTTCTCAAACTGTGGGGTGCGCCCCTTGGGGGCGAGCCTATGGAATATAGAAGATTTAAAAAAATTAATTTACTGGAATGAAGAAAAACAAAATGCTTTCTGACATTATAAAAAATACTCATTTACACTGATATAATTTATATATATATCATCTGGCGATATACGTCATCAAACATAAAGCTTCTTCTTCAATACCTCATTAGCTATCTCATCCCATAACCAAATAAAAAAAGTATATTTTAAATTATTTGCTGTAATCCCACAATGAGAGATTTTTTACTACGTTTTCTTTTTAAACCTAAAATACTATTCTTTCAGAGAAAAAACAAAATCCAGACGTAGAATCAAAAAAAATTTAGAAAGATAAAAAAAATTCATCACTATTATTATTTTGAAATACTGTACATCAGCTGTAGGCAGCAGAATACATTTGCTGACCTTCGAACTTACAAGTACGGTTAGTTCCAACTCCTCTCTTATGTGTTTGTTTTTGATTTATGGAAGTTGTAAATAATGTATCTCTGTTGAGCTGTTTCCCATGTAAAAGAGTTTTATGATATTTGGAAAAGCACACACACACACACACACAGAGAGAGAGAGAGCACTTTGAATGATTACTTGGCCATGATTTATTTTTATGAGTATTCGCAACAAATATAAAGTATAATGAAAAACATGTTTGACGCAATTTGTTTAGAACTAACAACCATATTATTATATTGAATATCTTTTTTCTCGGGAGCGGTCACGTGGGGCACAGAGTTCACGAAATCGTTAATTCTGGTAAAACTGTTTATTTGAAACCAAAATTGCCCTGACACTATTCTCCTGTATGACAATCTTCATGGGAACTAAAATATATTTGTCACATATCTCAATCTTTTTTGGGAGTGGTAAACGTTTTTTTTACAAATCTTAAGATACTTGTTTTGACTGAGTTTCCGGCGCGACAACTTTTTTTCCTAAATATTTTCTATGGTCATGCTCAATTTCCCCCCTATGAATAACTTAGTGACTTTTATTGTCTGGCTGTACGGACTTATTGCGATTTATAAATGTAAATGAGCAGAATATATATAAAAAAGAAATGGGTATCTGTGATATCTATTAAAGGAAGTTGAAACTGTTCAAACAATGGAAAAACTTGCTGAAATAATGCATAATAATCATGATAGCGAAAGTAAATTTGAGAAAAGCGATGAGTATGAAACGAAATAAAAATTTTCAAATGCTATCTAAAGAATTCCATTATCTAAAATATGAAACCATAAGAGTACTAGAAGACACACTTCGCCATGTCAAAAACATACTAGCACAAGCAAAAGTTCAACATGCAATTTGTCGATCATCAAAGGACAGAAAAACTACAATGACTTGGAACAAAATATCACAATTTTGCCTGCAAATAACATTCCTATAATGTTAGTGATTTGAGTCCTTATTTAAGGTCACGCACATTTGAAATATTTTAATTCAGTTTTATTGGATCTCTTTTTCTAAAACTATCAAAGAAAAATTGAAAAGTTTTTGGAAGTAGGGGTAAGTATACTATTTCTTAATTAAATTATTCACTGGAATCACGATTTTTGTGGTGAACAATAAAAATAATTATACAAAAAGGATTGGGGTGACTCAATCACTACGCGCGACCATTAACGTTATTATCGAGTGTGCGTCTGCTCCCGTTTAAAACATTTTGAAATCTTCTCGCGTTAACTATTAAAAATAACACAAATATTCTGCTCTCTCCCTGGAATTTCATTTTATTTTACATTATTTAACTTAAGTTCTAAATGCTGATTCTGTAAGGCTTAAAATTACAGTTCGCTTAAAACTAATTATAACATGAGTATTCATTTTAAAATATCATTTTATATTTTCGTAAACATTGTCGCGCATTTGGGTTTACTCTCCTGACAATTCAGTTATTATATCAAGAATGTTTTAGTTTTTTTAAAAAATGAACTCGTGCGAAGAGCGGTACATCAGACAGTATACTTTTAATGTATCAGTGCTGCAAAAGGTATTGTATAACTAATTTATTAATTCTAAACTAAGAGCAAGTTTAATAAATATTAGCGACTTCCATGGGCTTGTCTTGCAGAGGAAAGTTTTTCAACGGAAAATTTACGATTAGAAATTGACACTGTGAGTACTTTTTCTATATTTGGCTTAGTCTATATTTTGTCTTCAAAGTAGCTACCGCATTTTGCAATCTGTTCCAATGTAAAAATTCGAGAAAGAAAAATAAAATATATATTACTTAAAAGTAACATATATAAAATTTAATATACTTATCTTATTAATTTGTACAGTTTATAATTAAGATCGTATTGTAGGTTTAGTGTCTCTCTCAAAAAATACATTATTATTGCATTCAATACATGATTGAAAATTGGGTCGCAACTGTTGAAAGCTTGAGAAGAACTGGATTACACGGTAAAGGCAATGTAGCGCCTCGACAAACAGAGGCTGTTAAAGGCTAAATAATCATGTTTACAAAAAACAAAGGGAGTGAGAGAGCGAAGAAAATGGACTTAAAAGAAAGAGAGAGGATGATGAGTTTAAAAAAATGTAGATCATTCGGAGTTTGTGGAGGAATATTTTAATAAAAAAGTAATTAAACACACTAAAGTTCATTTATCTTAAAATGTAAATTTTTGATGTTTGATATACCTTTTCTGAGAAAATAATGTTCACATGTATGTAAAACTTTTATGACATATTTATAATGATGGCTAATATATACTGAAATGAGCTTCTTGTAAAAAGTCGAAAGTTTATTTTTTACAAATTGTTTTTATGTGAAAAATGGGTCGAATTTCACTATGTTTGAAAAAATGTCTTATAAATTATTAAAAAATTCAAAATTATATAGTTAAAAGCTAATTTCAGTATAACGAGAAAGGTGTACTTCAATTGTATGAAAAATTTCAAGCATGTACATATAACAGATATTGAGAAAAGGTACATCAAAAACAGCCAATTTAACATTGTCGGTTTAGAGGTTTCCTACTCTTCTTAAAACAAAACGAAAATCGCTTAACACGAAGAGAGATTCCTCTTCTGAAAGTGAACAAAACATGGAAAACACCTGCCGTGGATTGAACTTTCCTATTGTATTATCGGAAGAAGTCATTGCACAGTAGGGGATGATAATGTGTTTAAAACCCAATTATGCCAGATAAATACATTTTGGATTCTTTGCTCAAAGCTCAAAAACATCATTGATGCAGATTTCGAAGATTAAAATGAAATGAATAATGCAGCTCCTTTTCCCACATCATCCGAAGTGAGGAACGTCGTGAAAAGTACGCGCAGTAATTTAGACGCACATTTTAATGGTGAAATGTATAAAAAACTGGATGGTATCGAAGAATTTTTTAGACAATGTGGTGGTAAAAAACAATTAAAAAATATCAGAATACTTTCCAAAATCTCAATTAAACTTCTTCATTTTCCAAAAAAACATCATTTGCACATACACACACACACATTAAAATTCATTAAGTTCTTGTGAATTTTGTTTCATTTACTTTTATTAAATACATGCATATGTACATATATATGCAAATAAACTTAATTTTATTTATATATTGTAACGTTAATTGGGGTTCGAGGATTTTATGTGAATCAGTCGCAAAGAACAAGACAGTTCTTTAAGAGCGATGCGAATTTATTGTCGAAAATGCAATCCTTGAAATACAGGATTCAGCATCACTATTCGCAAAATAAATCTTAGAAGGTCTTCACACCTTCAACAGCACTCAGATATAATTATAGGTGTCTAAAATACACATATATAAAAGATTATTTACAAGCAATCGCTCGTTCAACAGCCGAAGTAATCCCTATTTGCTTCAACAATCAGAGCAATACTAACTGATCGCTAGTCAAAACCAGACTGACTGACTTTCGGCGAGCATCTCTCAATTTATATCCCTCGCGGATAATTCGAAAAAGACCCGCTTGCGTCATAGGTCTTGAAATTAGTGGGTTTCTCTGCTAATTTCTATAAGAATCTAGAGGGTACCAAACTCGCAAAAAATGGTCACCAAAATGATCGCCAAAAACTCAAACTAATCGCCAAGTCACCAAATTGGTCGCCAACTTGGGTCTATCGTCATGATTTTATCAAGTTCCCATTGAATCTCCATTATAACGCAAGGGACGGTATTGCTTGGGAATATATAATTTTAACGTAAATTAAATCTAATTTAGAGTAAGATAAAGGTATTACACATCCAAATGCAAATTATTTACACTATTTTACACAAAATTTGTAACAATATGTTTTTTTTGCAACATCCCTTAACACGAAATTCTTTGAACACGAAAAAAATTTCAGTCCCATCAGTTTCGTGTCAAGGGATTTTCACTATATTAAATTAGATTTTAAATAATTTTATTTTAGTGTAGACTATTGATAAGAATAATTAACTTTTTTCCTTCTCGATGGTCTTTAAGAAAAGAAACGGAAAGGAGGAGATCGCACACAGGCTTTTACTCATAATCTTACCTAGATACTTTATTGAAAAAAGTTTTAAATATTATTATTTTGATTTGATTCTATAATTTATGCATAGTGGCCACAATTGCTGAGTGGTCACGGTCATGGTCAACGGTCTTTTTGTTGAATCATGGGCTAAATTCCTAGTACCATCACGCATCCTGCGTGTAAAGGAACTGTTCCTCATGAAACCTGTGAAGGAATTCCTTACTTTGGCGCAGTGGCGTAGCGTGGGCTTTCTCCACCTGGGGTCGACCCTGTTCTTTTTCATAGCAAAATCTTTTATACAATTGTCAATATCAATATATATGTCATGTTCAATTGGCAGAATAGCTAACATTGTTAGTCTTAACGTAGACATGGTCGATCTCAGATAATTTTTGATTAATTTTAGCTTAGTTAGAGAAGTTTCTCTCGCGCAAATGGCTCATTACTAACGGCAAATGTTAAAAAAATTTCTCAACATTATGACAATATTTTGCAAGCTATCTTCAAGTTTGGACTCAATAACATATTTTAATAAACCCAGAGAGCCGGACCTAATGAGTTCTTTTTTATATAGCCTGAGTCTGTTGCAGCTACGAAAGCTTGTAGACGTACGCGCTTAAGTTGGAAATCTTTATTAATGCATTGAGGAGCTTGAAATAAGTTCCTCCATGCTCAATATTACTTCAGGACTTAAAAAAGTATATTTTTTGAGCTATATTCTGCAACTGTTGGAACCTTTCTCGAATTTCAGCACTTACTCTGTTTATTGAAGAAAGCATTGTTCGCCTCAAGTCATCTTCGTATGATAAATGAACATCTATACTTCCGTCTCCAAATATATGCTGCCTCCTGATTCTTCTAGAACAGGTATATGCAACCTTTTTTCCTGCTGGGCCACATACATATGTCAGCTATTCCACGCGGGACGCATCTTGATGATAAAGAAGGGGGGGAGTGTTTAAAAGTTGGAAAATTGATCAAAATATTTTAACTCCTGCTTTTCTTTTTTAATTAGTATTTTTTATATTTTTTTTATTTTTGTCATTAACACTGAATTAGAAGCATTTAAGAAACACTCCTTCACAATTTCTGTATCAGAAAACGGTTTCATATGATTACCAATAACGTAACAAACTTCATAAGATTTCTTTGTTACTGCTGTGACATTACCACTGACAAAACACTTTGTTATTGTTGCCATGATTATCCGAGAAAAACTATTTATCATCACTTGAAAGAGATCTTCGAGGAAAAGTGTAATTGAGAATGATTCCTGTTTATTTAAATACAACCTGATATATTTTTTAAATACAATACTTTCGTGACAAATCAAACAATTACTTACCCATGTTTGTTTTTGACTACAAAATAGTCAACCTCCCAATCTTCTTGAAACGGTATATTTTCTTTCAACATTTTTCACTTGCAAGATAGGAAAGATGGTTAAAAATTAGTTCCATCCATAAAATTATCGCTACTCCACTGCTGTCTGTTATCACTAATCGTATAACCTTTAAAACTAAAAAAAGAATACTGATTCACACTCGTACGACATTGACATCAAAAAGCAAAATTGATATATTTCATTTCTTGACACCAAATTTTTAATACATTGTTCATAAATCAGTGAATTTTTCAGAAAAATGGGCACTGACCGGGCCACTTAAAAAGGCTCGATGGGCCGCAAGTTGAGTATCGATACTCTAGGGCAGGGGTGGCGAACCTTTTTAGATCCACGCGCCATTTTTTCTAAAGAAATGTTTCGCGAGGTGTAGACGTGCCGTCCAATAATTTTGACTTGTGATTTGTGTAAAAATAATAAAATTAAATACTGCCGAGACTCACAACTCTATTTAATACGAAAAAATTCCATTTTGCACTGAATAGTAGTAAATATTTTAGTTTTATACGTGTAATTCAAATTATAAAGTAACTTTAGTGTAACCTGTGTTGTTGCGGATTAGATGATAAATATCATGGTAGGGTTGTAAGATGTTACTTTTAGCAGAACTCATGCTGAATTGGAATCATCTGCAAAACGGTTTCTAATGTAGTATTTAACGTTATTCATCTCTGTAAATACTGACTGGCAGGCAGAGAAAAATGAAAATGTGGTTAAAATACCACGAGTTAGCTTCTTCGAACAGTTAAATGTATCTTTAATCCGTTTTGCAGACGATGTTCTACATAAAACCTTTTCAGAACATTAAACAACATAAAACGAACATCTCTTTGTCGTCTTTACTACTCTCATGCCATATTTCTCGATCCACCAAATTTAAAATTCTCTGTTACAATAACTATTTTGCACGTATAGTCTTTTTGCTGAACTAGCCATGCTAAATAACGGTTAGAAATCGTAAGTATAACACAAACTTTAAAATACAGTAGTGTCAACGGAATTAACTATGCTATGCGTAGATAAACTTCGCAACATTAGCAATTGCAATCCACGACGTAAAAAAGGCGGAACAATAACAAACGAGTGTGCTTTCTGCTACACCGCGACCCATCACTCGCGTTTGATCGTAATACTGAAATTTGAACTTTCTTAATTTGAACTAAAATGCAAACCGTTTTGATCGGTGACGTGCCCAAAATATTGTGTCCCGTGCCCTCAGTGGCACGCGCGTCATTGGTTCGCCATCCCTGGTCTAGGGGGTTCAAAAGAAATTTCTAGGCTCTTCATATAAACTTTTAGCATATGTTAACGCGTCATCTACGAATTCCTCTCGTTTTGCTTCTAATACAGTCTGTAAAGCACGTATTTAAACTCATCGATGGATATTTAGTCCCTCTGTTTGCAAATAATTTTGAGCACCATTGACTTCTCACAGTACCGATTGCCAGAAGCCTAAGTAATATAAAAACGAATGTGATTGCTAAGCGACTAATAAACTTCCTGCATCTGTGCGTGTATTAAAGCTGTCACTCGTTTCCTTCAGTTTCATTGCGTGGGCGCTCTTAGAGCCATGGCCCCCTCTGCAGCCCCCACGCTACGCCACTGCGCTGGTGTGGGGTAAAAGTTTAGAAAGGGGGTGTATACCAACTCAGGTACTATCCTCGTCACCTGACCCAAGCTCAATACGTCACGTTCGTCACCAGTAGCTCTCTTGTAGCTTTTTTGCACACACAGGTTTTTATATTCCTTGTGAGCCTGAAGATTCTTAAGATCTCTTTCCTCTATGTGGAAGACCTGATACGCGTTAAATCTGTCAAATCGCAAAGACTTCACCTCAGCGTGTGTAGAGATTTGGAGAGATAATACATCGTCTTAATGCTATGAGAAGAATTGCAAGTTTCTTCGACAGTGATGCTCATAGCTTCAAAAAGTGATGCTAACAAATAATTAACTAATCTCTTCATTTCCCAAGGATTATAACTCCAGCATCTTGTTAGTTGTCTACAATATCGATTAGAAAGGTATGCCAAACACTCTTTAGCCACCGAGGGTTCATATTAAGCACATTATATATTAAATCGAAGGTCTCAAAACAAAACAAATAAAAATGGAAAATCAATATGCAGTAGAACCTGTTTTAAAGCGGTTCTTTTTTATGCGATTTGTTTTGTGCGATTTTATTTTTGTATGATTTTTTTTGTGCGATCCTCTTTTATACGGTATATGAATTTTTACGGCTTTTTTCCACCGTAATGTTATGTATCGATGTACATATGTACACTTAAATACGTTTTGTCCATTGGTCTCTCTCAATTGGTCTTACGCAGTCTCTCAACAATGCACGTTCAATTGCTTTCTCTCAACGCACTAGCAGCTCGAACTTGATAGAAAACCAAACTTTCAATAGCAGTGGCATGATCAATAATTTGACAGATTATGAAGACGGACAAGAGCCGAATTCTTTGAGAGCGGATAAAATGAATGCAGTGGTCCCGCTTTCCAACAAATCGGAAAGCATTTTCTTATAATAAATACAAGTTCCTAAATAAGTTTAAAATTCAGAAAAGAGCTTCGATCATGCATATCTGGTTTTTGACGTTCACAGGCACCTGACAAACCGACCGTCGTCAAAAAAATTTACTTTATGCTGCCAAAAAATAAATCAATTGAAATTATATCCTCAAGTGACAAAGCGATTTTGAACTAATTCGTCACAGGATGATGCGCGCTTTGGATTACGATAAGTAGCAGTGAATTATATATGTGAAGTTTGAAAATTTCTCCAATGAGAAACTAAATGTTTTTAAAATGTGTCCATGTGTAGTTTAGTTATTTATTTTGTATTGAGGTGATTTCTCATAAATTTCGTAAACAATTGAATTGTATTTTTAAGTGCGATTTTTTTTTATGGTTCCCTCTCCACCACACAAGAAAAAATTCTTGAGTATATCAACGAAGTTGTTAGTTATATGTAAGTATTAGGGACTGCGGTAGCCCAGTGGGCAAAGTATCGGATCATGGCAGGTATGGCATGAGTTCGAGCCCAGTACAAACAAAGACCCGCCGTGTAGGGCAGCGATGCACGTTAAATCTATCGAGAACTCGAACGTCCTCCCGTTGGCGTGGTGGGGTAGTTAAGAGAGGGGGTTCCAGCTCAGATGTCATTCACGTTACTTGACCATCGTTCAAAATTACGTGGTCCGTGGCCAAAAGCCCTCGTGTAGCTGAACAATATGACGTTAATATTCACTCACTCCCTATACGTAAGTATTTATGCAATTTTCGCATTTTTTGTGCAGTTTCCTTTTTTGCGGTCCTTATCTACCGCGCAAAAATACGTTTTACTGTATATTATATAATACACAGAATATATATGAATACATATTGAAAATACTTATGTATGTGGGAAAGAGTTTCTTCTTTTCTTGCCTCAATTTAAAAATACTTAAATAAAATATCATCTGCTTTGGATGAAATTCGGCATTAATTTTTTTATTAAATCATTTCATCTACGAAATTGATTGCACTGGTAGATTAGTTTTTATTTTTAAAAGTGCTTGCATATGCTCTCCTTCACTCTTGCCTGTTATTCTTGATCTTTTTACAGTTTTATTAATTTTTAGCAGTGAAAATTATTCCCCCAATTGTGTACTATTTAACATAGATAAAATACGTTTAATTGCTAACAGCATATTGGGAAATCGATTCGGCAATAACTAGTTACAGAAATATTGAATCCCAATATTCATACATTTTTATTTCAGTACGGAATTGCACTGAACTTTTATTAGCCACAATTGTAAATTTCATCCCCATAAATGAACAAAAGAGAAGTAAACAATTGAAATTAATTTTCACAATTCATGAAGTCCAACGTTCTTGTAGCCACGGTAGCCGAGTGGTATAGGCATCGGATCGTGGCTGGCTTTGTCACGAGTTGGAGCCCAGTACCACTGAAGACCCACCGTGTAGGGCAGCGATGCACGCTAAATCTGTCGAGAGCTGAAATGTCCTCCCGTTGGTGTGGTGTGGTAGTTAGGAGAGGGGGTGCCAGCTCAGGTGTCGTCCACGTCACTTGACCATGGTTCAAAATTACGTGATCCTTCGCCAAAAGCCCTCGTGCAGCTGAACAGTGCGACGTTAATCTTCTCTCACTCACTCACCAACGTTCTTGTATCGAATTCTTTTTCTAACAACTTAACCCTCTTACTGGAACAACCGTCTCTCAGCTGGGGATCCCGTTGGTGTGGTGTGGTAGTTAGGAGAGGGGGTGCCAGCTCAGGTGTCGTCCACGTCACTTGACCATGGTTCAAAATTACGTGGTCCGTCGCCAAAAGCCCTCGTGTAGCTGAACAGTGCGACGTTAATATTAACTCACTAACTCACTCACTCAGCTGGGGATAATTTGCTGTGATGCCTGTAGATAACGCTGTGGTGTGATTTTTGGGGGTGGGCTGCTTTAACATTCAGAGCCGCGCTTAACTTAAAAACTATCAGAGAGGTTATTGAAACCAACTCCATAAAATTCTTTAATAAAATCGATAATTGCGATAATAGAGCAATTGCTCGTATTAAAAAATACTCTTCAAAATACCAAGAAATATTTTACTTAAAATTTTTTCTCTTTCCTTAGTTTTTACTAACCCATCTCCACATCGAAATTTCTTTTTCCAAATTTTCGATCTCCTACTGACCAAACTCTCTCTCCTCCAATGGGAGAGGAGCAGGGTGGCCAATAGCGATGCTCTCTCTGGTAACGCTCAGGTGGCCAGATTCTCTGCAACCAAGATACCCCCCCTCCCAAATGTACCCGACGAAACGGTATCGGATCATGGCAGGCATCTCATGATTTCGAGCCCAGTACCACTAAAGACCCGCCGAGTAAGGGAGAGATGCACGTTAAATTTGTCGAGAGCTCAAACTTCTTCCCGTTGGTGTGATGTGGTAGTTAGGAAAGGGGGTACCAGCTCAGGTGTCATCCTCGTCACTTGATCATGATTCAAAATGACGAGGTCCGTCGCCAAAAGCCCTCGTGTAGCTGAACAGTGCGATGTTAATATTCCTTCACTCACTCACCCATCCTCAATGTAATTTTTTTTCTCACTTTAAAGTAATCTCTCTGTCTTTAATTTCTTAAAAACTTTTCAATTTAAACTTCTTATTCTTACACAGTACCGGACTAAAATTTGAAAAATAAGCCAACCCAATGCGATCCATCATACCAAGTTATTGGAGCTTAAGTTTCCCTTGGAGAAACAGAAACTTTGCAACCATTCAGTTGGACTCTACCCAGTGAGAGGATCATGTGGTGGTACTTGGCGATTTTTTTCAACTCACAACATGTGCGATTTTTCTTACCTATCACCGTCTATCAGTATCTATATTCCTATACTTTTTCGTTTTTGGTATTATTATTTTTAATTATTTTTACATGGATATAAATAATTTCTAATCAGCTCTTATAAAAATACTAGTCACAATTCTTGTGATAAAAATATATTAATATAATGTACCTCATAAAGACTTAAATATTAAAAATTCTACTCAATTTTATCAGCGGTAAGGACATTTAAAACAGTACTTAGGATAATAAAATTCAAAAAAAAAATTGCGAGCCCATCTGTCTGACGGATGTTGTTAAAAGCGGAAAAAAAATCCGGTCAGAGGGTTAATTTCATTAGCATATTCTGGGTACTTCAATTGTGGTAATTTTTGTAAAAATGCCTAGTGAGAGATTCAAAATGTGATAAAGGGTTGCGGTAGCCCAGTGGTCAAGGTATTGGATCATGGCAGGCATGTCACGAGTTCGAGCCCAGTACCACGAAAGACCCACCGTGTAGGAGAGCGATGCTTGCTAAATCTGTCAAGAACTCAATCGTCCTCCCGTTGGCGTGGTGTGGTAAATAGGAAAGGTGTTCCGGCTCAGGTGTCGTCCTCGTCACTTGACCATCGTTCAAAATTATGAGGTCCGTCGCCAAAAGCCCTCGTGTAGCTGAACAGTGCGACGTTAATATTCACTCATTCAAAATGGGATAAGTTTTCTTTTGGCATTTGAAGCGTTGATACTGCGTTTTGATATAATGTATTCATGCGAAGTTTTGTGGTCGCATTTCACTAAAATATGAATTCGTGTTACCATCCATAAGCAGAAAAATACATAACACACTCCCTCATCTAAACTATATGCAAGTTCTGTTATTGTTCTTATTTAAGGTAAACTTGGAATGAGGTATTCACCACATTCCCTTCGGCCGCGGTAGCCGAGTGGTATAGGTATCGGATCGTGGCTTGCCTGGTCAGGAGTTCGATCCCAGTACCACTAAAGACCCGCCGTGTAGGGCAGCGATGCACGTTAAATCTGTCGAGAGCTGAAACGTCCTCCCGTTGGTGTGGTGTGGTAGTTAGGAGAGGGGGTGCCAGCTCAGGTGTCGTCCACGTCACTTGACCATGGTTCAAAATTACGTGGTCCGTCGCCAAAAGCCCTCGTGTAGCTGAACAGTGCGACGTTAATATTAAATCAATCAAACAACCACATTCCCTTCGGCCTTCCCAAATGACCATCGTTACAATGACGTAGATCAAAGGAACCGCCATTCGTCTTCTACTGTGTTTTCATAGTGCGCTGTCTTTTCTGTGGCGCCGATTTCATTCCAGCTTAGCTTGCTGGAAGTCTAATGGTTGAGACTTGTAGTTGAATTCCGATGGTTCTTTTCTTCCTTGGCAGCCATTGAAGGACTTATCGATTTCTTACGCATTTTATTCTTTTTGGTTATTCTGTATCTTTCGAATTTTGTTTTTAAAAATACGAAAAATCTGCTGTAAAATTTTGCAAAACCATCAACACTTTTTCCTTAAATCCAGATTTAGAAAAATTCAGCTTTTGTTACAAAACTCATATTTTCCAAAAAATACTATAGTTTCCAAAATTCTTTACAAAATGTAATATTATTAATACTTAATTCGAATATTTTCAGCCATAGAATATATCAGTATTCATGTTTCGTTTATAATTGTCGTTCGTAGAATCTAAAATGAATTTTAATCTGTTTTAAAGTTAACTCTTAGAAATACGGGCACTTATGAAGATTGCTGTTTTCCATAATCTAAATTTCAATAAAGAGTTCTTTTGTTTGAATGAAATGAAATTTGTTTCTAATTAAGTATGAAATGTAATCGCTTAATCTGATTTTAAATTATTCCCTCTAGATTGAAATCATATTGAAATATAATTTACTTTGGAAAAAAAAAGTATTCAATACTTGATCTTTAATTAAAAATTTTCTTTAAGGGGAGTTGAAACCTATCTCTCTCTCTATACTGACAATGTTAAATTGGCTGTTTTCGATGTACCTTTTCTCAAAATCTGTTTTATGTACATGCTTGAAATTTTCCATACTATTAAAGTACACCTCTCTTATTATACCAAAATGAGCTTTTAGCTAATTTTGAATTTTTTAAGAAATTATGAAATATTTTATCAAACATTGCGAAATTTGACCCATTTTTTACTTAAAAATTTGTAAAAATTAAATTTTGAGTGTTTTAAAAATAGCTCATTTTTAGTATATGTTAGACATCATTATAAATAATTCCTAAAAAATTTACATACCTGTGAACAGTAGTTTCTCAGAAAAGGTACATCGCACATTAAAATTTACATTTTGAGATAAATTGATTTTAATGTATACAGTGAGACTTCTAATCGGCTGAGAAATAAAAAAATAAAAGGCTCAATTTAAAATAAAAGATACATGTTTTGGTTTATATCAATCGTTACACTTTTAAGCAAAAACAAAGAAATTTGTTTACAATTTTCACCATTAAAACGGGCGTGGCCCAAATTCAACGAATATTTAAAAATACGTTATAAAGGCTTCTAAACACCCCAGAGGTTCAAGTAAGGTATTTTTAGAAAGGTTAAAATCTATACAATTGGAAAATGTAAAAACCTTAAATTGTCATAAAAACAAGATTTTAGCTTTCCAACACCCCTTAATGGAATCGAGATGACTATTTTCTCGTTTACCTGTGATGAGGTAGTGAGCTCGTATAGCCGACGTAATTTCTATAGTGATGTGAGTTCCTCATGTTTCTAGTGAGTGAGTGAGTGAATAATAACATTGCACTGTTCAGCTACACGAGGGCTTTTGGCGACGGACCACGTAATTTTGAACCATGGTCAAGGGACGTGGACGACACCTGAGCTGGCACCCCTCTCCTAACTACCACACCACACCAACGGGGAGACGTTTCAGCTCTCGACAGATTTAAAGTGCATCGCTGCCCTACATGGCGGGTCATTACCTCATGCTTCTAAAGATTCGTCATATATAAGAACCGAAGCCTGAGTCATCATGGGTGTTCGTAGTATGAATATTCGAATTTTGGGATACCTGCTCAGGTATTGACCTCGTCACTTAATTGTACAGTAGAACGTTATTTATCCGAATCAACTGGGACCAGACACCGTTCTGATATGCGGTTCTTCGGATAACCAAAAACCAAATGCGATCCGTGCGGTATATGAAATCGGACACTATATTAATATTGAAAATCATCTCATGTGGGAAACGTGCTTGAAGAAAAAGCAAATAGATGCAAAATTTCGCAATTTTACCTTTATTGTGGAAAATAAAACACTTATTTTTCGCTGTACCATTGTACACCTTGGTTTTTTCCGCTGCAAGGTCTCTGATTATCTTAAGAAGCAGTAGCTGAATAGGACATCACAGATTGTTGTTCCTACCACTCCATAGCTGTCTCTAACGCAGAAAACACGTCAGCATTTGATGAACTATTTCTACTTTCGTTGTTTTTGTCCTCGTCTTCATCCATTTCATTGTCAACAAGGTCGGATTCTTCTTGCGCAGAAGTCACACTCTCGTCATCATTTAGCATTTGAAATCCCCAATCTTCTGCATCGCATACCATCCAGGTTTCTACATCTTCATCGCATTCTTGAAATCCTGGAAATCCTTGCAGTCAGTTAACTCCTCTCTGTGACACACCCTTTTACTTGGAAATAAACTAGCCTAATAATCTGCGCAGATGTTTACCAAATCACACAACTGAAATTCCCCAAAGATCAGTTCATTGTCGGCATTGTATGTATGAAGGCACAGGATCTACTCCTGGAGCCAGTAAAAACACACCATACAAAGAGGAGGATGAATATTAGATCTCTGTCGAGGCTCTAAGTCATCATGTTGACCACGATGTGGAAGTCAGGAGGGTTGTTTGTCTATTTAGGTGTCGTCCTCATCACTTAAACGTGATTCAGAAACATGAGGTTCGTTTCCAATATTCTTCTTGAGGCTTCGAATTCTATTTCAATATTCATTTGATGGATTGAAGTAACCATTTACTGCATACTGAAGCCTCACTCTCAGTCTACTAAAATATATTTGAGTACGAGTACGAATGTTCCTGTTTTCATGTGATCCAAAACTTCAAAGTATTTAAGCTCATTAAATGTGCCTTTTATTGAACAAAAGAGGCTTCAATATGCATTAAAGTGTTCGGGGTTCCAACTTCACGATAACGCGCGACCACATACGGTCAAAGTTGTACGCTAGTTTCTAGCCAAAAAGTGGACTATGTCAATTTCTTATTCCCACCCCAAAGTTCCTCTTATTTGGCACAAGCGGATTATATTCTCTTTCCTTTATTAAAGACTACCTTTAAAAGAGAAAGATTTTCGACGATTGAGGACATTCAACACAGCGGAACCATTGAGCTGAAATGCAGTCCAAGACATGTGGGGTGGTGTGATATCGATATAAACCAGTAATAGCCATCACGTGAAGACGATCGTTTTAGCGTGATGGGTAAATTCTCGTTTTCGTAACGGAAGGTACTCAGATCGAATCTTTCCTTCACATGCTTTATGTGAGATACTTTGTATGCAAATTTTTAAACGGACGTAACATCGGGTGGAGATTATTTTTAAAGACAGTGAACCTTGTTTGCAGATATTTGTGAATACCCTTCACAAAATATATGCCTCAGGTAACTTTTTGAATGAAGATAGTAAGAAGATTTGAAATCAATTTTTTACAGCTTTTTCTTTTCTTTGCGTTGTTCTCTAGACATATGTTTGAATTTGGGGTCGAAGTTTTTTCAAAACTGACCTTACTTAAATTGATGTTGTTTTGACCGATTATTTTTGCATGTTTCCTTTCAAGAAAATTTTCTCCTCTGAATCTTAAATCAATCTTCCTTTTTTACCACGAAAGCAAAACTTTTGCAGATTCCAGAAACTCAAAAGAAATGTCTTTTCGAACATTAAACAATATCACAGTTTGTGTTTTGTCTCCCTAACTAAACTAATTAGATTTTACTCTTCAATTTTTTTAAAAACAATACATTTTCCTGTTTTTTTAATTTTAGTCTTGAATTCCTCCCTTTGCCTCTGTGGCAACGCGTAACTCTCCAACGATGCTTATTTTCCGTTACTTGTTTATCAATGGAATAGTAAAACTGTGATACCCCCTCGGCCCGGGGGTATCCTTTCTTCATCTACGCGACCTAGATTTGTAGGAATAAATGATTGATCTCTCTCACTCAAATTCTGCATAATAAATCTAATTTATTTTTGTCTAAACATATATTGATCAACGCAACACAAGTCTTACGAGAGGGATATGATCAGGAGTGATACTACGTAATTATCAATTCTAAGTAAATAGCGCCTGAAATCCTACTCACTATCTTTATGAGAAATTAACCTTAGAATCTTTATCTACTGCAAATTTCTTAATAAGCTAAAATCCGTTCTATAATTAATCTCTTTCCAATATCTCATGGCGAACAGCACCTCGGCTTTCTATCTCTTCTTGTATTCTATTCTTTTACTATTCTTCTTCTATTCTCTTACTATACTAACTTAATTCTATTCTATTATCCGGCTTCTATACCACTTCTATCCAATTAACTCGCGAATGCTAAAGCTCCCTCATACATCTATTCACTATCTGCATATCGTGGTTTCTTCTGGAGAGTGTTGGTCTGAAATAATGCCATTCTGGCTCCAAAGATTCCCCACGAGGATTAGTGAGAACTCGCGATAAAGCCTCGCTACAAAACTATTTTCGAAATTTTGTGCTTTTTGTAAAAATGTTATTCACTATATTTTGGTCACCAATATTTTGCTTTTTCGGGAATAGTTTTGGTTATTTAGAATGAACTAATTTTCTTTTCCTGTTTATGTATTTACTCATGTTGTGTGCAAGATACAGCCTATGAATTTAAAAATTATGATCTTTCAGTTCTCTGAAGGAATCACACATTGTAAGATCATGAATTCCGAAAATTGTGAATTCATGCTTAGAGCATAATATAAAATATCATTGATTTCTTAAGCTACTGATTTATTAAACTATCTCACTTCATTTATTTGTTTCATATATAATTTGTTAGAGAAATTGGTAACTTAACTCCAAAATCAAGTAAAATTAAGAGAGCCATCTGAGGCGGCACACATCATTTTTATACATCTAGTTCAAACCAATTACACTGGAGTCGTATTAGTGTGGTTTCAGAAACTGTAAGATCTCAACATAGAGAAAAAAGCATTATTGGACATTTATGCAATATAATATATTCGTATAAAAGGTAAAATTTTTGTAAGTTATTTTCCACACCTGCTTTCCCCAGTAATGAGCTAGTATTTTAAAAAATAAAATTTATATAATAGAAATATATATCTAAAAATCCATATTGGATTTAAATAATATTAGAGCGAAAAATTAAACAATTTATTCTAACACTTGTGTGGTGTATTACTTTATGTATAATTCAAAATTATGTATATAAAATCTGATTCTGTAAAATAAATTTTAGACGTCGTGAGGTTACTTACGTTTGGAGAATTTCAAATAATTTGGATTTTTTTAGACTATATATTTTGGATCTAAAAGATTTTTTATATATTGCATTTGTTTATATATGCTTTATATTTTTCCAATTATTCTTTACATTCGAGTAAAAACTACCTGCAATATTAAAACCGTGGAGGAGTTAGACATGTTCTTGTAAAGCGTTTTAGCTAAAATATGTTCGCTTTCATATAAATTGAATGAGTAAATTTTTTTTTTATTTTTTTTTATTTATTTTTTTTTTAAATATTTAAACTCACTTATGAAAAAATCAACCAATTCTCCCCAATGAGTTCTTAAGCTAATCTTAAGACTTTCAATTTAAGATTTCATGCGTTTTTAACTGTAACTGAAATGTGACATGTTCCAAAATATACATAAATAAAAAAAAATTGTGTTAAATCAATTTGTAACAAAACTTTTGAATATATTTCTTTTTCAATAATTCAAAAAATAAATAAATCAGTTCTTATGCCTTAATACATTTCGGCCATTATGTTTTTTATCGGTCCGGAAATCATTAAGAGCCAATTATAAAACTTTGCTTGATCAATTTTTATGCAAGTATGATTTTTCCTATGAATTTCATTTGAATTTTAGTTCCATCAGGATATCTTTTAAACTACTTTTTTCTCTCTTATTTTATTATTTATTTCTTATTATGCTTTAAGAAAATCAGGAGCAATTTTTTTGTATGTCTGCTTATTAGAAAAGGAAATATTTCTGGAGTATTTGAAAAATAATTTTCTTCAAATGCTAGAAAGAAATTCTTCATTTTATATGTATAAATGAATGATCTTTTCCCGAAGAACATCTGCAAAAACTACTTTATATCATCATATAACTGTTCACATTACAATGTTACTGCTTTAATTAAAATATTTGTAGCGGTATCATCTACATAACACAGTAACAGCTTCCAGGCATTGGTGATCACTTTTGTCTACTGGTTAAGTTACTCGGCTTCGGATTCGTAGATCACGGGTTCTATTTTTCTTTGGTGACCCTGGCCGGGCAAAGAGAACCACAGCAGTCATGGCGCCATCTATCCATCGCAAATGCAACCAAGCCGTCGCACTCAAAATGACGCAGTTGCTCACACACTCCCCACAAATATGGTAGCATTCGTTCGCCTCTTCGCTGAATCACTGTCAAAGGAGTAGTGTGGCGGTGGTATCTAAGTAAACCAGTAATAGCCTCCATAATATGACGATCGTTTTGGCATGGTGGATAAGATACTCGTTTTCGGATCGAAAGGTACCCAGTTCTAATCTTCCTTCATATTTTTAATCTTACACTCTCTCTTTTTTTTGGTGCAGTTTAGGAGCTTTATAGTTTCAGTTTTTGCTTGCGTATGTGCAAAAGTAGTAAAATCACTAAAATATATCAAACAAAACATACAGTTTGGGTCTTCATAACATCAATCTGTTCTCTTTCTCATGACAGTTCGCACAAAATATGGCGTTGGTTGCCTAGTGGCTATGGTAAAGAACTCGAGGTTGGCATGTCGTGGGCTCTAGTCTCGGTGACACTGATGGCCAGCCGTGTAGAGGAGCTTATACGCGTTCAATATGTCAAGGATCAAAGTCTTCATGTGGCGTAGTGTGGTAGTTTGGAGAGGAGTATGCCAGCTCAGTTTTCGCCGTCGTAACTTGACCGAGGCTCAAAATTATTAATTCCACCGCCTGTAGCTTGTTGTTGCTTTATATTGCGATGTTAATAAACACTTACTCACACCACTCTAAATAAATTAGTTTAAAACCTTTTCCTGGGCAATTTCAAACTGAAACCACACCTTTCTTCCGATTTCTACGCCAACTGTGATTCTTTGAATTATGAAACAGTATGGAAAATTTAACAAAAATAAATCAAACCGTATCATTTGCAATTGATAAATAATAACAGAGGATTTGTGCAGCATTATAAACCAAAAATAGAGTGAGGCTACAAAAAAAAAAATGGAACTAGCTAACTTTCAGATTGAACACATGCCGTGTAACAAAATTATCATACATTGAACCTTTGTAACTGATAAAAGACTTGGCATATTTCTCTTTATATTTATGTATCACTTATTGTAATATGTTCAGTAGTTTCGATAATATGATTTTAAAATTGAGTCCATCTTTTGTGCTTACCCTGTACAGTTACCGAACAGTACGAAATACCCAGTGAAGTGGAAGGGCAATGTGGTTAGTAATGTTACAAAATCAAGAAACGATCTTTAAAACAGAAAACTTCGAATTACAGGTAAAATAAGTTACTATATATATATTCCTATTTGATACTACATAAGAACTATCTCTTTTCAAAATAACGTTAGTACATTTTTTTGTTGAAAGCAAATTTTGGGGAAAGTCTACCTTTAGATATTTTAAAAATTAATCAAAAGTAGAACTGCAGTGGAATGGAAAGAAATTTAATAGTATGTGTTATGTAATGAGAAGACATTCTAAAATCATTTATGGCTTATAATAAGATTTAGTGTCAATTTTTCACAGCAATTCTTTTTTTTGTTCTATTTTCTATTTGTTCTAACTTTTTTTGCTCTATTTTATATTTATATGCGGGAAAGAAGTTCAAATATTTGACATAATGACATAGTCTACTAAGATTATTTTAAACGACAAACGTCTTTGGAATCATAATATGTTTCTATCTAGGAACTCTTTTTCTCCTTTAGAATCTTAAATAAGTTTTCCTTTTATGTGAGAAAAGAACTTTTACTGAATCGAAAAGCTTGAAAGCAAGAACTTTTTAACCATTACGCAACATCACAACTTGTTTTGTTCTTTTGAACTAACTTCATTTGATGGCATTCAGCGAAACTTTTTCTTAGCAGTAACAAACTTTTGTTTTTTCTTTGTTTTAGTCTTGAATTCATCCCCTCGCCTCTGGCAAAGTGTAATTCTCCAAAGAAACCCACTTTACACAATTTGTTTTATCAATGGAATAAAGATGCACAATTTTCGAAATTTAGTGTTTCTTTCGAAGGAAATTGATATAAATTTTTTTTCTCGCCAAAAACATTTTGTTGTTTCGATAACTGTTTTAGTTATTTAGAACGAATTTATTTTTTTTATCTTGGTTATGAAGTTTTTGTCTGCTCATAGTTTGTGCAAAATGTAAAGTTTAACAGTTTAGATAGATTTTTAAGATTTTAGTTAGATTTGCAATATATATTTCATGGATCATAGACTGCAATTTTATATACTTTATAAAATAACATTTTACGACGATTTTATGGATTCATAAAATAAAATAAAATAAATTCCTCACAAAAAAAAGTTGTTGATCATTTGAGCTGTCTAAAGTAGGAAATGAAACGCTTATATGTATGTGTGTCTCTGTTAATTTTTAAAGATAACTTACAGCATAGGAATTTTTTTTCGTTTCATATTGAATGTAAATTAAGCATTTTTGAAAATTTCCTCTGATATTTTTTTTATTTATATATAATCATAAATCCAAGAAATCCCTGAAAATAATGTCTAATTTTTCAAATCTTTAACGCAATCATAAGGCAGCCATTTTTTTTTTCTTATTTGTATCTCGTAACTTTCGAGCGATTTGATTTTAATTTCGAATTCATATGGGCGCAGTTTGAATTCAAAAAGGTATTTTTGTATGTTCTCTTCTAAATTAATCCTTCCATTTTAGACAAACTTTTATAGCTTTGTGAATTTTTTGTAGTAATCGACATGGCCTCATTTATTTTTATCAACAAAACTTAAAGAAGTTTTCTTTTTTTGAATATAACTTTTTTATTAAGGTATGTTACTACCTTCGGAACACTTTTTTAGAAATATATGTTTTCTGCTAACTAAACACCTTTTTAATATTTGAAATGGGGTATAAAACTAGGAATTCAAGTACAATATCCACAAAATTTAAAATAATTTTGGATATAATAGGAATTTTGAGGGAAATTTTAGTGAAAAATTGCAGTTATGGTAAGCTTTGTACTGAAAATTCTAATTAATGCATTCGAATAATATTTATACGAGTGAGAGTGAGTGAATATCACGCGGTTTAGCTACATGAGGGCTTTTGCCGACGGATCACGTAATTTTGAACCATGGTCAAGTGACGTGGACGACACCTGAGCTGACACCCTCCTCTCCTAATTACCACACCACACCAACGGGAGGATGTTTCAGCTCTCGACAGATTTAACGTGTATCGCTGCCCTACATGGCGGGTCTTTAGTGGTACTGGGCTCGAACTCATGGCATGCATGCTATGATGCGATACCTTGATCACTGGGCTACCGCAGCCCCCGAATAATATTTATACTGTATATAATTAAAATCATTATTTGTGTTTAGAGCTCTCAGATTTATAATACTTTTGAAAATTTTAAAAATATGTCATTTGTTATGCAGGAACTCAATTTTTTACAGAAAACTAATGTTTTTTCCTCAGAAAAAGAGCAAGAAAATACATAATTATATACACAGAGTTTATATAATAATCTATACTGAAGATGAAACTAAATAAAATATTTTCTGAAAATTGGAAGTCAATATCTTTAAAAGAAATCCTGTAGTGAAACTTACCGTGAAGCAAAAAATTGAAGAGCAGCATTTAATGATTTAAAATGCGCATTAAAAATTTTTAATACAGTATAAAAAATTTCTACTAACTGTACATTTTTTAAACTCATCATATTTATAGGTCAAGATCTCTTCAGCCTCATGTTTAACTATAATTTGGACTTTTTTAAAATCTTTTTCTGTTTTCTGGAGCGTTTTATATATAATAATTGTCGCTTTTTTATGTGAAATTTTGATGAAAAATTGCAGTTACAGAAAATTCTAATAAAGGAATTCAAATAATATTTATATAGCATCTGAATAACATCTTTATATGTGTTAGAAATTAAAAGATTTCTGATACTTTTTAAAATTTTTTAAATATGCCAAATTTTGAAGCAAAAACACGATTTTTTAAAAAATTAATGATTTTTTTTCATAAAAAAAAGCAATAAAGTACATAAATATATACACAGAGATTAGATTTTGATTCATTACACAGACAAAGCTAAATAACGAGTGTTGTGAAAATTTTAATTCAATATCTTAAAAGTACTTTGTGTAGGGATCTACTTCCGGTTTTGTAAACTCCATTTCCAGTTTACTAATTATGCTATAACTTTGCTTCTGAACATCGTAGAAACAAAAACAGAGTGTTTTGGGAATCTTAAATGCATGGGCTATAAAATAAAAGCATAAAAAAAGTTTCGAAAATTTTCACCAAAACGACAAATTTTGGGTAGTCACATATCTTAAACACAGACATACTTAAATATTTGAATTTAGTTAAAAGAAAACGGAACATTTTCCTTTAGTATCTCAGATAGGAATAAATAATTCCAAAGATTTCTAAGTCTTGAAGATAGCATTTACAAAAGTGGCCAAAAAAATGAGCATTCTTCTTTTTCAAAGCAATCCATATAAAAACTCTTATCTTTGAGAGCGACTACAAAGGGAAATAAATTTACACACTTTACTTCCACTGCACAATTAGTGATCCGGAAATCATTAAGAACCAATCACAAAACTTTACTTAGTCAACATTCAATGAAGTGCAATATTTCACCCATGAGTTTCATTGCAATTTTAATTCTATTTTAGCTTCAATACTTCATGCATATCCTTTTTTTTAAAAATAGTTTTATTTTTAACAGTGAGAAATAAGTTTAAGAATGTTTTTTTGGTTAAGAAACTGAGAAAAAAGTAATTCTCCAGCGTTTATTATAGTAATAATGTCCTTGTATACATTATGATTCTTTGTTTGGAAAGAGAAAAAATGTTGCCAAATCTCTCAATTAATTCCGAAGAAAAGCGACTCCCTCTCTAACTCATCTTCTCAACCGTTAACACTTGAAAGCTGGTTAACACATTTATTTTGTTGCGAAGAGATCCACAAAGAACGGGTTTTATGGAAAATCCCCTTCTCCCCAAGAGGGGCTGAGAGGGTGTTGTAGACAAAAATTCCTATTTTTGAGGTATTAGTCACATGAACCATTAGGCATGACATTTGTTAAGCATGCTTCTTTTGGGTGAATAGAGATAAGCTAGGAACAGGCTTTGGGAAATTCGACCCCAAGGGGGTGCGGGGGCGTTATATATAAAAATTCTCGTTTATAAACTTCCAGACTCTTGAAGTTTAGCTAGCACATTTGTTTCGTTGATTAGAGATCCGCTAAAAACAGGTTTTGTACAAATTCTCCTAAAGGAGGTTGCTGAGGATTAAGGAGAGTTATATATATAAGGAAAAATTCAGTTTCTTAACTATTAGACTTGCAGACTTGAAACTGGACCAGCACGCTCCTTTTATTGTGTAGGCATCCGTTAAAATCGAGTTTTACGGAAATTGACTCCCATGGTGTTTACGAGGACGCAAAGATTCCCCTTTCAAAATATTCAAGCTTATTAACCATTAGACTTAGTCTTGAAAATAGGTAAACATGCTTCTTTTGTAGAGTAAAAATCTGTTACGATCGGGTTTTAAGAAAATCAACTCCCGAAAGGGTTTGTGGGGTACACAGATAACAAAAATTCCTTTTTTGTAGCTACTTAATCTACAGACTTGAAATTTAATACACATAATTCTTTTGTTGAGCAGAAATCCGCAAAAAAAGAGAGTTTTATGGAAATGAGCTTCTAAGTAGGGTTGAGGGAGCTACAAATACAAATTCCCATGTTAGAACTTTGACCGGTCCGTTTTTTTTTGTTGAGTAAAGATCCGCAGAACATGGAATTTTTGAAAATCTTCTGCGAGAGCGGGTGTTGCTTCGGCGTAAAAGTATATATATATATATATATATATATATATATATATATATATATATATATATATATATATATATATATATATATATATATATATATGTATGTATATATATATATATGTATGTATATATATATATATGTATGTATATATATATATATGTATGTATATATATATATATATATGTATATATATATATATGTATGTATATATATATATATATATGTATGTATATATATATATATATGTATATATATATATATATATATATAGATATATATATATATATATATATATATATATATATAAACAATCACAATTATCAATTTAAAAATTGAAATATATGAATCCTAAAATACCAAAACACTTCAGAATATCAATGGCGAATATAAAAGATAATGTTCCATCATTTTCAAACAAAATTAAAAAATTATAAAATAAAATAAAAATTTATAAAATATCCAAGTGCAATCTCGGACTTAGGACCGATAAGTGGGGTTAAACTAGTTTGATGGCGCCAACCTTCCCCCTATTATACTTCTGTTTCAGAAATTCAAGTTCTGCCTTTTGAAATGAAGAGGTGAGGGCTATATGAATGGTTTCAAATACAACTAAAAGCTTTGTGCTAGGAGAAAGATATCAATAACTGTAAAACAGTATATTATAGTCATACAACGACATGAAATCCCTAGCAAAATGGGTGATTGATGGTTATACAAGGGATGATTGATAAGTAAGGTCTCAAATTGTATAAAATAAGTTTTCGACGGAGTAAAATAATAACAGAAGCATCAGAATGAAGTAAAATTATTATTCTTACATATTGTAGGCTCATTTCTCTACATAGTCACCACTAACATCTATACATTTTTTTGTTGAATCCTTCTATCAATTTCTTCATTCCGTTCATGAAGAAAAATTCTGATTGGATACATATACATTTGTAAAAGGCTGCGTGAACTTTGGCCTCTTGGATTCCTCATTATGACCCAAGAGACAATCCATGGAATATTGTCATCCTGGATCTCGGAGCATGAAGAAATTCAAAACTTTAATGTCAGCAGCAAAAGTTTTTTCCTAACCATCTTTTGGGATGCAAGTGTTGTGCTGTATACCAGCGGTTGCCAAATTTTGCCATCACGGACCAGTAAATTCTTAATTTAAATCCCGCGGACCACTAATAGGATTTTTAAGTCTTTAATACATTTATAAAAAATTGTGATCTAAGAACACATAAAATGTATCCAGTTAAAAAAATGAAACTATAATTGTAACCAAATTATGAAATATTTATTGATAAACCATTATAAAAAATAAATAAGCTAAAACTGTAAAAACAAAACAATTAAAATATGGGTTATCAAAATTTTAGCGTTATACATTCCCAGTGTGATGGATGTTTCTGCTTATTTGAAGTAAGATTATGGATAATTGGATCCAATGTTGTTACTGCAAGACGGAGAACTGCATGTATTTCAGGCTGAGATCGTTACCGTGTTTTGATGGCTGTGACAGATGAAAAGGCCTTTTCAAATAAATAAGTTGTGGAGAATTGAATCAGAATTTTCATTGTATGTTCACTAAGAAAAGTATGTTTATTTTTTACGGAAGTCAAAACGGAGATTTTGATAAGGATGAATGAAATTTTAAATTGAGAGTTTCGTCGGACAATAGGTCGATGAGGCTTTCTTTTAGATGTATGCTTAAATTATTATCCTGAATTTTCGCTGTAAACAAATCTATTATCTACATATTACCATGTTAGTTCGATTTATTTACCGTGCCATTATTATATGAAGTAGCGTTTTTATAACTTTCCACGTATTGTTATAAGTTGAATTATGTTTCAATGTATCTTAAAACATAACTTAACGAGATGAGTAAGTATACTCCACACATTTTTCTGGAGACCAGCGAAATTTTCTCATGGACCACAACTTTGGTGACCTCTGCTCTACACGGATTTTCTAACTAAATAATTGGCAGTGAATTCCGACAGGTACTGTGCAAAATTACGACCACTCAAGCAACATATCCACAGAATCAGACAGGAAAGAAGTCTTGCCTTTGCATCACGAAAAAGAAAAATCGCGTTGCAGTGCACAAGCACAGGACGTCATGGGAAGACTAATATTCACAGAGGTTTCACAGCCTCCTTACAGCTCAGATATGACCCCTTCATACTTTAGGTTGTTCCCAAATTTGAAGGAGACGTTGAAAGGTCAACTCTGTTCAACGGATGCTGAAGTTCAGGCAGACATGCACAATGGATAAGCAACCAACCTACACGTACGGAATGACGAAATGGATAGAACGATTGAATAAACGTGTAGAGATGTTAGTAGTGACAATATTGAGAAATGAGTTCACCATATATATGTAAAAGTAATAAACTTCCTTCATTCTGATATCTGTTATTATTTTACCCTGTCTGAAAATTATTTTATACTATTGGAGACCTTACTTATCAATTACTCCTCGTATTCATATAATTATCGACATCATTGTGTATGGTCTTTTCAAAAATAATATTCATTTGGTTATTCATATTGAAATGTTTTATTGATATACACTTTCATTTTTTTTATTTCTTGACCTCGCCTTTTTGTATTTTTATTTTGCGTCGTTTGCGTCCCCATATAGGAAATATTTCTTTAGGGGTGAGTTTGCTTCGCATTTTTGTTAAACTAGGATGATTTCTATGAATAGACATTCGGTTTATACCTAAAGAAATTAAGAAAATAATATGATTAATTGTGATTTGAAAATAAGTTTTAACGGGTTTTTGAGTAAAATCCCTCTTCCATTAAACAAGTACAATTGTGTAAGTGAAAGTTATGAATAGATTGACCATGAAAATAAGAGTTTCTGTTTCATCTGCATTGTAAATTTATTCAATTCTTCCCGGAAAAACGGAAACGACTATTTTACAACTGAAATTAAGGGATCTCCTTCAAATTCCCCTAAAAATTTGCTGCGAGGAGTGACAGGACAAAAAACGTTGAGGGGCAAAAAGCGCGCTTAGCAGAGCATTGTGGTAATATATGGTATGGTTTGAAATTTCTAAAGTTTTAAAACTATTCCATTATCAAACAAATGTTTATTGTATGATTTAATGGTGTGAATGGTCTGTTGAAAAGAAGTAAATGTTTAGAGATTCTTTCGTCCACGCCACATCTTTAGTTTATACTGAATTTTGCATTTTTTCCCTCTTGTTTCACATTGATGGGATTTATATGGTTAAACCAGTGTTTCTCAAACTGTGGGGTACGCCCCCTGGGGGGCGCGGTAACCCTGCGAGGGGGGCGCGAGCATATTGAAAATAAAAGGTTTAAAAAATAATTTTTTGGAATGAAATAAAACAAGATGCTTTCTGACATAATAAAAAATACACATTTACACTGATATAATTTATTTTTATCATCTGGTGATCATCAAAAATAAAAGATTCCACTTCAAACGCTCATTAGCCATCTTTGATCCTACAACCAAATTAAACAAATATTTTGTTTGCTTTGCGGTCAATATGAGAACGATGAGAGATTTTTTTTACGTTTCTTTCAACCTAAAATATTACTTTAGCTGACCTTCGAACTTATTGGTATGGTTATCTCCGTCTTCTTTTTAGGGAAGTTGTAAATATATATAATATATTTCTGTTTCGTCTTTTTTCCATGTGAAAGAGTTTTATGATATATGGATAAGCATGAGTATTCTGAAACATATAATGCATAATGAAAAACGTTTTACACAATTATTTTTTAGAACATGCTATAATTTCCCCATGAACAATTTTGTAGTTTTGATTGCTGTGTTGTACGACTTATTATGGTTTATAAATGTAAATAAGCAGAATATTAAAAAAATGGGCATCTGTGATCCCTATTAAAGGAAGTTGAAACTGATCACGCAATTGAAGAACCTACTGAAATAATGCATATTAATCAAGATAGCTAAAGTAAATATCAGAAAAGCGTGAGACATGAAACGTTTGAGTTGATTTGAGTTTAGCTGGAAAATAACGTTCCTGTGTTCTTAGCGAACAGTGTCTGTGATTTATGTCCTTTATTAAGGTCATTATTTATTTGGAACATTTTCTTTAGTTTTATTGGATTTTTTCTTAAGTTTTCTAAGAAAAATTGAAAAGTCCTTGAAAGTAGGTAAGTATATTTTCTCTTAATTAAATTATCACTGGAATTGTGATTTTTATAGTGTATAGTAAAAATAACTATAAAATAAATTATAGTTTTTAAAAAAACTAAAAAACACGCTTTTATAGTGAATCGAACTAAAAAGCCAAAAAAAAAATTACTTAAAAGTAAGATATACAAAATTTAATACTTATCTTGTTAATTTGTACGGTTAATAATTATGATCGTATTGTAGCTTTAGCGTCAAAGTGCATTATTATTGCATTCAGTACATTATTAATGTATAAGGGGGGCGCGATAAAAATTGTGATTGAAAAGGGGGGCGCCAGTAGTGAAAGTTTGAGAACCACTGGGTTAAACAAATATATCATATAGGTTATAGTTTTAAACTTAAAAAATTGGTAAAAAACTTACATAAATTCAACACACAACAACCTCAATTACCATTTCTCTAAAATGTGTTTATTTTTTCGTTTACTAGTAAATAAACATATTTGAAGCAAGACGAATTCTATTATGAAAGCATGATAACTAACACTATGTTGCTTTTGTAGGATTAACATCCTTTCAGAGTTTCATATATTGCAACAAAAATCTTAACTATTAAAAGCATTCAAGTTAATGAAATTTAAATTCGGTTTTTATTGAAAGTTTAGTGCACCAATACATTTCGAGAATATTATTTTGATGGAAATAGTTGTAAAACTTTTAAAGGTTTTACTTTATTTTACTTTTATATTTTATTTTATTTTTATTTATTTTTTTTTTAAATTATTTTTACTTTTTTTTTCTGATCCTTTTGTAATCACTACAAATTGCGTGGCTTCCACAGAAAGTGAAAATTCTTTAAAAACATAAGAAAACTTTAACATTAAGGCTTGACTACTATGTGAAAAACTTCTGACGAACTTCTCTTTGTATCAGAAATCCCGCATACTTCCTTACATTATTAATAAAAAATATATTCAATATGAACATACACTGGTGTGCAAAAATTAAGGACGAAGTCGAAAAATTACCATATCAGCTGAACGAAGAGGCAGAGCAGACAGAAAGACCAATCAGGAGATTAAGTAAGGTGATGTACGGTAGCACATGCGCAGATATGCAGGTAGACGTAATGGGGGAGTGTCTGAGTAGTATAAAGCATGTTGTCGGTGTAAGATCAGTATTTCTGGCAAAGAGATTGCACGCCGTATAGCAGTTAAAATCACACCGAGTTGCTGCCTCAGCGAGAAATGGCGAATAATCAATCTGTTAGACGACATCTGGATGCTTTCATCCGAGGTCGAATCATTGGGAGAAGTTGGAGGAAGGCCGCAGTGTGACAAGTGTGGCTGCAGAGTTCGGAATTGCTCACAGCATCGTTTCACGACTTTGGAGACAATTTCAAACTACAGGAACAGCTATCCGGGGGTTTAGTACTGGTCATCCACGAAGAACCACACCCGCAGATGACCGGTACATTGTCTTACAGGCCAGAAGAAACAGGCGGCAGACAGCGGGAGAAATCGCTAGACACACGACACAGGCGACTGGACGACCGATATCGCGTTTTACCGTGGCCAGAAGACTGCACGGTGGTGGTCTGTTTGCACGACGCCATGAACGGTGTGTACCTTTAACGCCTGCCCATCGGAGAAGGCGTTCTCTGCGGTGCCGGGAACACAGTAATTGGAGAGACAATGAATGGGGACGAGTACTCTTTACAGATGAGAGCAGATTCAGTTTGAGTAGCGATTCTCATCCCATACTGATCTGGAGAGAGCGGGGAAGCCGCAATCATCCCTCGAACATCATTGAAAGGGACAGGTATGGAGGTCGCGGTGTTCTCGTTTGGGGAGGCATCATGCTTGGTAGTCGTACAGACCTTCACATCTTCGACGCAGGTTCAGTCAACGGGACTCGTTATTGTAACGAGATTCTTCTTCCATATGTGCGTCTTTTTAGAGGCGCTATGGGTCTGCAGTTCCTTTTCATGGACGACAATGCACCATGTCATCGCACAGTAGCTGCCGAACACCTCTTAGAGAGTTAGGATATTGAACGTATGGATTGGCCGGCACGATCTCCGGATCTCAATCCCATCGAGCATGTATGGGATTTTTTTAGGCAGACGCTTGGTAGCTCGTACCCTACCACCAGTAACGATTCGGGAGCTTCGATTGGCGCTGCAAGACGAATGGGCAGCAATGCCTCAACAACTCATTGACACCCTCATTCTCAGCATGGGCAGACGCTGTGAAACCTGCCTAGCAGTCAGGGGAGATCATATCCCCTACTAAAGACCGGATGTTTCTTGCTGGACACCCATCACAGGGATGTTTCGGCCTTCAGTCGCATTGCGCTCCATGCTACTTTTTCAATCAAGCTTCTTTTTATCCCTCTGATTTCTCTTTTAGTAAGTGTTGCTTACATTACACATGTCCTTACGTATTGGTGATCTTACGGTATTAAATGTGTTGATTTGGAAAGCTTTTGTACAAAGTTATATTGAAAAAGCCGTATCGTCCTTAATTTTTGCACACCAGTGTAGAATGATATAATAATGATGGAATTTACAACTCAACTTCAACCCCAGAGAGAAAAAAATGAAAAATAAATTTTTTAGACATTTATAGCTTTTTTTAAATTATTTTTTAATTATAACCTGTATTTATATCACGTTCCCATTTACAATTCTTCTATTTCATTTAAAAAAAGCAAAAACACCCGAGGGTTACCTTTAAGTATATTTTCTGATAATGCTACATTAATGTGTTACTAATCCTCCAGGATCTGATAAGGTTAGACAAGATCCATTAAATTAGCGATTCTCAACCTGCGGCCCACCGGGTCTTTTGAAGTGGCCCATTGCTCTGAGAAATTAATTTATTTATGAAAATTTGGTGGAAAATTCTTTGTCAAAAAATAAAATAGATCAATTTTGCTTTTGCTGCCGATGTCGCATGGGTGATAATTTATATTTTTTCCCTTAGTGATAATAAACAACAGTGGAGTAGCGACCATTTTATAAGTGGAACTAATTTTTAACTTTCTTTCATATCTTGAAAGCGAAAAATATTCGAAGAAAATAGATTGTTTCAAGACGATTGGGAAGTTGACTGTTTTGTAGTGAAAAACAAGCATAGTTCAGTAACTGTTTGATTTGTCCCGAAAGTATATTTAAAAAATACCAATAAACAGGAATCTCTTAATGACACTTTTCTCGAAGATATCTTTGAAGAGATGATAAATAGGTTTTCTTGAAATATCTTTACTACAGTAAAAAAGTATTTTGTCAGTGGTAATGTCACAGCCATAACAAAGGCACTCTATGAAATTTGTTTTATCATTGGTAATAATATGAAACCGTCTACTGTTGCAGAAATTGTGGAAGAGTGATTCTTAAATGCTTCTAATTTAGAAAAATCCAGTGATAAAAATTTAAAAAAGCAAAATAGGAGTTTTAATTATTTTGATCAATTTCCACTTTTTAAATTTTCTATGTTATAAAGTATTTCTTCCCCCCCATCAATCCTCATGTTGCGGCATGCGTGAAATAAACATAATATGCATGTGGCCTGCATGAAATAGCTAACATAGGTATGCGGCCCCGCAGAAAAAAGGTTGAGTACCCCTGAATTAAATCATTGTGACTCGCAAACTGTCGAGCACAAGAAGGGGATCAGTGTAGATATGTTTGCTTGTGAGATCCATGCAAGGCATTATGTGCTCAGGAAAAACCTGGTGATCTTGACGCTTTGCACAGATGGAGAAGATCTTTTTGATCGCTGATAATGAGAGGCACTTGATGTGACCACTAGCAAGACGAGAGAGTTTAGTCTGGGAGCATGCGTCCCACTTGAGACCATGGGCTAGATCGAGTCTATTACTCGCACACCAAGGATGAGTGGGAGACATCCTTCACTGTACCAAATTTTGAGATTTTTTTCAACGAGTATAATTCCTGATAGGTCAGGTTAGACGTGGAAGGATATAAAAAATACAGCCCCCCTTCTTCGTTAGTTTGTCCGCCGTTTCATTACCGCGAAGTTCAACATGAGATGCGATTCCCTAAAAATGGATATCTTGGTCAGCAATGAAATGTGCGTAGAAGGAAGACACTGGTTTTGTCGTCAACAATAAACCATTTGTACAGATGTTGAAGCGAACTACGGCTATTGGAGAAAATTCAAAGATCACCGTAATTCTTCTTAGATAGAATAGCATTTAATCCCACATCAATGGTTGTTAGTTCACTTCTGAAAACTGAGCAGAAATTCGGAATGCGTTTTTTGAAGTGATAACTTTTATTGGCGCGTTTTGCTGGAGAGTAAACTTCAACGAACGTCACGCTCGGGTATGTAACGCTTATTCGGCTTTTTTTTTTGTCTTTAGTCGGACATACACACCCTAAAAGGAAAGGAGGGACGTTTTCCCCGCCTCTCTGAAACGCGGTAGTTTGTCCCCCTACCAATACGCCGTAAAAGTAAAGTTCCTAGCTTTGATCTAAGTGCCCCCCCCACCACTTCATTCTACGGAAATGAATGCGGGATTCTTTCTAATCCTAGTTGAAGCATGAAAATGAAGCGTAATATTTTTTTAAAAAATAGGCTTAGAGAGAAAGAGAAATCTTGCATTGAATTTAAATATAAAATGCAGAAAAAAGACAAATTTTTATAGTCTAAATCTAAATAAAATATATATCTAAATAGTCTAATTATCATTAGCAATATTGCATTGATCGTAAGAATAAAAATCTATTTCTGTAAGCGAATCTGGATATCAATGAACAAATAGTTCTATTAATCACATTACTTAAAAATACTTTGAGTCTAAAAAAGAAAATTTAAAATAACAAAATTAAGTATACATGTATTAAGAAAAAGTTACATTAAATAATTTAAATACAAGAAAACAAAATATAACTAAGAACATTTTCCTTGAAGCAGCACAGGATATATTTGTGCAAAATTACCATACAATGAAAAAAGAACCGGAGATTATGTGATATAAATCTTCTGATTAAATCCCTTTTTAAAGGTTTTGGCCTAGATTCCTCTTTCCCAATCAACTACCTGTTTTACTATCCCTTTGCTTAAATTAATTCATGGATAGAATTAAATATTGTTAAATTAAAACCAAAATTCACAAAGCCGAATCGGGTTTTCTGAACAAATTACCTTTGATTTTAAGTGGTAATTTTAAAGTAGATTTTTCAAAAGACAAATAAAAAAAAACCTTTAGTTAAATTTTTTAAATCAAAATTCAATTTAATTATGTCAAATGATCCAAATAAAGCACGATGAAGAACGGAACAACGCTTGACGGAGTTTTTTAATAGATGTTTAAATAAAATTTTGAATTTTAAGTATTTATAACCTATTTATATAAGCTACCATAAACTTATTGTTTCCTTCTTAGAATACAATCAATTCCCAAATATGACTGTGTGTTTCGCACAAAAATATTACTTTAAGAGTACAGACATACGAATAAATAATTTTATAGGACAATACTAACATCCCCTTGTTTTTTTTTTATTCACCTAACTAATCTCTGAAATAATGTTACAAAATTTGAAGTTATCACTTCTATCGTGTGGGCATAATCACACACACTTTTTTAGAGACAATTTTTCCTGAGCCGTATCAATATAGATTCCACTATCGGCGTAGTCAGATATTTTACTATCATCAGTATAAATCTTTATTGCATCATAGGAGATGTTGTTAATGATCTCCCCCCCCAAATATCTAAAAATGATTCCATGTTATCACTCGTTATTTTTGTAACATGTATGATTAATCATAATTTAATTTTAATTTTACATTTTTTTAATTTCTGTTTTTTTAAAATTTTAAAATTCGGGTAACTTATACATCGATAAGTGTAACAGCTTTAAAAAATTTAGAAAAAATACTGTATATCTTCAAATGCTTGATATGCCTAAGAGCTCCCAATTTTTATCCTTATACAAACAAAAAAAATTTAGATTTTAAATAGAACCTGATAAATACCTGAAAAAATAGTCTCTGAGGATAAATAATTGTTTTAATCTTTGACTATCATAATTTAGGTGTTTTTTTCAGCTGGTAAGTCCGGTTACAAACCGGACAGCTTTGTGCCTTTCAACTTGTTTTCTATCATAACTCTTCTAATGTAAAAAAAAAAGGAAATAATTTCGTTCAAAGAGGGTACAAAGTTAATTGAAAATGGGAATGCACTACGATAAAAAGAGTACAGGAACAATTGGTATAATGATTGAGCCCGAAGAAACAACAAAAATTTCCCCCATTTTCAATATCCGAATAGTCGCACCTTAAGAGCGCACCACAATATTGTTGTGCAGATCGGGTTTCGAAGATTTTATGCTAATAGTCTCAAAGAGCAAAACAGTTCTTTAAGAGCGATGAAAACTTATTGTGGAAAAACAATCCTTAGAAATACAAGATACAGCACTAAATCAGATTAGTAAATCCCAGAAAGACTTCACATTTTCTACAAGGCTCAAACACAGTTATCAGTGTCTAAAATACAGATATGTAATGATTAAGATTATTAGCAAGCTCTCACAAAATCGTAGCAATTAATCTCTAGTCGATTCTTAAACGGTCAAAACAATACTCACTCATCTTTAACAAGCGGTTTCTTTTTATAGTTTACACCAGGGGTGGCCGACCCAAATGACTTCCTGAGCCACTTCGGAAGAACTTTATAATCCCGGGGCCACATATAAAAATATATATCTTTATATTGTATTTTGATCCATTGCAAACATCTACCAGACTGACATATTATTATTGTTTTTATTGTTTTTCATGTATACAAACGTAGATAATATAATAATAATGCAATGATCAAATAATGTTTAATTTATTTAATTAGTGAGATATCTGTTTCTCAACTCTTTCACTTAGTTTTTACAAATCGATCTCAATACATGTGTATTTGCGTATCGTAATGGATGTTGCAGATTTTCGTGCGTTAAGTTTCAGCACGATTTATGTTTGATAAATTTCAATTTAGAATAAAAAAGAGTTAAACAGTAGCAGAAGCAATGTGAGATAAAATAATAACAGTTATGGGATTTATTTTTTACAAAAAAAAACTCCTTAAACAAAGAATATTGTACAAAATAGTCGAATTTTCTAAAGTTGTAAAGAATCTCGCGGCCCGCAAAATTATTCAAGGGGGCCGCGAGTTGGACACCCTGGGTCTACACGTATTTTTCTCGAAAGGTCCGCTTGCCTCATAGCTCGTGATATTAATAGGTCTCTCCAGTTATTTCTAGAAGCATCTCCATACGGTCACGAACTTATCGAAAATGGTCGCAAAAATGACGACAACTTTGCTCTGCCACCATCTCATTTAGCTAAATTTCTATTAAATCGCCTTTATATTTTTAGGAACGGCGTTCTTTGCAAATTACCGTATTTACTGGAATTTAAGCCGTTATCGATTTTAAGCCGCACCCGCCATTCTCTACACATTTTTGAAAAAAAAAAAAAAAAAAATATGTAAAAGGTTTATCAATATCCGATACTTAATGAGAAATGATAAGAAGTAAATAATTTATTTATTTTACCAGCATTAAAATCTTCCAAATACACGCATGAACCTATAATTACTATATCTACCAGTATCATGTTTCGAAAAGGATTCGTCTCTCCCATAATCACGGCAAACTAAGGAATTAATTCAGAAAAGCCGACATTGGCATTTTCCCCCACGGCCTTCTGTGTCCTCTATTGCATGGTTTATGCAACATTTTTTTAAAGGAACGTAAAAGAATTATTAAAGACTGTTGAACGTTTAAAAGCAAAAATTATATCATTTTAATTACACCATTTGTTTCATCAGTGTCATATTTAAGTGGCCACTGCTCTGTTTCCGTTTTTTCTATATATAAAATTGCTTTCCCTTTTCATACTTGCATCCTAGTGAAGACTTCTTGATACTATTACCGATATATTTTATGTTAAGGTGATTAAAAGAAATATGCAAAAAATTTACTAAATATTAGCAGACAACAATGTCTAGGACACGCTGAATACTGGAAATAAACTGCGGAATGGGATAAGTCAAGAAGATTGCATGGTAACATTTTTCCTTTTGAAATGAGTGGAAATTCAAATTCCCCCATCCAAAAAATGTGTTGTCTTCGATTCTAAGTCGCGCCTGATTTTCAGTAGCATTAACACTGGAAAAATAGTCCGGCTTAGATTTGAATAAATACGGTATTTACTTTATTTTAAGCACTAATTACACAAAATTCGTAATAATATCCTTTTAATTGAGTAGTGGGAAAGAGAACGTGGTTTTTGAGAGCTTTGTGACGAATCTGTACGGAACCTTTCCACTAATCTTCTTAGGCGTCTTTTGGGGGAATATAAATTCGCGTTTATTTCCAATCAACTCCAAAAAGATGTACGGGATATTTAAATTAGATAAGGTATTTAAGCCGAGCGTTGCGAGATAGCAAGAGAGATGATGGAAGGCTATTGAGCTAGTAACTTTAAACGCATTACTAGAAGATTCCAGGAGATTAGATTCGTGAAGACGTCGTGCTGCGAGACGTACCAGAAAGCTGATATAAGCCAGCGGTAAATATAATTTACATACGCTTAAAATAAGCGTCAGTTTAAGCGACTTAGTTTAAGTTAATGAAAGTTAAGAATTCGATTACGTGTATTTCTCGGATCTCCTGTTTCGGTGGATCTTATTTGAGCTTGAGCTTGATTATTAATTAATTGCATTCTTAGTAATTTAATTTAATATAAAGGCAAATCCCTTTAAGCGACGTAACATAATATTATTATATGTTATCAGAGATTTTTTTGAGAAAATTATAATAATAAATAAATATTGTTATTATTCAAAATGGCTCTTAGTGGTTCTTTGCCTCAAATTAATCTTGGTGTTCAAGGTGAGACCCAGGGGGTTTACCACAGTGGCGCCCAACGAGTAAATCCCGAGTTTAGAGTCGGATCTAATTTTCGAATCATCCCTGAGCAGTATTTTTCGGGGGTGGAGAATGTGGTTGAATTCTTGGAAAATATGGATAAATAACTTAACATATTACGAGATACCAACACAACTCGCTTGGGCATATTTAAAGGGTCATCTCACAGGACGGGCACTATATTGGTTTGAGGTTCTAGGTTATAGGGTTGTTGAAGTCAAGGCGACGGTTTACGCGCACTTAAAGCAAGCATTGTCAGAACAGTTCCCCGTGGTTAGAAATAGGTCGGAGCTAGAAACGGGTTTCTATTCATCATCTCAAAAGCATAACCAAAACCCGTCTGATTTTGTGTATAATTTGTTGAAGATTCACAAAATCTTTAAACTCGAAATGATGGAGGAAAAATTGATCGATCATATTATTAGTAGGTTAGAACCTTAGATTTTAGATTATGTAGAGGTTAGGAATCCGCAAACCACATCTAACCTCCTACAAATTATTGATAAGTATGAGGAACGGTTTCTAAATAGAAAGATCAGAGGTTCGAGTTGGGAATCTCGAGATATAAAACCAAACGAGAACAATCGTTTCCCTAACAGGAATTGACAGGTAAATTAGAGGGAAACGAGAGGTAAAAATAGATACGCGGACAATAGTAGACCACGGGCAGAGTTCAATAGATTTGAGAGTCAAGGTGTTGCGGATAATCAGAGATTCGATGATCGACGCCGAGGTGGTCAATCGGATCATCGATTCCAAAATCAAGGCGGTCGACAAGGTGGTTTGAGGAATAGTGCTTTCAGGGGTCAGAATGATCGAAACAGATATTTAAACTTTTAAGCGATCGATGCGAGTATGGGGATGATCGATCGCGATGTACGGAAAATCCTCCAGACACAGAACACCAAACTATTACAGTATCCTCATTACGAATGACTCCAGTAGATTTACCGTATGTCCCTATTCTTTTAAATGAGACATTCATTACAGCCCTTTGGGACACGGGGGCGGAGAAACCTTTCATATCAGAAGAGGTCTATCGCAAATATTTTTCGTATCGACCTCGTCAAAAGACGAAAGATAGAGTAGTGACGGCCCAGAGAGCCCCGTGTTGTCACTTAGGTCGGGTCGAATTACAGATTCGGATCCGAGAATTCCAGAAAACCTGGGAATTTCACATTCTTAACAATATGCAGTTCCAATGCATTTTAGGCATTGATTTTATGAAAGAGTCCAAATTAACTTAAGATTTCGATCAGAAACTACTGGCTGATCATTCCAGATAACCAAATTAAGCAGTTGCAGAAAATGGAAAAGCCGGTCGAGATTGATCTATCAGATACAAAGCTAGGTGAGGGTTAAAATCAAAAATTAAGGAATTTATTTAATGGTTTTAATGGCTATTTTCAGATCAGCCGGGGTTAACTCATGTTTTATACCATGAAATCTATACTGGGGACAAGGGACCGGTAGTGTCGAGACCCTACAGATATGACAGGGTTAAACAAGGAATAATCGATTATCACACATTGAGAAAATGTTGCAAGAGTGTGCGATCCGTCCTATTCAACCCCATACGCGTCACCAGTAGTTTTAACGCGCAAGAATAATGGCTTTCCTCCGGATTCTCCTGAGGCGTATCGATTCGCGATTGATTATCGCAAACTTAATGCAATAACTAAATACTGTAACGATCTCTACACTCATAGACCGTGTGATTTGGAACTATAGTTGAGTGACGAGGAGGACAACTAAGGTGGCACCCCACTCTCCGAGCTTCAACGTGAGGATCTCGAGCCTTGCAGTGAAATACCTGAACATCGATTGGCAACGTAGACTGATCGCAAGCACTGCGCATGCACGAGTGCCAAGCCAGTGGGTTTGATTGATTGATTGATTGAATATTAACGTCGCACTGTTCAGCTACACGAGGGCTTTTGGCGACGGACCACGTAATTTTGAACCATGGTCAAGTGACGTGGACGACACCTGAGCTGGCAACCCCCACCCAAGCCAGTGGGAATCGGCAGTTGAAAAACGACGACTTTGATCACCTGGTGACTGATTAAGTGATGTTCTCGAGCTCCACCCGTTAGCGCCTTGTTGATATCTGAAGTTGGCTTTTTTGCTTCCGACGAGAGCAGTGGTATCAGTGAGCTCCACCCGTGAGGCGCAGTGTGAATATCCGCAGTCGGTTCTTATCTCTCAACGAGAAAGACTGTTTAGCTTCATCAGCGAGCGTAAAGACTGATTATCTCTGTGAATGTCAAGAACTCTAATTTCTAAATTGTAAATACTGTACAAGGTAAATCATGTATGTCTGTGAACTGTCTTGTGTTGTCAAAACGCGTTGAGAATCGCTTCTGGTACTGAACCGACTCTCATCCGTAAAGAGGGCACGACTCCATTGACAGTTGTCCAGTTTATAAGCTCTCTGCACTACTGAAAACGGTGGCGTCGGTGGTCAATTTTCAATGGGAGGCAGCGTTCAGGACGGTGGGCGAATAGGCCCCCTTTGTGAAGGCGTCTGGCCACAGTAAACCGCGACACTTGTCGCCTCGTTGCTGTAGAGTTGCTGAGCAATGACGCTTGCTGACTGCCGTCGGCCTCATTTCGCCTACAGATGATATATTGATCTACCCCTGCAGTTGTCGTCCTCGGGCGGCCACCACCAACCTTTCTAACAGATGTACCCGTGGTTTGGAACGCTTTCCAAGCGCGCGAAACGACACTTTTGTTAATTCGGAACTCTACAGCGACACTGGTGATGGTACGCCCCTCCTCCAGATTTCCGATCATTCTTCCACGTGTGAAGTCGTCCAGGTGATTTCGTCTAGCCATATTTCACGAACTGACTCACTGGCACTTGCAGCGAATATGTTGAATTGCGTCTGCGTCCTTCATTTTATTTTACTGTTGAGCAGCGCGCGCCGACTTTGCGCGTTTTGCGTACGCTCACATCGCTTCTGACGTTTAGTTCCTGATATTTGCATATGCATGACGTTTCTACTGACTTACGTGTTCACCGTACTGTTCTCCAGACCTCCTTTCTTCAATTTCATGGTTATCTGCTTAATTTTACATTGTTGCTTAAGTTTTGCACACCAGTGTATTTTCAGGCCGTTTGTGACCTTCGAATAAATCCCGTTTTCTTTTTGGAGGGATTGTGACGAATCTGTACGAAAACTTTTCACTAATCTTCTTAGGCGTCTTTTTGGGGAATATAAATTCGCGTTTATTTCCAATCAACTCCAAAAAGATGTACGGGATATTTAAATTAGATAAGGTATTTAAGCCGAGCGTTGCAAGATAGCAAGAGAGATGATGAAAGGCTATTGAGCTAGTAACTTTAAACGCATTACTAGAAGATTCTAGGAGATTAGATTCGTGAAGACGTCGTGCTGCGAGACGTACTAGAAAGCTGATATAAGCCAGCGGTAAATTTAATTTACGTACGCTTAAAATAAGCGTCAGTTTAAGCGACTTAGTTAAAGTTAATGAAAGTTAAGAATTCGAATACGTGTAATTCTCGGATCTCCTACTTCGGTGGACCTTATTTGAGCTTGAGCTTGATTATTAATTAATTGCATTCTTAGTAATTTAATTTAATATAAAGGCAATTCCCTTTAAGCGATGTAACGTAATATTATTATATGTTATCAGAGATTTTTTTGAGAAAATTATTATAATAAATAAATATTATTATTATTCAAAATGGCTCTTAGTGGTTCTTTGCCTCAAATTAATCTTGGTGTTCAAGGTGAGACCCAGGGGAGTCGACACAGCTTGAGGGATGGGCAAAGCAGAGAGTGTCAGTTGACCGTGTGCGAAGTGGTCCAGGAGATTTCTATTCGAAAATACTATACTGTTCAAATTAATTGGGACAAATGAAAAAATGGTGATTTTTTTAAACCTCTTAGTTTTTCATCTTTACTTACTTTACGTACAATGAAAATTATGTACGTATATTAGTGTGAAATATATTCTCCTTTAGCAGAAATGACCTCTTCAATGCGTGTTGGCCTTGACTCCACTAGAGTGGCACACTTGTTCTTGATTTTATCGTCGTGGAAACACACTTATGCAGTCATTTTTATCATTCGTTCTGTTGCCGTGTAATTCATTTTAGCCAAATGATTCTTTAGAATATGCCATAAATTCTAAATAGGATTTAGATTTGGACAGTTTCCATGTCAATCGAGCACTTTTATTTTATTTTCCCGCATAAAAGTGTGGAATAATTTCAAATTGTGACAAGTGGTCAATTCATGTCGAAATGTTTCCATGAACGGAGCAATTTTACTGAATAATACTTATATGTATTTGACATAATTCACTATGCATTTATGCGGAGCTAAGCTTCCAGACCTTTTTTTTGTGAACCCCCCCAAATATCTGTTTCGAAGTCTGTTGAATATAATCTGGTAATAGAGTTTCAACTTCACTTCGTCTAACTACACTTGATTTGTATCCCAGTAGGAATAAATGTTTCAACACTGAAAATCACGTTTTTCCAATCATTAGCAGCTCATCGTTGATATTTTTATCATTTTCTGAGTTAGAAATAGTTTTTTTCCTCTGTCTTGTTGCCACCTTTCAGAAGTCTTTCCCATACATTTGAGGTACTCTCTTCAACACCATTATCCAAAAGCTCCCTTTAAAGATTATCTTTCTTGGATTTATTTTGTTAGTTCTTATATTAAAGTTTTATCAATTCTTGGAGTAGTTTCCCGTTTGCAGCCACATTTTTTTCTTTTTAGAGGCAATGATCCAGGATCTTGAAATGTTCTTTAAAATCTTGAAACACTTTATTTGTCCCCGTCAACTTCCATAGCGACATCTCTCACGACTATTGAAATGTGTTCGTTAAAAGCTATTACTTTAAGACAGTTCCTCAGAGTAATATCCATCTTTGAACAAGCAAAAGTAACATGTGTTACACAGAACGCAAAATTGTAATTATTAGCTGCCACAATGAAAGGCTCATAACTGAACTACTGATACACTAAAACAAGTAAATTATAGACAAGGTTGATCTGTCAAGCTACCTAAAGGCGGATAAAACGGATTTGAGGCTTTTTGGAACATCACTAGTAATACCATACCAACTCAAACAAGAAAAACATGTTTGTCTCAATTAATTTGAACAGTATAGTACAGGGGCACTTTTTTTTCCTCGGGCTGCATATATATGACGGGTATTTCACAATGGCAGCAACATGTGGAATAATGGAAAAATACATTGTAAGACGAGCGCAATATTGGACACTTAAAATGTGGAAAATTGATCAAAATATTAAAACTTATTTTTGCTTTCAATACTATATTAATTTCTATCAAACGCACAATGTTTTTTCGGTTTTATGTATTTTTTACTAAGTTACGGGGTAGTTTCGGTTCCCTTTCATACTTGGGAACAAGCTGTTAGCTTACTTTCTATTGTCATACAAACAAAACTGTCATGTCGTTTGATAATTTGATTTTTTTCTTTTGATAAAAAGTCTCTCTTATTTTTATTTCAAATATTAATTTATCAAGTATAGAATGTTAGCAAAGAGGAGCTTTGACTGAATTCCAGAGTGAAATCAATATTATTTGTTCATAATTAAAACTCAGTTTTATCCATAAAATAGCCACTATTCCTGCTCAGTTTTCCACTCATCATTGTTACTAACCATTTCAGTGACAAATAAAAAAAATTTTGCAATTAGTACCCGTACGACATCGACAACAAAATTGGTAGATCTGATTGTTGATTGATAGAATTTTCAAGTACATTTTTAAAACATTTTTCTTAAATAATTGAATTTTTTTTAGTGTGAGGGGCCATAAGCGGGCCACTCAGAAAAGCCCGGTGGGCCACATGGAGCCTGTGGGCCGTAGGTTGAATATCGCTGGTATAGTAGCTCTCGACTGTCTGCTCTTTTTGTTAGGTTGCACAAAAGTTGACTCGTAGGAAAGGACCCTAACTCTCTCATATTAAATATATCCAACTCCGATGAGAATTATGGATATTATCTCAGAAAGAGTGAACCAATTTTTCTGCAGCTTATGAAAAACATTATAAGGAAGAACAGATATTTATCTTTCATCAACAAAACAAATGTTGTATTCCATTACTAGAAAGCCAAATCTGTGTAGAAAGTACACCCCAATCTATACTTCAAAAAAGTTGTCAATTTCTGCCACGCATTAGTCGTTTAAGTCAAATATCAGTAAAAGTACTGACCATTTCCTTCGATAGTCTCAAATGACCCTAGATCTTTATCTTAGCTCCAATTTTTTCCCCTGAAGGTTAGTGTAGAACGGATGGACTTCGTGCTTGTTTTTCATTTTCAATGGTTGCTTTAGATCTTAGAATTTCGTGGTAGAAAATATTTAGAATCAATTTCGAAATTTTTAAAAACCATCAATAGTTTTCCTTTAATATGCGCAAAATATTATTTCTATGGAAAAGAACTTCCCTGCCAATTATTTTTTATGAATTTTTAAACTGTGTATTTGTTATTACTGCACAAATGAGCGAAAATTAATAACAGTTTCACGATTTCAAGCAATGCAGTTATAAATGTCTAGATATCGCTTCAAAATCCAGAAATAATAGTTGAAAAAATTAGAACGGAAAAATAAAAAAAATATGCTTAGAGACACTCACACAATGTTTATTTTCTTATACTTTGCCAAATCAATATTTTCACTTTCAAGTTATTTTTTTAAAAAATTTTAAACATTTTTCTAATTATATACTACAATCTTACAGGGAATGCAATTGCGAATGCTTTTATTTACTAAGTGTTAGAACAGACGTGAAAGGAATGAATTTTTAATTTCATATATTTTGAGATGTAACTCCATAAAATAAATAAATTTTTCATGACTATTTATTTTCTTTATTCAGTTTTATTGGTGGTATTCCAGATGCGCGTTCATCTAATTCCCCCCATTTCTAATGAGCTGCGGATTGGCGTTTCATTATTGCAGACCTAGTACATACCCGGAAGTTACTATCTCTTTTCAGTGCGGCCCCATATAGGCGTATTTCAATCGCCGCAGTTAATTTTGACACCCAGTTTCCTCGCTAGAGGGAAGAACCTGAGCTCTGACGAAGCGAATCTCTGCAAGGATTTATGCTTGCCACCGAGAGCACCCAAGTCAAACAGACACTCTAGGGATCTTTTGATTGCCGTATAATCATACGACATTGCCGCTGTCGATTTTCTGCATCATGAAAATCTACCGACTTGGGCCGGAGTTGAATCCACAACCTTGGGTGTAGAAGGCCAACAACAAACCCAGCCGGCAGTTTCTCTAAAATAGAACCTAGAAAATAGAATAAATTTTATTAAAATAGAGTATTTGTTCTATTTTTAAAACAATACACGCTACAAAAAACACTTCTGTTACAGAGTGCTTTTATTGTAAACGAGCCCTGAGAGCTATAAGAAAATAACAATGCAATTGAAAAGTTAAACACTTTAATGAAAATAATAAGAATTAAAACAAACATTAAAAAACGAAACACAAAATCAACTCATAAGAGATTCATATCCATAAAATTTCCTTAAAATCCATTGAAATTTATGTAAAAAAACATTTCAAGACGGATTAAATATAACAAGTTATTTTTTTAAAAAAAGGACTGTTAAAAATTTTGTAAAATTTATCTAATGAGATGTTATTTATATAACTTATCTTCTAATAAACAGTTGTTTCTGAAATTCTCGACGCTACAGAAAAATGAATACTGTTTCGAATATCAACGCAGTCAATCATTTTATGAATGACTTTATAGAGAAAAAAAGAACTCAAGAAAGATCTTGTCATAACTTCAAACTAGAAATATCAAGAAATTTTCCCCAAACGAAAGTATTTTGGACAATATACGCCGGTAGAATAGTAATATGTTTTCTTTCAAGAAAAGTTTCTCCTCTTAGAATCTTAAATCAACTTTCTTTTTTTGTGTCCCCAAACAACTTTTATTGAACCGAAAAGACGAATTCTTTTCAACCATTGCGCAACTTGTTTTGTCCTTACGAACTAACCTAATTTGATGTTACTCTGCAAAACCTTTTCTTCTTTCCCCCCTTTTTAACTTTTCCTATCACTGTTGACAACATGTAACTATACACAACACACAAAGTTTATTTTTCTCTTTTCTTCTTTTTCAATGAAATATCAATGCTAGGCTATTTTCAAAATGTTATGCTTCTTGCAAAAAATTTGATTTTGGCTCTTTCTAACAGCGCTGTTTTTGGTGTTCCATAATATTTATTTGAAGCAAAATTTCCGTAATTTGAGTTTATTTTAGTGTTTACTATGAATGATGCACGCATTATTTTTATCCAAAGTGATATATTTCCAAGTTTCGAAAACGCACAAATCTTCCTGCTTTTTCGTACAATTTGCCTGATTGAAGTGCACATTATAAGATTACAACTTCCATAGATAGTAAATTCATAGATATATATAATACCTTCAAAATACTTTAAGGTTTACTTAACGGGATGTGGGTAACCAAGCGGAGATAGCAACGGGCCCCAGACCGCAAGGCCTGGGTCCGATTCCAGATCCCACCAATTACCAGTCGAGTTCACACACAGTACGGGCTCGTTAAATCCGTGGGTCCAATAGTCCTGTGGGCAGTTGCAGCAGAAACCAAGGGTGCAGGGTGCTGGAGAATATTTCCCTCCCCTTTAGCCCGTGCCTAAATTGTGTAGAAGGAAAAATGTGATGTCACCCTCTATCGTGTAGAAGTCCAACCTGTCTCTGGAAACTTTCTTTCCTTCAATTCGGGAAAGACACAACAACAACACTGTTTACTTCGACCTAATGTATTCATACAGCAAATGAACTGCTGGCTGCTTGTGCAATCTGTATATGTTTGGGAGGAAAGAGACTCACTCCTTCACTCTTCACGTGATCTCCCAAACTATTAGACCTACAGACATGAACATTTTACATGCTTTTCAAAACATTCTCCTTTTATGAAAAAATGCTTCGATGAGAATAAAAGTTGGTCTATATAAAACTAAGATTTTCCCAGAGAGCCTGAATTAGAATTTTTGAAAAAATCACATTATTTTCAAAGTTACTAGCTATTGAAGTAATAATAGGTGTTTTTTTCCTAAATTTTTTTCACTCCAATGTATTAAAATATAGATAAATTCACTTCTAAGTTACGCATTTCAAAAATCATAATTCAAGCTCTGTACAAAGATCTGTGATATACATACAGGGAAAATATTATTAATATAGAAGCAATTTTCGTAGAAGGAGGATGTTTTGAAAATAATTTTTTTTTGAAAAATATCGCCTTTAAACAATTTTTATTGTAACAATATTCTTAAAACAATTTTATACATATACTCTAGTCTAAATGAAACTAAACATTAAAAAATATATAATCGTTTGTACACGTCTGCAAAACCACGGTTTCGAACATAGTCGGGTACCTTCAGAACGTTTAATAATTAACTATGACCTTATGGATATATATTATAAAATCATAACCAAAATTTAATACGTATCATGATAATTTGTACGGTTTATAATTAAAGTCGTATTTTATATTGCTTTACACGTCAAAGTATATTATAATTGAATTCAATACATTGTGTTAGTATATGGAAGGGGAGGGAGTGATGAAAATTTTGGGTTGCAAGTATAGAAAGTTTTAGAAGCACTGGGTGTGTTAAAGATGAAAACCAAAAAATCCCATTTTTGGAGTATTAGACCTTTAGCACGGTTCATTTGTTGAGTAGAGACCTGATAAGATAGGGTTTATTGAATTTGACTTCCAAAGGTTATTAACAGAGTGCATTAATAAAAATTTCCTGAACTGTCAAATGTACAGACTGGAAATTTGGCAAGAATATTCCTTTTGTCTATATCAGTGATTCCCAAAGTGATCTATATAGACCTCTTGGGGACTATGACGACCTGCAAGGGGTCCACGTTAGCAAAAAAGTAATTTGGGGGTCCATGAGGCGTAAATGGGGTCTACGATTGTGACTCTCATTAAACCCGATCTTGACTTGAATTTTAAAAGAAAATTCAATCAAATAGAAACCAGATTTACTTATTTAACAGATTTATTTACTAAATTTAATGAGGTTAATTTTCAGTTACAATGTGACAGCATAAATTTTATTAAAACAATGACCTCATTTCAGCGTTTTTTGTAAGAATTAAGCTAAAGGGGTGTAACATTGGACATCGCGAATTTTTCCAGTTTCTTAATTGTCACAGAAAATCTGCCAGGAAAAAAGAAGTTTTTACTTACGTTAAACATTTAAATTTCCATTTTTTAGATTTTGAAATTAGGTTTGATACTAATTTGACTATGGTAATATCACAGTTTGCAGACAAATCATGGTCTTTTTTCAGTTCCTACTATTAGTTCACTTTCTCCCTATATATATATATATATATATATATATATATATATATATATATATATAATCTTTCAAATTTTCAATTGTTTACAAAATACTTTCTATTCATTCATTCAAAGGGGGAATTGACTTAAAAAGTGTTTTTATAAATTGCTTATTTCTACCTAAGTAGTGGACCTTTTAGTTTCGATTGTCGTACCTAAATGTTGTATTGTCTACTATAAAAGTTACAAAATCAACAAAAAACTTTTTCAATAATTAGCTTAATGTTGGAAATGAAATAATTACAGCATTTCTTAGTTTTGTTGGCATTGTTAGCTTGCTGGTAGGAGCTATACAGCAATTGCGAGAAAATTTTTTATGTGGATGTGTTTATTATGAATACACAGATGTCCATCGAACATTCAGTTGATTCTAGAATTCCTGAGGTAAGTGCAAGGTCAAAATATTTTATGCCTCCCAATAATGGGTCAATGGTATATCATATCGTTCCTATATCGGTATCAAAATAGAATAAGTCAGAGAAATGGTGGAATGAAGTCAAATGAATAAGGTCAACGAAATGGTGATGGCCATTGTTCACGCAGATGATAGATATTGGTGCGGTAAACACATGGCATGCATACCAAATTGCTAATCCAGGTAAGAAGCTCTCGCTTTTGGAAGTTCGACGGAGAATAGTGCTTTCGTACCTCTCTTAAATAAAACAGGATCAACGTCGAAACGTCAAAGACCTCAAGGGAACAAACTGATGGGAGGTTGGCGAAGGACAGATGCACGAATTTGTCCAGGAAATCCCTTCATCGTGTGACGAAGCTATACGCGTCCTCTCACTAATCTTCTTGTGGAATCTTTGAGCTAGCATTCGCGTTTAATTCATAGCCATCCCCCTCAAGAAGAAACTATGATATTCAGATTAGTTCGACTCTATACAGTCAGAGTTTTGGTAAGTATAAAGAAGGAGGTATGAAGCAGCTACGCAGGTGAGATTGAGTAAGGTTTAATTTCTCATACAAAGATTAAGAGTGGTGTTTCACCACTGAGTTGGATTAGTAAATTTGTGGTTAGGAATCAACGATAGATTAAGTTGAGCTAAATAGGATGGTCCTGCATATTTGCTTAAAGAATCATTGCTTTCTCCATGCTACTCATTAGATATTCCCTTAATGAATAGATTGTTGTTAGTTAAGTTGTTTGACTCAATAAATAATTGTGATTATGGAAGTCTCTGGTTCTGCTTTCATTCCTCGCGCACCCTTAGGCAGGCTAGACGGTGAAGGAGAAACTTCAAGTGTAAGTCGCTCACAATCGTGAGAACTAAAACAGAGAACAGATGTATAAACTGTAAGGAAAAAAAAACGATGAAAGGGTGTGATTGGTGTAATGTTGTTGTCTATGACAAGTGTTTTGTTTCGTTTCACACACCATATAGAAATAGAAAAACATCACAAACTCAATTTATGTGGTCTCCCACGGTGTTTATTACAGTGCTTGCATTACCAATAATAGTGTGGATTTTGATAGCGTATTTGGCCAATGTCCCCAAAAGCGACGGTCTATAGTTTGTATACCATTGCACATAGAAACTTGAAAACAGTTTTTTCTTTCATATTTCATATATGTTAACATATTAATGTATCTTTTTTTAAAAAAATTAAAGAGTAGAGTTTGGGCATATAATGGCTTAAAAAACAGAATATCATTTTCGCTCACTAAGAGGAATTAACAACTGGACCTTTTCAAGTGCATTTAGGGTTCGAGCCCAGTACCACTAAAGACCCGCCGTGTAAGGCAGCGATGCACGTTAAATCTGTCGAGAGCTGAAACGTCCTCCCTTTGGTGTGGTGTGGTAGTTAGGAGAGGGGGGTGCCAGCTCAGGTGTCGTCCACGTCACTTGACCATGGTTCAAAATTACGTGGTCCGTCGCCAAAAGCCCTCGTGTAGCTGAACAGTGCGACGTTAATATTCAATCAATCAATCAATCAAGTGCATTTAATGAGCGTTTCATTTGCGTTCCACTTCGAATTCCGCTGATGATTCCGATTGATTGATTGAATATTAACGTCGCACTGTTCAGCTACACGAGGGCTTTTGGCGACGGACCACGAAAGAGAAATTCTGAAGGAATTGCAAGGTCCAAACGGACAGGGAATTGTGACTACGTAACTTTATAACTTTTGTAATGATAGAGAAACGAATAGTGAAGAGGAGCTTCAAACAAATTCGAAGAAAAAAATAGTTTGGCTGTAATTTCTGATGAGAGTGATGATGAAACTCTTAATTTTAGAATCCTAATAATTCTCATTTCTTTTTTTCATTTTAATAATAATTATTATTTTTTAAACATATTTTTGTCGTATTTTCTAATTTTTGTATTTCATATTTTTATTTTTGATTAAAAACTTGAAGTCAATTTACTTTTTAATTTGTATGTTTTATTGGAGCGCAATTTCAGCTATCATAAAATTTTTCACCTTCAGAGAGCGTTTCTCAAACTGTGGGGCACGCCCCCCAACGGGGTCTTGATAACTCTACGTGGGGAGTGGGACAATATTGAAAAATCGAAAACAAAAGATTACTTTTTTTAAAAAAATATTAAAGTACTGTAAGTTAGCAATCAAAATGCATTATGACATAATAAAAAAATAAAATTAAAAATTCTAATGATATAATACACTAAATATGTATCTGTATTGCACAATGCATTTTATAATTAAAAAAAAATTTAACAGTTCTAAGTTAAAAAATAACCAGTGACCCCATTAGTTTGTCATATATAAAATTCTAATCAAAAATCTTACACTTATCTTGGTTATTTGTACGCTTTATAATTAATTTTTTAACTGCCGATTAAAAGTTACGCGATTCGCTCCCCAGTACCCCCCTTTTCCACGCAGGCACCCAGTACTCCCCTTTTCCACGCAGGCACCCAGTACCACTAAAGACCCATCCGTGTAGGGCAGCGATGCACGTTAAATCTATCGAGAGCTGAAACGTCCTCCCGTTAGTGTGGTAGTTAGGAGAGGGGGGTGCCAGCTCAGGTGTCGTCCACGTGACCATGGTTTAAAATTACATGGTCCGTCGCCAAAAGCCCTCGTGCAGCTGAACAGTGCGACGTTAATATTCAATCAATCCACGTAGGCGATCGTATTAATGCGACGCCGGTTAGACTTTAACTATTTAATTTATTCCCATTAAATCCATTTTAAATAAAACCCGGTTCTACTCTTCTATTAGCGTCACATTATAGCTTAAGTTTAAACATTAGATCTTTTAAAGACAAATAAACTGTACGCTAAATCAAAAGACATTCTTTAAATAATCATTAATTTATTTTAAAACAATAAGATTGAAATTAAGTTAAAGCATAAAGAGACACATAACAGGATTTTACTTAACTCTGAGAAAGAGGCGAGGAAGAGGAATCATGTCGCTGCTTGGAGTCCCCGCGGTGTTAATTGGAAGGGACGTGTCAGACCAAGTGGGTGTGAGAGAATGCGTCAGAGAGTGCGCTTCTAATCAGGGTGCATCTCGTTTTTATTTGGCGGCAATTTACACCTATATGCTAGAGCGGATTCTTTACAGTGTCTGCATAATTCTTTCTCATTGGTCTAGGGTCAGCGGATGACCGTCTCACGGTCAGTGACATCCCCAGCGCGGGAAAATCCTAATGACACCCCCTATACCATGATATATTTATGGGAACAATGCCCCCTTCCAGGCGTGGGAACGCGTCACCCTTTTCGGTGGGGTAAAAGAAACGCATTCACCAAATTCCGTTTCTTGTAAACAGGAAGAACAGGTCAGATGTAAAAATTACAGTTGTAACTTTAGGGACCGGCGACCTCCCATCACTCCTCCCCTCTTTCAGATTAACAAAACTAGAAATAAAGAACACAAAATTTCAGTGAAGTAAATGTAAATACAAAATGCAATAAAAATTCAGTGAGGAAAATGTCCATATCAAAGTCCAAAAAAAATTTGAGATTTCAGTTCAAGGTTCAAACAGACTCGTCTTCCATTCAACCGGCACTTCACGGTCTCCTGATTCACACACTCCTGGTTCACGAACGGCTGTCCACGTCTTGATGGGAGAGAAAAGAAAAAAAAATGTCCGGAGCGTCGTAATCTCGCTGAAACAGCTCAAAAGTTCATGTCTTGTGGAATCCGGTGCTGTTTGAATCCTGTAGGGGCTCTGCCCATACTCGTCCATGATGCCCGCAGCTCCATCAGCGCTTCCACATCTCTAACGAAATCTGCTAAACTGCAAAAATAAAGAACTTTGTCTCCCTGGGAAACCATATTAGTAATGAAGCGAAAATTATTAAAAAAAAAACTTGGCCCTTTGTGACCGCCGTCAAAGACTCCAAGCACAAACCTTCCACTCCTCTCACCTCTCATAACATAGAATTAAGAATGTAAAAAAAAATACAAGCGATTTCCAAAGTTCCTACCCAATTCCGTGAGGGAAAAACAAATTAACTATCAACAACTACAATGACGTTCATGTACGAAGAGGAGAAAAAAATTCACTGAATGGATCACCCCAAACAATTTACAAAAACATCAGACACAGAATGACAAATAGAAATAATTAAACAATCACAAAGAATTGTGTGCCACTAAATAATAAAAAAAATTAAAACAAGTAACACATAAAAAAAATCAAAATTTGCGTATCTAACAACTGCGCTACTCACAAGAACCACACATAGGAGTATTGAACAAAATACATTGATAAGAACTAAACGCTAGTGAAAACATCTATATACAATTCAAGCGTGGCACCCAGAAACAGACACCTCATAATCGTTTAACATCGAAATCTTGACACGACTAATGTGAAGTGAATGTCCCAGACCACCAAAAAAAATACTAGCAGAACTCTTCACATACTCAAAGCATAGGAATTGCAATGGTTCACTAAGAGCATTGATAACAATATTTAATGAAAATAATTAAGTAAAAGTAAAAAAATTTAGAGATTGAAACGATGGGTGTGCATAGGTGGAGAAAAAAAAATTTATAACCTCGGAGAATGCTTAATAGCCTAAGAAATTAAAAAAATTCACTACAAGCATTGGTTACATTGGTTAATGAAAGTTTAAAAAAAATTAACGTAATTAATTCAGATTTGCAAATTAAAATTCTATAAATTAACGAGTCGTATAAATGGTAACAAAAAAAATTATAACCTCTAAGAATGCTGAGTATTCTAAGGAATTTAAAAAAATTTCACCACGAGCATTGGTTACAAATGAAATTAAGAAACAATTACTGTAATTAAATTTAGAATTGCAAACTATGAGTGCGCATGTGATCAGTATGCACCCCCAATGTGTACAAAAGCAAAACATAACAAAACATCCCATTTCCTGCGATAGGACGATCGCCGGCAACCGCCAACACAAGAAACAGAATGCAGAATTAAGACTAAAAAAAATTTTTGCAAATCCGATTGTAAAAAAAAAATTAACTATATCGATTAATGCTTTTAATTTAAATTTGAGAGGGAAAAAAAATTTCTTCCACATTCAATACATTCGAATTTCCATTTGGGAAATGAATTCCAGAAATCACAAGTGCAGTTGAAAATTTCAGAAAAAAATTAAAAACATAAAATTAATAATGCAACCCATGTGAGGCGACACATACAGAGTAAAGTAATTTAACTAAAAGAAAATTATTGCAAGTGCTACACATAATTAAACATAAATTCCAAGAGAAAAATTTCGCTTAACTAATCACCATAACTTTTTAACACTTTATGTAATACAATGTATCAAGTCCAGATAATATAAAAAACTCAAAATGTTTCACTATACGCGCAACAATTATACAAACACGAAAAAAAAACACAAGATCTTTGATTTACAACAATACTGCTAACTCAATTCATCGAAAATCCTCTAATTAATAACTCAAATATAATTCTATAACAAAAACCTAAAATTCTCAGTAACCTTAAAATGATTCCTTGATAATCCAAAATTGCCTTTACCTCAGATCGTTCACATCTTATGCCTCAACAACACTAACTAAACTTATCTGCAACTTCCAAATAATCAATCGATTGCTCCACAATACCATTAACTAAAACCATCTATGCTCATCAACTTATGTACACAAAATCTCACGTACTCAATAACACTAGCTAGACTTATCTGCAACTTCCAAATAATCAATTGACTTCTCCACAATACCAATAACTAAAACCCATCTTTGCGCATCGACTTATTTACAAAAATCTCACATAATCCTCAACTCGAACTTTCCTAATTGCATCTCAAAACATTATTAAATATACCACACAATCATTAATTCAACTTATCTATGTTCATCAACTTAATTACTCGAAACCGTACCAAATCATTAACTCAAATTACCCTATCTACATCAAAACAACGTTCTCAATTATACCGTATAATTATATCAACTCAATTTCCCTTGCCCCAAAATCCTTAAATCAAAACATCCTTCTGTACATCAAACAATTTTATCAAATAAACCATGTGACTTTCTTTTCAACTCAATTATCCATTTCCACAAAAAAACAACTATCGAATAAACGTACTTTGAACAAACTTATCTATCTCCATGAAAAAAAAAACTTTTCCAATTCTTCAACAAATTCATCAGTGCAAACTTTATCTATCTCCTTCAAATAACTTTCTCAAATATTCCACGAAATCCCTAACTCAAACTTATCTAACTCCTTAAACAAGTAGTGAAACAAGAAAAAAATTCACACCCAATCCTCTTCCAACATTCCAGCATCCTAACGTAAAAAAAAACAAGGGGGAAGAAAAAAAAACGAAAACCCTTTGGAAAAATTTTTTGCTGAGTCTCTTATCTCTGTCGCGACAGCAAGGGGAAGGGGGCGTGAGGAGAAAATTCCTCCTAAGGCGCCAAGAATCCGACATCCAAAAATTCCACCCCTGAACTGTGCTGCCCGCGGGGGGGGGGAGAGTCCCTGCGAAAAGGAGTAACCAAGAAACAGAATTTTCAATCAACAAACAGTATCCCGCCCTTGACCGGATCGCGTGCGGGGGGGATTACCGACGAAAAAGGTGCGGACAAAAGCTCTCCCCACGTTTTCGAAACGAATGGACAAAAAAAATTTCAACACCATTATCTGACCAACAAAAACAAAAAAAAACTTATTACCAAATAACAAGCAGAACTACTTATTAAAATCCAGAACAAAAAAATTAAATCAACATCAACACTCAGTTAAATAATCTACCCACGCACTAACATAAATCAACACATGTAAGCCTAGCATCAACGAAAAAAAATACCATATCGACCGACCAAAACGTTAAAATTACTAGTAGTTTAGCGAGACACAATGATTGACTGCAAATTCATTTAACAACCACAATTAATCTAAACCCTTGAATAAACAACAAAAAAAATTCCAAATCTATAGCAAAACAAACAACACAAAAATTAAATGAGCATTGAAACACCTAACCGAAGCACCAGAAAATTTTAAATCAAAGTTAGAAATCATCTCACATAACAAAACAACATGAGCGAAAAAAATTAAGTTTCAACATAATTTCGTAGGGAAAATATTCAAACAACCATCTCTATCCATAACTTAACGAGCATAAATTCCAATGTTATCATCATTCAGAAATAAACAACCACTTAAAATTAATACACCAACAAAATTTAGCAATAAATTAATTCTAACAAAATGCCGCTACCAAAAAAATTAATCTTCTATGCAAAATCAAAATTTAACCAGAAAGTACACAGTTATACACAATCAAATCAGCATAAACTAAGTTATTCAATAAAAGAACCTTTTGTATGAAAAAAAAATTAAAATTAGTAGATAATAATCACAACACAAATTATGTAATAGATGAAAAAAAAAATCAAATATGTATGTATCGTAACAACATTCAAATTTCATGACAGGTGTCCAGAGACCCCAAAATTTGATTTTTGCTGCAAACATAAATTAAAGCTTAAAATTTATAAAATTAAAAATTGACGTACGTACATCAGTGTTTCTCAAACTGTGGGGCGCGCCCCCCTTGAGGGGCGTGATAGCTCTACAAGGGGGGCGCGAGCATATTGAAAAGTCAAGAGTAAAAGATTATTTAAAAAAAATTATTAATTTACTGAAAGTGTAAACAAAATACATTCTGACATAAAAAAAATAAAATGCACATTTACACTGATGTATTATACTTATAAATATATCAGTGCTACGCAATGTATTTTATTATTAATGTAACAATTCTAAGTTAAAAAACAAGTACCAGTGACTCCATGGGTTTGTCATATATATAATTTATAACAAAAATTAACACTTATCTTGATAATTTTTGTACGGTTTATAATTTATACCTTGATAATTTTTGTTCGGCCGATCATAAGTTTCGCGATTCGCTTCAAATTGCCAACCGTTTTCCGTGCAGGCACGCGTGTGCGATGTAGTGGGGAAGGGAGAGGAATAAAGGAGCAAAAATAATCTGGAATAAGTAAATCCTTTATAACCGTTGTCATGGTCCCTTTACTGCATTCCTAAGTCTTGGAATAATTTTATGGATAGCAGTGCACAGAAAAGATAATACTTCGGGAAGACGTATATATACGTCTGGAGAAATAAAGGCTTTGGCTTAGCGAGATGTTTATATACACAGCGGGCGCTTAAGAGGTAAAGTCGTATCGTAGTTTTAGCGTCAAAGTATAGTATTATTGAATTCAGTACATTATTATTGTATGGGGGGCGCTATGAAAATTATGATTGAAAATTGGGTCGCGAGTATTGCAACTTTGAGAAGCACTGACGTACATGATTATCATTGAATAACACTTGCATTACACAAAATTTATTTAATATATTGCACAAAACACACAGCATAAAAATATTTCATCTAGAGTTAAAATTGATATTAACCACAAACAACACTAAGTCATTTAAGCATAAAATCGAGACATAAAACAAACTGCATAAAAAAAAATTGAACTGGAATTCATTAAATAACAGGAAATCATTAAATAACTGAGTATAAAATTTGATCTTACAAAAAAAAAACATAAAACATAACATGAAACAAGGTGCAACTGTGAGACAGGTACCATTAAATGCGTGCTCTCGAATTTACGAAGCGTAAAAATTGTAAAAAAAAATTTCAGTCTCCTTCAAAAAATTTTAGCGCGGAAATGCGTTAACAAGCCGAATTGCCTGCACGAGCCCTTAAATTATACCGTGGACTTGGAACAATACCCTTAACCTCCCAAAATTTCTAGCGAGTTTAATTCACAACGGAAACCGGTTAAATTAAAACAGAATTCCAGCACTCGTGCAGGGTAAAAGAAATTCATGAACTCTTAAATGTAAATAAACTTTTAACTAATCGGCTCTCGCGTAAATACATGCATAGAGAGAGAAAAAATTCACATCGATATTAAAAAGAAAAAAAAATTAAAGAGCACCAGTACCTGCGTCATCTCTGCACCTTGGACTCTTCTTCTCACCAAAACTACAAGAAAAAAAATTCACAGTATCAAATTCGAGCAATATATAAAACATAGTAGCACACGAGATGAAAATTTGTCGTGATGATCCATCAAGAAACGTTTACAATATCAAAGGATGTAAAAAAAAATTTTTTTGACGACCGATCATCGGCACACAATGGTTGTACAAGGAAAGGAAAAAAAATTAATATCCTGGTCACGGTACCAAATAATGCGATGCCGGTTAGACTTTAACTATTTAATTTATTCCCATTAAATCCATTTTAAATAAAACCCGGTTCTACTCTTCTATTAGCGTCACATTATAGCTTAAGTTTAAACATTAGATCTTTTAAAGACAAATAAACTGTACGCTAAATCAAAAGACATTCTTTAAATAATCATTAATTTATTTTAAAACAATAAGATTGAAATTAAGTTAAAGCATAAAGAGACACATAACAGGATTTTACTTAACTCTGAGAAAGAGGCGAGGAAGAGGAGTCATGTCGCTGCTTGGAGTCCCCGCGGTGTTAATTGGAAGGGACGTGTCAGACCAAGTGGGTGTGAGAGAATGCGTCAGAGAGTGCGCTTCTAATCAGGGTGCATCTCGTTTTTATTTGGCGGCAATTTACACCTATATGCTAGAGCGGATTCTTTACAGTGTCTGCATAATTCTTTCTCATTGGTCTAGGGTCAGCGGATGATTACCGTCTCACGGTCAGTGACATCCCCAGCGCGGGAAAATCCTAATGATACCCCCTATACCATGATATATTTATGAGAACAATGCCCCCTTCCAGGCGTGGGAATGCGTCACCCTTTTCGGTGGGGTAAAAGAGACGCATTCACCAAATTCCGTTTCTTGTAAACAGCAAGAACAGGGCAGATGTAAAAATTACAGTTGTAACTTTAGGGACCGGCGACCTCCCATCAGTATGCTATGTATTGGGAGAAGGGAAAGAATAGTAATAAATAAGGAAATTCCCCGAAACAGGCAAATCCTTCGCAAACACTGCCAAGGTCCTTTTATTGCATTCCAAAGCCTTTGGAATAATTTTATGGATAGCAGTGCGCAGAAAAGACCGTACTTCGGGACGTATGTACACGTCCAGGACACTTAATCTTTTGGCTCAGCGATCCGTTTATATACGCCGGTGGTACTTAAGAAAAAGACGTTGTGTAGTATCATAGCTTTAGTGCCAACGTTATTGAATTCCATGTATTGTTATTTGCACGGGGGAGGGGGGCGCATGAAAATTATGGTTAAATATTGGGTCGTAAATATTAAAAGTTTGAGAAACACTGCCTTAGCACTGGATTTAGATATGAAACGTTGCACATTGCCTTGATTTATATTATTTCAAAGTTACGTATAACACGGCTTCGATACAACACAGAGCACATTGTCCTGATTTATAGTTTGTGCACGGATAGTTAACTTAAAAAACAAAAATTAAATAATAATTAAAATACAATACTGAACAATACTTTACAATACTGAAATTTTATTTGACAATAATATTAAAAACTATGTAGTTATTAATGGAAATGCATTTATATTTGACAATGAAAAGTTATTAAAAATTATAAACACTTGAATATCCCGAGTGCGCTTTTTCTTGTTTTGAAATCTCCCAATTCATTTCATTATTTGATAGTAATCAGTTTTAATACAGTGTTTCTCAAACTGTAGGGCGCGCCCCCTGGGGGGGGCGCGGTAACTCTGCGAGGGGGGCACGAGCATATTGAAAATAAAAGGTTTAAAAAATATTTTTTTGGAATGAAGTAAAACAAGATGCTTTCTGACATAATAAAAAATACACATTTACACTGATATAATTTATTTTTATCATCTGGTGATCATCAAAAATAAAAGATTTCACTTCAAACGCTTATTAGCCGTATTTGATCCTATAACCAAATTAAACAAATATTTTGTTTGCTTTGCGGTCAATATGAGAACGATGAGAGATTTTTTTTACGTTTCTTATAACGATACCAAACGATGAGATATTTTTTATTACGTTTCTTTTAACCTAAAATATTACTTTAGCTGACCTTCGAACTTACTGGTATGGTTATCTCGGTCTTTTTTTAGGGAAGTTGTAAATATATATAATATATTTCTGTGTTTCATCTTTTTTCCATGTGAAAGAGTTTTATGATATATGGATAAGCATGAGTATTCTGAAACATATAATGCATAATGAAGAACGTTTTACACAATTATTTTTTAGAACATGCTACACTTTCCCCATGAGCAATTTTGTAGTTTTGATTGCTGCGTTGTACGACTTATTATGGTTTATAAATATAAATAAGCAGAATATTAAAAAATGGGCATCTGTGATCCCTATTAAAGGAAGTTGAAACTGATCAAGCAATTGAAGAACCTACTGAAATAATGCATATTAATCAAGATAGCGAAAGTAAGTATCAGAAAATCGTGAGACATGAAACGTTTGAGTTGATTTGAGTTTAGCTGGAAAATAACGTTCCTGTGTTGTTAGCGAAAAGTGTCTGTGATTTATGTCCTTTAATAAGGACACGCACATTTGGAACCTTTTCTTTAGTTTTATTGGATATTTTCTCAAATTTTCTAAGAAAAATTGAAAAGTCCTTGAAAGTAGGTAAGTATATTTTCTCTTAATAAAATTATTCACTGGAATTGTGATTTTTATAGTGTATAGTAAAAATAACTATAAAATAAATTATAGTTTTAAAACAAACTAAAAAACACGCTTTTATAGTGAATCGAACTAAAAAGCAAAAAAAAATATATATATATTGCTTAAAATTAAGATATACAACATTTAATACTTATCTTATTAATTTGTACGGCTTATAATTATGATCTTATTGTAGCTTTAGCGTCAAAGTGCATTATTATAGCATTCAGTACATTATTAATGTATAAGGGGGCGCGATATAAAAATTGTGATTGAAAAGGGGGGTGCCAGTAGTGAAAGTTTGAGAACCACTGACTTAAACCTTTAACAAATTGGATTATAATAATTTCTGTGAGAGAATCTACGATGGCCAAACACACCATACACAATATATTTATAATAACAATTTAACCTAACTCGGACCACTATCAATAACTTAATCGCTTACTCTCAATTCTAATACAATCACTGATCCCTAATATTAATATTATATAATCAATCCTACCTTGTTGTAGTATCAGTAAACGATCACAATAATTTTAGATGAGGTCTTGCGATAACTCGTGTGCAATGGTACACACCTTGATTAATGGATCTAAACCACGTATAATTACTATTCTTCACCACGTAACATTATCTAAAACTTCTTCAATCTAGAACCACGAACTACCATCGCGTTTAGGAAAGCGGGTGGGGGTCATTGGGCACTGGGTTTTATAAAACTCTTCGTCCCATATCGAAAAAGTATAGAGGCCTTAATGTGGAAAAACGGATGAGAAAGTCCCTGAAAAATAGAGTCTATTACATCAAATATTGTTCAATTATGTCTAATATTGTTCATAGTGAGTCTAATTGATGCAAGATCATCTTTGGGAGTCCTGCTGTTCAGTTGTCAGTCCTGATGATTTATGTCGGAGCCTGATCTGTCTGCATCGACTCTCAGGAAGCAGTGTGTTTTCCAGGGGCAGGGAAGATTTACGATGTCGGCGTCTGATGTTGGTCTCGTGTCATCTATGTGACGTCATCACTTGGTGGGAGCAGAAGCTGTCAGCACTCAAGATTGTTGTTCTGTCGGTTAGATTGTGGATCGCACTTCTGTAAGTGGAGAGGAAGCACTTCTATTGGATGATACTAGCAAATGAGAAACCTCTTAACTTGCTGTGCAGGGGTTGGGTTAAGAATTTACTGAGGGAAAGTTTTGGGAGCTTGCCTGTTTGGGTGCAGCAAATTTAAGTTAGAGTTGAATAAAAATAATTTTGAAAAGGAAATTTTAGCAATTGGGTTCATTCACCGAAACGGTGAATGAAAAAAGAAATATAACTAGAGTGGATTATAAGTGTCTAGGAGAATTCTCCTAGGTCTCTTATGTCGATTCAGGGGGTAATTTTCAAGATTTGCGATATTGGGATTATTAATGTTGGGGAGATCATCAATGAATTTTTTGGCGAGGGTCTGGATGTATTTTTTAAAGGAAGTAATTTTGGTTGCTCTGAAAATATTAGCGTTCGAATTAAACATGCAAGCTCGTAGAATGCATCTAGTAATTGAGTTTTGTGCAATTTCTAAAATTTTGATATTCGTTTTCGCAGCATAGCCTCACACAGGACAAGCGTAACTCAGAATTGGTCGCAAAACGGCCATGTAGAGAAGTAACTTGTTGTAAAGGTACATATCGGAATTCCGGTTAATTAGGGGGTAAATTTGTCTTAACGCGATTCGGATTTTATCTCGCGCGTTTAGAATGTAGTGTTTCCAAGTGAGCGTTTTATCAAATATTACACCAAGGTACTTAGTGGTTTGAGACCAACGTAGTGGTGTGGAATATATGGTGGGTGGTGTGATTTTTTTTGTAAATTTTGTGAGTAAAACCGTAGCGGTTTTATCCACATTAATCTTTATTTTCCATTTATTGAAGTAGTTTTCTAGTAGGGCCAGGTGTTTGTTTAGAGCTATTGAAACATATTTTATGTTTTTGTAGGTGGCAGAAATCGTGGTGTCATCTGCGTAAAGATTAATCATTGTGCGCGGGGGTGTGATGGGATGTCATTAACACAATGTTTCTCAAACTGTGGGGTGCACCCCTGCGGGCGCGATAACCCTACGAGGGTGTGTGAGCATATCGAAAGTTAAAGATTTTAAAATAATTAATTTACTGGAATGAATTAAAACAAAATACTTTCAGACATAATAAAAAAATGCACTTTTACTCTAATATAATTTATAGGCGCACGCGCGCAACATTAAGTCATCAAAAATAAAAACTTCTTTAATACCTAATTAGCTATCTTTGATCCTATAACCAAATAAAAAAACTTTTATTTGATTTGCTGTAATCTCATGATGAGAGATTTTTTTACTACGATTCCTTTTTAAACCTAACATACAACTCTTTCAGAAAAAAAACAAACCCCAGACGCAGAATCGAAAAAATTTAGGAACATAAAAAATTCATTACTGTCATTATTTTTGAAATACTGCACATTATAGCTGTAATCTGTTTAACCTTCTAAGTTATTGGTACAGTTAGTTATGACTTCTGTCTTATATGTTTGTTTCTCATTTAGGGAAATTGTACGTAATGTATTTCTCTGATAGGCTTTTTTGCATGCAAAAGACTTTTATGATATTTGGAAAAACACGGAGAACACACACACACTTAGAGCGATTACTTGGCCAACACTTATTTTTACGAGTTTTCTATACATAGGAAGCATAACGCGAAAAACGTTTTACATAAATTCATATAATCATAATGAATACACTTTTTACCCGGAAGTGGTTGCGCGGGACGCACAGATTACGAAATCGTTAATTCTGGCAAAACTTTATTTGTTACCTAAGAAAAATTGAAAAGCCCATGAAAGTAGGTAAGTAAACTTTCTCATAATTAAATTATTCCCAGGAATCACGATTTGTATCCAAAGTACAATAAAATAATTATATAAAAAAAGGATTCGCGTGACTCAATAACCTCGCTCGACCGTATCGAGTGCGTGCCTGCTCCGAGGTTAAAACATGTTGAAGTCTTTTTCGCTTTAAATATTAAAAATAATACAGTTATTCTTCATCGGCATTTTTATATTATAGTTCATTATTTAACATTAAATATAAATGCTAATTCTGTGAGGCTTAAAATTACCATTCACTTAAAACTAATTATAATTTGAGCAGTCATTTAAAAAAAATCATTTACACTTTTTGTAAATACTGTCGAGTATTTGGCGTTGCACTCCCACAATTCAGCTATTATATCAATAATTTTTATTTTCTTATAAATGAACTCGTGCAAAGAGCGGGCACTTCAGCCGGTATAGTTTTAATGTATCATTGTTGCACAGAGTATTTTATAACTAATTAATTAATCCTAAATTAAGAACAGATTTAATAAGTATTAATGACTTCCATGGGCTTGTCTTACAAAGCAAAGTTTTTATAAGAAAAATGCTTATGATAATAAATTCACCCTCTAAGTTCATTTTCTATATTTATCTCAGGAATGTATATTTTGTCTTCTAAGCAGCTACCACATTTTGAAATATGTTCAATTTCAAAATTAGAGAAAGGAAAATAACATAATAATTATCCTATTATTTTATTTATTTATTTTTTTTGCTTAAAAAGTATCATACAAAATTTTAATATATTTATGTTACTAATTTGTATGGTTTATAATTAAGACCGCCTATTGTAGCTTTAGCGTCAAAGTGCATTATTATTGCATTCAGTGCATTAGTAATCTATAAGGGGGGCGCGATAAAAATTGTGATCGAAAAGGGGGGCGCCAGTATTGAAAGTTTGAGAAGCACTGGTTTTAATAAGTTTCTGACTGTGATTACCTCAAATGACCTATGTAAAACTCGACCAAGTAGTTTCATTTCCAAAAATATTATAAATCTAAAAGAAGACAGAATTCACAAAAAGAACCCAATCTTTAGTATTACTTTAATCAAAAATATTTCTTATAACTTCATTAGTATAAATAGTCAAATTAACTGAGGTAAATTTTCTTTTCTTTTTCCCTTCAGCCGATTGGGTGATTGCATGATTCCTCACCAATCAAACGTTTTCCTTTTCACCGAAAAAAAACCTGACTCCGCTTTTCTTTTTCTGTCTCCTCTATACTGTCGCTAAGGCTTAAGTCGATCATAAGAATCAGGGCTTGATTGTAATTAGATCGGATCAGTACATCAAGTCGCTGTAGGACATTCTGTTAATGTTGGTGATTTCTCTAGGGTAGTGATGAAGGAAAAGGTTGAAAGAAAGGAATTTTACGTGCTCTTAAGGAAAGGCTTATGGAGTGATCTCAGTTTCCTAGCTATTTCATGTAAATATTGTGGAGTGACATAGTTACAATTCTGCTCCTTGGGTTCTACGGCTCTTTTTGTTTCGTGTCTACGGTTTTTGCTTCTTTTTTAGCTTTTGTCATTTTTTTCAACAGCCACTAACATACTTTAAAATCTTACAAATGAATGGTCTTGAATGGATTTTGAAAAATCCGTAGCCAACTGGACGCGGGTAAATAAAGTTTATATAAATTTAATATGTTGCGTATGTACGAAGGCATGAAACTCGCCTGGTAGTAGAAATAGGCACCTTATGAACGAAAGGGATCTTACTTAATTTGAATATGACACAAATTGTTTATAATTTCAACTTTCAACTAAACGATTTTTAAAGTTATAACTTCTTCAGGCACGTTTTGCTGAAAAGTGAATCTAAATTAACCTTTAGGTTCGGATGCGTTACGCTCTGCCGGATTTACTTGGCTCAATGCAATGATCGTACTCGGATCAGCAGGCGAGATAAGTTTCGAATTGAAAACATTTTGGGCGCGTGTTTCTTAAGTTAAAATTTCATGTACCTTTTTTTCCTGTGAAGTCTTATTTTCTTTATTAAAATATTACTGTCTAGCAGTCCACTTCCCCTCAAATCCAGCGAGTGAAAGATAGTAGAAAAGCGCAAGCGAAAATAATTTAAAAAAAGATTATTCTTATATATATAGAAGATTGAAGATGTAAAGAAATGAAACATGGAATCTATTTTTTTATTCAACTAAATGGGCATTTAAGCACAAAAATGTCCCAAAAGAATTGAGATCCAAAACTGTAGTGAAGTTGATGGGTGGGAAAGTCGCCAATATTTTAGTTTCATTAATGATGACAACTATGTGATTACAAGAATACACTAGCACTAATTGTGAAAAGTACGAACCTTCATTTATTTTAGCTTAGAGAATTTTAAGAAACATAAGTGGCTCTCAATACATAAGTTTTCCTAGATTTACATAGTATACGTCATTATATAAGTTACATAAACAGTACTTACGTATTATCGCAACGGTAGTGGAGACATTACATGAAAGGCAACAGCGCAAACGGCACATGGGAAATCGAGGTTGCCAATTTGGCAAGTTATCTTGAACGTTGGCACTTTTGGGATAGCACATAAGTACCATATAAACACATATATTACATAAATACAATTTACATAAGTAATTTACATTTAAACATTTTTAAATGTTTAGACTTATTGACCTCTAAGTTGTAAATACTCATTTAAATATATGAGAGTAAATTATTATTCAAACATTGCCCTTTACAGAAAATGGATGAATTAAACAAATCCACCGACGAATGGCACGAAAATGAGAACTACTTAACGTACGTGTGCGAAAATGTCGTGAAAGAAAACGTAGTACATCCGAACAATTGGATTTTCTTGCCCAGAATAAATCAGAAGTTTCCACTTCTATCGTAGGATCAAAAGCACACACATAATTTCTTTTATATAATTGTAACAATGAGCTGGGAAAAGAGAAAAACTTTTTTTATTCAAGCGTTAAGCTTCTTTTGTTGTTGAAAAATTATTTATAGTTTTGTGAATGGTTTCACACAAATCAGTACTAGCATTAACTATTAAAATATTTCAACTTTGGAAGCTGATTTTTCTTGACTTTTTTCAACAGAGTTGATTAATGTATTCTTTTAAATTTTTCTGTAATAAACAGCATAATTTTGATAGAAAAGTAATACAGAGGTGTCGCTAATATGAAATGAAGAAATGCTTGTTTTACACCAATTGTCAAAAAGGAAACAAACCATTTTTAAAACTTTATTACTTAAGAAAATGAGTTCTTAAAAATAATTTAAAAATAAGTATTTGGGAGGATTTTGCTTTTTTCATTTAGAAAAATGAGTTTTTTTCAATACAATTTTTTCTTATACTTTTTTAAAACATGTACACACAATTTTTAACTCTTTCAACAAATAAGCCGCATGATAAAGGGCTTAGCTTGTAAATACATTTCTATATTATTGTTTCTTTTTCTTTGAGACAAATGATGTGTGTGTGTGTGCGAATCCTTTTATTTTATACTGAAATACACTAATGGACAAACAAAATTAACGCACCAGGAAGGAGTCGTCAAAATGAAACGAAATTTTACATATGTAATGACTACTTTAATGTAAGTAAATAATTAGAAAATCAAAGAAAAAAGATAATTTATTTCAGAGAAAAAGGCAAAAAAACGTAGGATTTAATACCCTGTTAAGCCCATTCTAGTGCGAATGCACGATGCGATGCGATGTGATCAGGCATTGAGGTATACCAGTTCTGTATGATATTTTGAGACATTTTGTTCCATATTTGCTGTAACCTTGCCTCTAGCTCGTTCAAACTCGTGGAATGCCCAACTCGCCGTCCCAAATGATTCCAGAAATGCTCGATTGGAGACAAATCTGCGGATCGGACAGGCCAAGGAAGTGTAGTAACAGTGCGGAGACAGCCTTGTGACACCCTTTCCATGTGAGGCCTAGCATTGTCGTGTTGAAAACTGGCTCCTGGGAGCCGATGCATGAGTGACAACACATGTGGTTGTAGGATGTAATTTACATACCGCTTAGATGTCATGGTGCCACGGATCAATACTAGGGGCAACCGTGTATTGTAGGCAATGGCACCCCATACCTTCACACCAGCTGTGGGAGCGATGTGTTGCTGTAAAGCAAAGGCAGGATTGAGGCATTCACCATGGGGCATCCACACGCTAACACGATTGTCATCATTGCTGAGATTGAATCTGGATTCGTCGCTAAAGACGACCTGGTTCCATTCCGCTGCAGTTCAGTTTCCTCGTGCGAGGCTCCACTCCAAACGGGGGGGGGTCGATGGGTGGGCGCCGCGATCCCAAATGTTCTTCAGCCTGGTTCCGTCGTATGGTTCGAGAAGACACAGGGGCCCTTAGTGAAGGCGCTACTTGTGCCTGGATGATGGCTGACGAAGCAGTTGGCTGTACGCGTCATTTCTTACGAAGTGGTGGTCTTCTCGACGACTGGTCTGTCGAGAGCGTCCTGAACCTGGTCTTCGTGTAAATGACCTCTCTCAGATCCACTGGTCCCAGCACCACCACAACACAATCAAAGCGGCCTAATTGACGAGGTACTCGCCTAGCTGACCACCCAGCTTCCATCATGCCCATGATTCTCTCCCTCTCCAACTGCGACAGCTGCTCATATTGTCTTAAAAAACGGCGTAATTGCATATCTACCTCTGCTCTTCCTTTGTAAATGATTCAGCCACTCAAACAAGCTTTGGTTACCTGTTTTATACTCCACGTTAAACGCCGTCTACCGGCTATACGTAATGTACAATCACGCTGTATTTCTAATCATTTGCATATCTCCCCGACATGTACCTTCATGCCAAGTTTCGTTACGATCCCACAATTATTTCTTGGTGTGCGCTAATGTTTCTGTCCATGAGTGTATTTTAGATATATATTGTTGTAAATTTCATTTCTCTCTCTCTCTCAATACATTTTAATACTGATTGATTCAAAAACAATGTGACCACATTTTCAGAGCATCTTAAATTTTTTTTCAATTAAATTATTTGCATGGAATCTTTAATGTGGCTTCCTTTAGTATTAGTACATTTTACATAAACGCTTAGGATAAGTTAAAAGACCTTTTTCGAACATCTTTTGGGGAATTTTTCGAACTTCCTCTTGGATTGCATTTTGAATCCCTTGAAGTGCTCTTACTTTACACCTATTTAATTGTTTTTTAAGTATTTGCATAGAAAATTTTCCCAAACAGCACATTCGAGGGCGATGTCAGCCATCTCTCAGAAGGAAGAAATTTTATTATTATTTTTTTTTATCTTTCAGTCATTTTATAATTGAATTTGTAGTATTACTTGGTGTAGAATATTGGTGAAAAAACTTTCCTGGAACGAAAATGTGTTTTTACTTTCCTTAATCATATGCTTCTAAACCTCTGTTTGATAGTATGTAGTATCACTTTCAGCCTTTGGGTCTACAAAGAAAGAGTTTTGTTAAACCTTCAGAGGGCATTTCCCTCCATACCATAATACCAGAAGGCTAACTTGCTTTTTGCAAAACAACTGCGTCTTTACGACGCTTTTCACGTGCAATGTGTTGTACATTCGTTTCGTCAGCTGTGGATGACAAATGAAACAATGCTTCATCCGTCGCTATCCATGTTTTGCATCTACCTTTGCGAGACATTAAAGAATGAGGCCAAGAGTATTTTCTTTATTTTCCCACAATTTAGGCAGGCATCTGATAACAGACTCTTTCATTTACTTTTATGTAGCCATTTTTTTTACCTGACGACAAATTGTCGATTACGATACCTGTAGTTTCTTTCCTAAAGTTCTTTGAGGTAGAGAATTTTCTACAGAGATAAGTCTTTTTAGCTTCTTTTTTTCTTTTTCATTAAGGTTTTCTTTTCGTTCACATTTTCCCCCTGGAGTTTTTGATTTCCAACCAAATTTTATTTCTTTTCAAAGTTTAAAAAGTAATACATTAGAAAAATGTCTTTTCTGATTTTTAAAAGCTTTATTTATAACAGAATTTAAGCAACCGTCTTTCAAAAGCTTTAAAATTTTGTTTTGGGTTTAAGGGTCTAATTCGGTACCATAATTTATTCCCACTAATAAAAAGGGTTAGAACAGTAATAAAAATGTTTCATTTTTAAAATAAAACTATTATTAATGCATTGTGTGGAAATTAACCAAAAATCATTATATGCTTTTAAAATTGGTCACATTAATTTTGAACCAACCGATATTTTGTGCTAATGGGATATAAAAAAACCCCTAAAAATTAAAAGCACAGACATATTTAGCTAAATTGGCTATTTAATACGACTTTGTTAGCACTTAAGAAATTTGTGGAGACATTGCAGTTAGAAATGACATTCGAGTTATTCCTAAGTTGGAAGGCTTAGAAATGTGAATGATATAAAAAAGTAACTTTTATTGGTGGTATTTATATAATTGTTGCTTCGAATTCCTTCTCATATTAATTGTCTTTGAAGTATTCTCAGACAGAAATACAGTATACAAGTTTCATGGTCGTGAACTCGTGGACCATTTTGTATTTGTTGCGCTGTGGGTTCAAGGTCTAACATTAACCCCTTAAGAGGTCAATTTTTTGGGCAAAATAGTAAAAAAAAGGCCCCATGTTTTATTGCATGTAACTAAGTATAATATTTAACAAAATGCGAAAATAGAAAATTTTTACTATAGTTTCCAATTTTAAAATTTTCACCCTATTTTTTATTTTATAATTGTAGAGAACAAAATCCCCTAAATGTTACTTTTTGTAACTGCACTCTGTATTCTAAGAGAGAGGAAAGAACGTTTCACATATCTTAAAATAATTTAATTTCATGTTCATGTCTCTTCTTCAAACGGTTGAGAATTGTATTGAGTGTTCATATAATATATATACGAAACTAATTTGAAGCAAGGTGAAATCCTAGGTTTTACATTGCAATGGAGACAGAGATAATATCGACTTTTTTTGGATTATATTTCCATTTTCATTTCTGCTCAAGCAACAAATTACACATTGCGAGTCCCTGTTCTTTATCGAACATTTTCACGAATTCAAATTCCTACCTCCAATGAAAAATTCCCGCCATAGACGAAAAGAAAATCCCGGATGAAAAGTATTTCAGTACCCTTTAAAAACTGCATCTCTTAAAACACTAACACTAACAATCTCATTATAAGAATTAAAAATATGTGCAAATCAAAGACAAAAAAAAAAAAAAAAAATGTCAGTGCCCGTACAGCGTACGGGCAAACCGGGTGTAGCCAGCTTTCGGTAGGACGTACGGTGTACGTACAAACCAGATAAAGCAGCGGTCACCAAACCTTTTGACCTCACGGACCAGTTAATTTATAATTGAAATCCCGCGGACCACTAATAGGATTCCTTAAGTGTTAAATATATGTATAAAAAATTGTGATAAAGAACACCTTAAATGTATCTAATTAATACGAGTAAAATGAATCTATGAATTTTAACCAAATTATAAAAGCTTTATTAATAAACCATAATAAAAAAACCAAAGAGTACAAAACCTGTAAAAACAAAACTATTAAAAAATGGTTTAAGTATATCAAACTTTTAGCATTATACATTCCTTGTGGGATGGATGTTCCTGCTTGATTGAAACAAGATTAGCGATATTTGGATCCAATGTTGTTATTGCAAAATGGAGATTTCAAGCTGAGATCGGTACTGTGTTTTGATAGCTGTGACAGATGAAAAGGCCTTTCCATGTAAATAAGTTGTGGAGAATTGAATCAGAATTTTCATCGCCTGTTCAATTAAAGGGTATTCACTTTTTTATGGAAAGCCGAAACTGAGATCTTGATAGGGATGAATGAAATTGAAATTAGAGAGTTTCGTCGGACGATGATAGGTCGATGAGACTTTCTTTTAGATGCATACTTAAGTTATTATCAAGAATTTTCACTGCATGAGGATCTAATATTCACATATAACAATACAGCTGCAACTACGACTTATTTACAGTGGCGGTTTTATAACTTTCCACGTATTGTTATGAATTGAATTATCTTTCAATGTATCTTGTGGCCGCGGTAGCCGAGTGCGATCCCAGTACCACTAAAGACCCGCCGTGTAGGGCAGCGATGCACGTTAAATCTGTCGAGAGCTGAAACGTCCTCCCGTTGGTGTGGTGTGATAGTTAGGAGAGGGGGGTGCCAGCTCAGGTGTCGTCCACGTCACTTGACCATGGTTCAAAATTACGTGGTCCGTCGCCAAAAGCCCTCGTGTAGCTGAACAGTGCGACGTTAATATTCAATCAATCAATCAATCATTCAATGTATCTTAAAATATAACTTAACGCGATGAGTAAGCTATTCTAGCGGCTATATTCTGGAGACCAGTGAAATTTTCTCGTGGACCACCACTTTGACGACCTCTGAGTTCAGTGGTTAAGTACCTTCAATGCAGAGGGGTGTACGTTAAATTTGTGGCGTCGCAGTCATCACGTTGGTATAGTGCAGCGCTCTCCAAACTTTTTTTGACTCATGGAACCCTTAGAAATGTAAGGTGTTTTCGGGAAGCCCCCTTTCACATACACATGCACACATCTAGAAGAATTTATCTGAAATTAATATTTGAAATAGATCAAAATGTGTGCTATAGGTACTTCATGTGAAAAAAATTTTTAAAAAGTATATTGCATTTTTCATTAAAATTTTTCAACGTAATTTATGCATTAACGATATTAAATTGTGCTCCAAGTGTCACCTACCCATGCATTTTCCCTCTGAAAATTTAGGAGCTGTTCTTGCTTGAATTTACATTTTAATGTCAAATCCGTTGATATAGCAATACGCTGTTCCCATTCCTTCATTATCGGTATTAATCCGCAAACGAAGCACAAAGTTCCATTGTCCTTTAGAAAACTATTTAGTTTGAAAAAACATATATTGTACTAATGAATATAAAATTACTTCATGGCACCCGAGATAGTAAAAAAAGTATATTCATGATCTCTTAGGTAATACGTACAATGAAAAAACTTTTAATATTTTTTATTACAATATGATAAGAATTAAGAAAAACAAAGTTTCTATTCTATCAAAGTCTTTTAAGATCAGTATTAACTTTTGCATGGGAAACTGGGTCCATGTCTCGAACAGATGAGAACATGAGAAGCATCTGCGAAAGGAGGATTTTAAGATTTATCTTTGGAGAAATTCAGGAAAATGGAACATGGCAAAGAAGGTGAAATTTAGAGCACTATCAATCATATAAAGAACCGAACATTGTTAACCATTAAAATACAACGAATTAAATGGGCAGGCCACGTTATTAGAATAAACGAAGACCTCACTACTAAAAAAGTGTTCAATGTTCAACCAATTGGCACTCGAAGGGCAGGTCACCTTAGATGGATTGATGGCCTAGAAAAAGATCTCCTAGTTTTGAGAACTAGGCACTGGAGAACACTAGCAGGAAGAAGGCTGACCTGGAAAAGGTTTCTTGAGAAGGCCAAGGCCCACCCTGGGCTGTCGTGCCACTGAGGTAGGAAGGTGTAAGGAACTACTGCCTGCACCTATGTTTGAAATGTTGGATTCTGAGACGGCGACCCATATTGGTGTGCTCCAAGGGGAAGGATGGTACAAACCCAGGGACTTGGGCAAACAATGTGATATATTTTATGCTTCCAAAGGGAAATCCTACGATGAACCTGAGAGAGCTAAATGGAATGATAGTGAAAAGAGAAGTTTTAATGGTAGTTGGGGTAAACAGCCATGATAAGAATTAGAGTGTTACAAAGTAAAGTTAATTTTTATTTTAGAATAAAACTAAATTTTTAAGGGAAAGAGGTTGTTTTAAATCTAACTTTATTTGAATAGCTACTACTGATTTTTTTTCATGTGTAAGCCATTATCGCCAAAATAGTGAGCCATACATACAATAAAAATTAATAATTTATTTCTATGCTCGTTTTTTTATGATTTTATTATGCACATTTGATATAGTAACAAATTGAGTTTTATATCAAAATAAATACTTTTATCGCTTCTGGTATTTAAAGTAGATAAAATTTGTCTTTCTCACTACATCATTTGGACACATTTGCATACTTTGTTTGTGGTTAGTAGTTAACTATAACGCTGTAATTTTAATTTAATAAGCAGATATTGCTTTTTTTAATTATAAAAATAATAACTACTGTACTGTATTTTTTGGAGTGAGGAGTATATATTAATGTCGCACTGTTCAACTACACGAGAGCTTTTGGCGACGGACCACGTAATTTTGAACCATGGTCAAGTGACTTCAACGACACCTGAAGTAGCATCCCCCTACTCTAACTACCATACCACACCAACGGGAGGACGTCTGATTTCTCGACATATTTAACCTTTATCTACCGACGGTATTTAAAGGAACCATTCACTTTAAAATAACATAGAATAAACAATTTTACGAATATTCTAACAACACTTAGCAGGATAATTCTTTGAAATCCACTCTTCCAAGATATATTGCAGCACGGGTTCTATGATGAGGATTTTAGCGGATAAGGTGAATAGTTTTATAGCAGGAATTGCGTTTTCAGCTGACGGCATTTTCAGCGGATTGTGAAGTATGTCATTTTTTTTCCGAAAAAATAGTTGATGTCAAAAAGTGAGCGTCTTTTTTGTTTATATGTTAATGAAGACCTTAGAAAACGATTTGACTATTTATTTGCAGTGAATAATATATATATATATATATATATATATATATATATATATATATATATATATATATATATATATAATTTTACAGTTGAATACCTTTAATTAATTAATTAGCTCTAACGGATTAACTTTCCCAAAGTTGAGTACTTTGTTTGTGTATATCCGTTAATTTTCAAAGTAGTGATTCAAAAAAGAAGTGTGTGTGCTTATGACCACACGATAGAAGTGATCAATTCAAATTTTGTAATGTTATTTAAGGGATTAGGTGAATAAAAAAACAAGAGAATATTAGTATTGTCCTATAAAATCATTTATTCATATGTCTGTACTCATAAAGTAGAATTTTTATGTGAAATATACAATCCTATTTGGGAATTTATTCTAAGCAGGAAAAATTAGATTTATGGTAGCTGAAATAGGTTATAATTCCTTTAGATTCAAAATTTTATTTAAATATCTATAAAACAACTCATTCAAGCGTTTTTCCGTACTTCTTCGTGCTTCATTTGGAACACTTGACATAATTAAAATGAGTTTCGATTTAAAAAAAATCAACTAAAGGTTTTCATTTGTCTTTTGTAAAATCTTCTTTTAAATTCCTACTTAAAATCATAGCAATTTGTTCAGAAGAACCAATCCGTGAATTTTGGTTGTAATTTAGTAATATTCAATTCTATCCATGAATTAATTTAAGCAAAGGGATAGTAAGACAGGTAGTTGATTGAGAAGAAAGGAATCTAGGCCAAAACCTTTAAAAATGGATTTTATTATAAGATTTATATCACATAATCTCTGGCTTATACTAGGTCTTTTGCCATTGTATGGCAGTTTTGTAGAAATATATCCGGTGCTGCTGCAAAGAAAGTATTCTTAATTACATTTTATTTTCTTGGATTTAAATTATTTATTGTAACTTTTTCTTAATACCTGTATGCTTAATTGTTATTTTAAATTTTTAATTGTTTAATTTTTTTTTAGAATCAAAGTATATTTAAGTAATGTGATCGATAGAACTATCTGTTCATTGTTATTCCAGTTCACTTAAAAAAATAGATTTTTATTCTTACGATCACTGCAATATTGCTGATGATAATTAAGACTATTTACTTAGTTCTATAAAAAAATTGTCCTTTTTCTACTTTTTATTTTTAATTTTAGTGTAATATTTCTCTTTTTCTCTAAGCCTAATTTTTAAAAATATTACGTTTCATTTTCATGCGTCAACTAGGATTAGAACTAATCCCGCATTCATTTTAGTAAAAAGAATTGCCGGGGGTGGGAGGGGCACTTAGATCGAAGCTAGGAATTTTACTCTTAATGCCTTAATGGTGGGGGTGGGGGGACAAACAAAGCGCGTCTTATAGTGGCGGCGGGAAACGTCTCTCCTTTCCTTTTTAGGGGTGTGTATTTCCGACTGAAGGCGAAAAAAGCCGAATGAGCGTTACATTCCCTAGCGTGACGTTCAGTAAAGTTCACCCTCTAGCAAAACGCGCCAATAGAAGTTATCACTTAAAAATATTGCATAGAAAAATTACAGTAAATCATAATGCAGTAGATAAAAGTTACCTGTTAAGAAAACAGGTAGCGTTGAGGATCTTTCTTGAAGTGGTCGGCCGAATGTGAGTGAAATAATTGTTGAACGTATTCCACAATCGTTTCGACGAAGTTTTAAATCAACTCGTGAACATCACGTGAACTTCAAATATTTTTCAAACAAGTTTTGTAAAAATTCCTTATAAGAGGCTTATACATTGCAAAAGTGCACTTGGCGGGAGCTGGAATACCACTATGACATATTCTCCGAGTTATCAAGAGAGAAAATCCGGAAATTTACTGAGAAAATTAGTGTTATTTAAATAAAATCAGAGAACACAGTACTTGTATATAAAGTACATTCAAACAAACATATGTCTAATTATAATATGTTGAGCACAATAAATATTTACAATCAGGGCAAGAATTTAGGTTCTCCCTCTATATTTGAATGAAATTTGTAACCCAACGTTTCTCAAGTTGTGGGGTGTGCCCCCTAGGGGCGCGATAACTTTATGAGGGGTGTGAGAGCATATCGAACTAAAAAGTTTAAAAAATTAATTTACTGGAATGAAGTAAAACAAAATACTTTCTGACATAATAAAAAATACTGATTTACACTGATATAATTTATATATATCCTCTCTGGCGATATTTCCTCATAAAAAATAAAAGATTCTACTTCAAACGCTCATTTGCTATCTTTGATCCTATAACCGAATAAAAAACTATTTTGTTTGCTTTGTTGTAATCCTACGACGAGAAAATTTTTATTTCGTTTTTTTAACCTAAAATACTAATTTTGCTGACCTTCGAACTTACTGGTATGGTTATCTCTATTTCAGTTTTTTTAACGAAGTTGTAAATAACATATATCTGTTGCACTTTCTTCCACGTGAAAGAGTTTTATGATATATGGATAACCATATTGAGAACTTTGAAGAATTATTTGGCCAAGATTTATTTTTATGAATATACTGAAACATATAATGTATAATGAAAAACATTTTACACAATTCTTTTTTAGAACTAATATTTTTATATGGAACACACTTTTAACACGGGAATGGTCACGACATGCGCAGAGTCACGCCAGACTCACGAAATCATTAATTCTGGGAAAATTGTTTATTTGTTACCATTGACCTTGACAGAGTATCCTTCAATATGACAGTTTTATTGGGAACTAAAATGAGTTTATCACATTTCGCCCTCTTTTTTTTGGGAGTGGCAAACTTTTTTTTTACAATCTTAAGGTACTTGTTTTGACCGAGTTCCCGGCGCGACCACTTTTGTTCAAAAATATTTTCTATGGACATACTGTACTTTCCCAAATGAATAACTTTGTGGTTTTGATTGTTGTGTTGTATGAATCACTATGGTTTACAAATGTAAATGAGCAGAATATATAAAAAGAAATGGGCATCTTTAATCTTAGTTGAAGGAGGCTGAAACTGTTCAAGCAAAGGAAAAACTTGCTGAAATAATGCATATTAATCATGATAACGAAAGTAAATGTGTGAAAAGCAATGAACATGAAACGAAAGGACTTAAGAGTTCCTTCAAGAATAATATAAAGCCATAAGTGTACCGCAAGATACGATTCGCCATGTGAAAAAGACGCAAGCAACAAAAAGTTCAACAGGATGTTTGTCGATATAAAAGGACATCAAAACTACAAAAACGTGAAATATGACAGTTTTGCTTGCAAAGAACATTCCTGTAATGTTAGTGAAAAGTGTCTGTGATTTGTGTCCTTTATTAAGGTCATGTACATTTGGAACAAATTAGTTGTTTCATTGTATTTTTTCTCAAATTATCAAAGAGAAATTGAAAAGTACTTGAAATAGGTATAAGTATATTTTTTCTTTGTTAAATTATTCACTGAAATTGTAATTTTTATCGTGTATAGTAAAAATAATCGTAAAAAATAAGGATTGGGGTGACTCTGTGACTCCGCGCGACCATTAACATTAGTATCGAGTGCACACTTGATCCCGAGCTAAAACATTTTGAAGTTTTCTCGCTTTAAATATTACAAATAACAAAATTATTCTTCATTGGAATTTTTCTTTATTCAACATTAGTTCTGAGTGCTAAATCTGTGAGAATTAAAATTACAGGTCGTTCAAAACTATTTATAATATGAGCAGTCATTTCAAAAAAACCCTTTTACAATTCTGTATACACAGTCATGCACTTGGTTTTACTCTCCTTACAATTAAGCTATTATATCCAGAATATAATGTATTATTTTTTTAAAAAAATAAACTCGTGTGAAGAGTGGGTACTTCAGCCAGTATAAGAACAAGTTCACTAATTATTAGTGACTTCCATGGGTTTGTTTGCAAAGCGAGAAGTTTTTCAAATGAAGGCTTGATATTAGAAATTCACACTCTGTGAATTATTTTTCTATATTTAGCTGAGATCTATATTTTGTCTTCAAAGCAGCCACCGCAGAAAATCCGGATTCAGAAAGGTGGGATGTTGAAAATGGTGATAGTATACGAAATGCTTTTGTTTTCAATGCAGAAAAATTCATGATCCACATCTGTCCAAAATTCAAAGAGTGATTTATTACAAAATCGCCTTTTAATTTCGTCACTGGATGTGAAATCTATGAAGATTTCTTCTTCGGAAGTTGAGAGCCCTTCTAGAGAGTATTTTGAGAAATGTATCCCTAACTCACACGTAACTTGCTACCAAGTTGTCCTCGTCTGTGTACTTGTTGATATTTTTTTTTATCGTCGAATGCTCGCTACAACTTAAAAATATATCCATGAATTTGTTTTAATCTACTGCCGTAAATACTTAATACCAGGAATTATAATAATCGTGCAAATTATAACATGTACATTCAAGATACGATTAGGTAGCTAATCGACTCGACCAAGAATGACTGGAATTGTACGAAGTACAGCATTTTGACATGTTTTCCCATACTCAGTGAACGTTCGGGAGAATGCCAGATGTGATAGATATGATAGAGATCAACATAGACCAGACTATTTTTAATGACATTTGTACTTTTAGAAATGATTGTGATGAAAGAAATAAATCTAATCTAATTAACATTTGTACTTTTAGAAATGATTGATGAAGGAAATAAATTAAATATCATTTTGCAATCAGTTTAAATTTAAAAATTAGAGAACGAAAAATAACATAATAATTAACCTATTACTTAAAAATAATTTACTTAAAATATATATTACTTAAGAGTAAAATATACAAAATTTAATACTTATCTAATTAATTTGTACGCGCGGTTTATAATTGATTGTATAGTAGCTTTAGCGTCAAAGTACATTATTATTGCATTCAATATATTATTATTGTATAAGGGGGGCGCGATAAAAATTATGATTGAAAGTTGGGTTACCAGTATTGGGAGTTTGAGAAGCACACACTGCAGTACTCACAATATATTCAAACAAACATATGTATAATTATAATAATTGAGCACAATAAATATTTACATTCAGGGCAAGAATTTGGGTTCACCCTCTATATTTGAATGAAAAATTCATAACAGTACTTACAATTTTTCAAAAGCACTAACCAAACCCCTATTTTGATAGACACTTTGCTTGATTTTAGTATTGAGATTTAGAAAACAGCTATGAAATACGTTTAACGCGAAAACGCTTAAGACGAAATATAGGTACGCGAAATAATACAACGGTCCCGACAAAATACTATATAATACGTAACGAAATTCGGTTAACATGAAAAGATTTCCTTTCTGGGTATGAACAAGATACGGAAAAGAACAGATTTAATAGGGGTGCTTGAGAAAATTTCTGTATTATTGGACTGTCCTATTGTATCATCGCAAGAATTCGTTGCAGTAGAGAATGATAATGGGTGTACAGCCTCAATTATTACAGATAAAGACATTTTGGTCATTGATGCAAATTACGACGACGAAAAGGAAATGACTATCGCGTCCCCTGTTTCCACGTCGTTCAAAATGTTGGAAAATCATGAAAAGTATGCGCAGTTATACATGTCGCTAGAAAATGACGAAATTAGGGCTTTTATAAAATACCTAAGTGAGATGATCAATTCACGGAAGATGTTAGAGTAACGTCTCTTTGAGGTCCTTCCCTTGAGGTGAAGTAAGTGATTCGATTAAACCCCCGAAGTGCTTTAGTGAAATGATGAAATGAAGAAGTCAGCATTTGTAGAGCTCTGTTTTCGTAGAGCACTTCCTTTTACCTACCTCCCCTCTGTTCTCGTCCGTACCACGTAGCGCCGGGCTGCTGACGCGACTCACCAAAACAAAATGACCTAAATATCATTGTTTAGTTTTATTTATTTATATTTTTTGCACTATTATCTTTCGATTGATATAGATCTTTTGTATGACTGAAAATTAGAAACTGGATAAAACTTAAATTGAAAAATGTAACAAATTAGGGAATTCGACCATGCCCTCTTTATAGATAAAAAAAGATTTTTGATAATAAAAAAAGTAGTTTAAAAAGGGAAATAATAACATAAAAGATGATGTTACAAATAAAGTAGGATATTTCTGAAGTACTACATTAATATAATTTTATTTAAAAAAATGTTTGAAATTCTACTACAAATATCCTTTATTTTTAAAAATGTATGTACCAGCTTTATTATCTAATTTTGTTCCTTAATTTGGAATAAATAATTTGTGTAATTCAGTGATTATTGTTGTATTAATTACTCTATTTTAATATAATGCACCATATTTGCTAAATAAGCACTTTTAAACTCTTGGCAATATTATTTCATCATTTATTTCATTGAAACAGATTGCGGATTTGATCAAATCACTTACTTTCCTTAGAGATATCACTTTAGAGTTCTTATTTTAATATCTTGAGTGAATTGATCATCTCCCCTAGGGATTTGATGAAATCCCTAATTTAATCATTTCCCTGTGACATGTACGCTCACATTCCAGTGGTAAAATGAATAACAAAATGGAACAATATGTTGACATTTTGATGCTAAAACAAGGCAGTACAAAGAAAAATATCAGATTATTTTCCAAAAACTTAATAAATGTTTTGTTTTTTAAAAAACTTGGAAAATTCTGTATTAAATTTCTTTAAGTTCTTGTGAATGATTTTGTTTCATTGATTTTAATGAAACATATGTGCGTATGTACAGATCTATATAAATAAAATGTACTCTAATAAACATAATTTTATTGAATGTATGTTTTTGGGCACTATCCTTTAACACGAAAAATATTTCAGACCTTTCAGTTTCGTGTTAAGCGATTTTCACTATGTGAGAGGCTCGGACCTCTCTCTCAAGTACCTAGATGTGTAGGAGGAAGAGAAGAAACACTCGACATGATCTAATTAATCTATTTATTTACCACACAAAGAACAGACACAATTTCAACTTAAAGTGGAAAGATAATGTATCAATGCTAACCGCGAAAGTGAAACAATGACGGTAAAACGCGAATGATAGGAGACTATCAAACTTGATCCTTACCTTAATAAAGGATCTAACCTATCAGTCGGTTTAATCTAATATCAATCTAATGCTAGTGAATAATCGTCACTTTAAATTTTTTCCTAATAAGTCTCATATAATAATTCTAATATGATACCTTCAGTAACAATCTCACCTGACACGAGTATATCTTCTCTCCTACACTCTCTCAAACAATAAAACCTCAACTATATGTAGTAAGTTAATTTAAATATCACGATTCCTTTCTTCCGAAGAGTTGGTTGTGAATAACGTGAATTGATAGCCCAAAGATATTTCCCAAGAGGATTAATTGAAGAAACGCTTACAGATCCATCACAACTATAGCTAATATTCTCAGCTAAGTAAATGCTTTAATGCATGCGTTATCAGAGAGTTACTCTATCAGAAAATAGGTTCCCCACTCAACTTATAAACAAGCTGTCGATCACTGCCACGCCTTCTCATTTGAGGTAAATACCGAAGGAGGCATTGACCGTTTCCTTCTCCAGTCCCAAATGACCACGCTAATGATGACGTGGATCAAAAGAAACCGTCATTCATCTTCCCTTGTGGCCAGGAAGAGTGCCGCTGTCTTTTCTGAAGGCGCCCATCTCGTTTGGGCTTAGTTTGCTCCGAGTTTAATCGTTAAGATCTTTTGCCCGGTTCCAGTGCGTTTCTTTTTTCTTTTCGTTTCTTTTTAACAACGGTTGAGAATTGATGGTTTTCATATATATTTATTTCTTTTGGATAGTTATTGTTGGTTCGCTTAGAATTTCGCGTTTTGAAAAATGTGATGAAAGATGTAGGGTCGAAGCTTTTTAAAAGCGATTTTCTGCATTTTTTTTAATGCTTGATATAACTGGGGCAATATTTGTAACATTGAATGTGTTTTGGGAACTGGAAACCTTCAAAATGTTGTTAAGAGAGTTCGGTAGGAGAAAAAATACTATAGCACGAAGTTGGGGAAAAATTCACGAAGTTGAGGTGCATTTCGTTCGTTCTGGTATCACGTCAGATTAACGATTTTAGAACAAAAATGAATAAAAATTTGGTGAAGAGAATACTTTTCATGCAAAATCATTTATTTCTTAGATTATTTCTAGTGCATTTCAAATATCAGCCTCAACTCAGATGAACCAACTGTGTTTACGTATCATTGCAACTTTATTTGCAATACTGATTATTTGGTATTTTTTCGAATTCTAAAAATGAATGCGCTGAAGGGAATATGCAGAGCGTACTAAAAAAATGCTATGAGAAAAATAATAAATAATTACAATTAAATAAAAATCAATAAAAGAAAAAAAAATATTGTTTAATTTAATTTTTTCATTGTATTATTATTAATTTTATATTATACAATTATTATTTTATTATATAATAGTAATGTATTACTTTATTATAATTATTAATTTTATTATTTAAGAATTCGGTAAATTTCACACCGATTTGCATTTTAACATTCAAGCATTTTATGTCAACGAAATTGGTTAGGGAGGAAGAGGAGCAATATGAAATGAAGCATAGGGTTACCAATTCAGCGTCAACGACATGTGCGAGGTCGAGGTTGCCAATTTGGTGAAATATCTTGAAATTTGGCATAGTTGCGATAGTACACGTACCGAATCACAAATCTTACTGTTTATATAACGATATGTTGTTTTATTATGAATAACTGGCTAAAGCTTTAATTTGGTTTTAATATTATAAATATTAAATAAATAACATTTAAGCAGAAAGTCCATTGAGTATATTCAGATATAATTTTTTATAAAAAAAATTACATTTAAAAGGAAAGCGAGATATTGTATGAACGAAATCATACACGGCTCGAATCGTTGCTACACAAAACTATCGTCAGGTGGAATGATAAGTGCTAATATAGGTACACAGGGAACTATACTTCTGTATCTTTATATGAAGTGAAACCCGTTTACTAAAATCAAAAAGTCATTAGATAAAGTCTGCAAGAAAACATCATGGAAGAAAATGAATGATCTCTTAGAACAGCTTGTGTTGTTACTAATGCTTTTTGATGAGCATGTGCCAGATCAAGGCTCACGAAATTCATCATGGCAAAGATTGTACGCCTGTCGTTGGCCTTAGCCTTGAGCACCATACAGGTGACAGTACATTTTGGCTATTTCACACCGCAATTTTGATAGAGAACACCGTAGTGGTGGTCAGGGGCTACCAACCTCTCTTCCCTTTCCACCCACCTCACGAGAGGACTTGCGGCTCGATGGCTATTTAAAGTACCCCCTTGCCGTGAAGGCACTATACATTTACAAACATCATTGCCTTCTTTGGGTTTCAAGTGGCCGTGACAACCTAGTGGTCAAGGTAACGGACTCGTGGCCGGTGTATCATGAGTTCGAGCCTAGTACCGTGGAAGACCCTCCGTGTAGGGGGCGATGCATGTTAAATATGTCGAAGCTCAAATGTCCTCCCGTGGTGGGGAAGTTAGGAGAGGGTGATGCCAGCTCTGGTGACGGTATGAAAGAAACCGTCATGGTGCTGCTTTACATGGGACAAGCAGTAGGCGAAATGAAACGATTCCTGCCAGGCTTCGCATTGGACATACTCGAGCTCAACGGTACGTGGCGAGTCAAAGTTTATCCTCCTTGTCTGAAATGAAATGTGACCCAAACCGCTCCTGCCCACATCTTGGCTTCGATTGATTGCCAAAGGAGAGACAGATGTTCTCAAGTTCTGCTGCAGTTCTTCATTGTTTCAAAACGCACAGGTTCATGGGCTTGATCTAGATGTTTTAGTCTATCAAGTGGGATAAGAAACAACAACGACCCTTTCAGAGGTTTGCCCCTACGCTGTACGGCAGTGATAGTTTCTTTCTTTCTTTGATTCGCGGGTATTTTTAATTCTTATGGTGTATTATTTAGAGCAAGTGTTTTTTGAAAAATTGATGCAGCTTGTCTGTGGTTCTGAAATGCTTTGCGTCCGGCATTTTTTTTTTGTTTTTCAATTCCTACTATTAGCTCACACTCTCTCTATATTTATTTATTTATCTTGGTGGAATTTTAAATCGTTCATAAAATACATTTAAAAGCGCTCCATTGAGCTGAAATTTTATATACAATACTATATTGGACGACAATACAGTAATTTAATTTAAATAATTAAAATTAATTAATTAAAACTAATTATTCAAAGAATTACAAATGCAGTCACGTTGGCATCAATTTTGGCGACTTAGTGACCCTTTTGGTGACTTGTGTCAAAACGTGAAAAAATTTTTTTCTCACATTTTATAAGCGCTCATTTGAGCTGAAATTTTTTATACACTATTCTTTTTGGGTAAAAATACGATAATTGAATTATAATCAATTAAAATTAATCAACTAAAACTAATTATTTAAAGAATTACAGATACAGCTATGCTGGTTTCATTTTCAGCGACTTGGGTAAAAAAACTTTAAAAAAAAATTTTTTCTCACGTTTTAAAGCATTCAGTTGAACTGAAATTTTATATACACGATTGTTTAGGATGACGATACGATATTTTAATGATAAAACTTACTTACCACTTAATGTTGTGAATCTGTCATATGTATATACATACTTATATAAACTGTAATTATTTAGTAAAAAGTAGCTGAAATAAAATTTTTCTTTGTTGATCTAAGTAGGAATTGACTTAATTTTTTTTATATTACTTGTTTTTTGTGGTGATGGGGGGGGGAAGTATGGTGTATAGTCATAAACAATGAAAAAATGTGTCTTTTTTAAAGCATTTTGGGTAAACAAATTAACCGCTTAAGACAGCATTTATCAAACTATAGGGTGCATCCCCCTTGGGGGCGTAATAACTCTACGTGGGGGAGGGCGCGAGCAATCGAAAAGTCGAAAATAAAAGCTTAAAAATAATTATCAATTTACTGAAAGGAAGCAAAACAAAATTATATATTATGACAATAAAAAAATGCACATCCACACCGATACAGTATACTTAGAAATTTATCAGTTTCGCTCTAAGTATTTGATAATTAATTCATCAATACCACATTTAAAACAAGTTTAGTAATTACCAGTGATCCCCCATGCGCTTATTATATAAAAAAATTAACACTTATCTTGGTAATTTGCAAAGTTCATAATTAAAGATAATATTGTAGTTTTAGCGTCAAATTGCATGCGTTCCCCTTATTATTGCATTCAGTACATCAGTGTTTCTCAAAGTGTGGGGCGCGCACCCCTGGGGGCGCGATGACCCTACAAGGGGGCGCGAGCATATTGAAAATTTCAAGATTTAAAAAAATAACTGGAAAGAGAAGTAAAACAAAATACTTTCTTCCATAATGAAAAAATACACAACAACACTGATATAATTTATGTTTACCATCTGGCGTTTTCCGTCATCAAAAAGCTATCTTTGATCCCAAAACCAAATTAAAGAAGAAAAAAAAAACATTTTGTTTAATTTGCTGTATTTCCTCAATGAGAGATTTTTTTATTACGTTTTTAACATAAAATATTATTCGTTAAAAGAAAAACGAAACCCAGACCCTAAAAAAAAAATTCTAAGAAGATAAACAATTAATCACTGTAATTATTATTGAAATACTGTACATTAGTTGTAGAAAAAGAAAAAAAAAAAGATATGATTCACTTTTCAGCCAGGCTGCATAATACATTTGTTAATCATTTGATTGACCTTCTAACTTACTGGTATGGTTATTTAGATCATTCGTATTTTTTTCTGAATACACTTTTAAACCGGGAGCGGTGGCGCGGGACGTCTGTGATTTCTATTGAGGAAATTGAAACTGATCAAGCAAAAGAAAAACCTGCTGAAAGAATACATATTATTCATGATTGAGAAACGCCATGAACATGAAACGAAAGGAAAATTTTCAAATGCTTCCTAAAAGAGCTCCATCAACCTAATATATGAAGCCATAAGTGTACCACAAGGTTCAGTTCACCTTGTCAAAAAAGACACAAGAAAGAAAAAGTTCAACTTGCTATTTGTTGATTACCAAAGGAGTCACGAGTTCGAGCCCAGTACCACTAAAGACCCTCCGTGTAGGGATGAGATGCACGTTAAATCTGTCAAGAGCTCAAACGTCCTCTTGTTGGAGTGGTGTGGTAGTTAAAAGAGCCAGCTCAAGTATCGTCCTCGTCACTTAACCATGGTTCAAAATTATATATACGAGGTAGTCTCCAAAAGCCCTCGTGCAGTTGAACAGTGCGACGTTAATATTCACTCACTCGATCATGAAAGCTCATTAAAACTACAATAAATTGGAACAAAATATGACAGCTTTGCCAGCAAATAACATTTATGTAATATTAATGAAAAGTGCCTCTGATTTGCGCCCTTTATTAAGGTCTTGCACTTTTGAATCATTTTAGTTCAGTGTTTTATTGGATTTTTCTCAAATCCTCAAAGAAAAATTGAATAGTCCTTGAAAGCCGGTAAGTATACTTTCTCTTAATTAAATTATTCACTGAAATTCCGATTTGTATCTCGTGTACAGTAAAAATAATTATAAACAAATGATTGGGGTGACTGAGTCCCCCGCAGTACCATTAGCGTTAGTATCGAGAGCGCGTCTGCTCCTGGATTAAAACATTTTGAAGTCTTCTCGCTTTAAATATTAAAAATTAACACAATTATTCTTCATCGGAATTTTATATTCTTTTTCATTATTTAACATTAATTCTAAATGCCAATTCTGCGAGATTTAAAATTACAGTTCTTTTAAACAGTTATTTACAATTATAGCATTTATCTAAAAAAATTTTACATTTTTGTATACAATGTCGTGCACGCAGTTTTACTCTCTTTACAATTCAGCTATTATATCAATAATAATGTTTTATTTTTTTAAAAATGAACTCGTGTGAAAAGCTGGTGTTTCAGCCAGTATACGTTTAATGTATTAGTACTGAAGAAGGTATTTTTTTATAAATAATTTCTTAATACTAAATTAAGAACAAGTTTGATAATTATTAGGGACTTTCATGGGCTTGTCTTGTAGAGCAAAGTTTTTCAAAGGAAGGTTTATAATGTCAGAAATTGACACTCTGAGTTATTTTTCTATATTTAGCTAAGATTTATATTTGGTCTTCAAAGCAGCCACCGCAGAAAATTTCGGTTTCACAAAGGTAGAATGTTGAAAATGGTAATAGTATACGAAGTGCTTTTGTTTTCAGTACAGAGAATTCATCATCCACCTCTACCCAAAATTCAAAGAGCGATTTATTACAAAATTGCCTTTTAAGTTTTCGCTGTACGTGAAATGTATGAAGATTTCTTCTTCGGAAGTTGAGAGTCCTTCTGGAGTATCTTGAAATAGATCCCTAATCCTCTCGTAACTTGCTACCAAGTTGTCCTCATCCAGAAAATACTTTTTAAAATTCTTTGCCAACATAGCTAAATGATTTTACATGGTTTTAGAAACAACTTTTACATGTTGTTATTCAGATTTGTAAGTTTTTGACACAAAACGACCTGGGCTTTCTCCCCCATCATTAATTTAGTGGTGGTAAATCCAAAATGTAAGTATTTTTGAGAATATTTATTGCCTTGATTTAATTTTTCGGAACCATTCTCGTCTGTGTACTTGTTGATCCTTCATTATCGTCGAATGTTTGCTTACGACTTAAAAATGTATGTATGATTTTGTTTTAATCTACTGCCATAAATACTTAATTACCGTGAATTACAATTAACGTGTAAATTTAAAAATTTTACATTCACAAGCTAGATTTGGTAACTAAAGAAGTATCGAGTCGATCAAAACTGACTGGAATTGTACGAGGTTTTACATGTTTTGCGCAGATGCCCGATAGGTTGCCCAGACTAACGCAAACGTACTCTATAATGCCAAATGTGATGGATATGATAGAGAGCTACATAGACTAGACTATTTTTCTAATGAAATTTGTACTTTGAGAAACGAATGCTGAAGGAGAAATAAATCTTTAATTAAATGTATCATTTTGCGAACTGTTCCAATTTAAAAATTAGAGAAAGAAAAATTAACATAATAATAAGTAAGTAATATATATTTTAAGTAATTTTCTTAAAATATGTATTACTTAAAAGTTATATGTACAAACTTTTACATACTTATATTAATTTGTACAGTTTATAATTAAGATCGTATTGTACCTTTAGCGTCTCTCTCTCGAAGTACATTTTTATTGCAGTAAATACATTATTGTTGTACAGGGGGGCGACAAAAGTTATGATTGAAAATTGGGTCGCCAGTATTGAAAGTTTGAGAAACATTGCAGTACATTGTCATTGTATGAAAGGGGGCACGATGAAAATTATGACAACAAATTGGGGTATAGACATTGAGAGTTTGACAAAATCTGGCTTGAGGTGTTAAAAATGTCAAGGCAACGTCCAATTTAAAGCAACTACACAAATGCTCACAGTTGCTCTGTTACATTTTCATTCAAAGAGAATAGGAATATGTTTTCAAAGATACAGTTTAAAATTACTATATGTTTTCCCCCTTATTTTTGAACGTTAAATAAATTTTCTGTTTCTTCAATAACAATTTATTGTAGTTTCAAAACCCTTTGAAGTGAACTTTTTTTAAACCTTAACGGAGGATGACAAGTTTTGTCTTCTCGAACTAACTCATTTTGACACTTACTCAAAGAAATCTTTTCTTTTATAGTCCTAAATTTCTCCCATCGTCGTTGGTAACGTGCAATTCTGCAACGAAGCTTATTTTTCGATGCTTGTTTAACAATGAAATAATAAATCTACGATATTTTTTGAAATTCCGTGCTTATTTTTCATCAACACAATGTTGTTATCTCATGGTTGCTTCGTCATTTATCTAGATTCTGAACAAATACAATATGTTTTTTTTCGAACTGGATTCATTTTCTGCTGCAAAGCACTAATTCCCTAACAGATTGTGATTTTATTTATTTATTGGTTGACTAGAATATGTAGATATTTCTTTGGTTAGCATCCTAAAGTCCCGAATCATACTCTAGCAAACAGTAGGAACTAAATTGTTCTTTCCATTCAATCAAACTTATTCACACAAATTCATCAACTTATAGTATAAATAAAAAATAAATAAAATAAAAGATGTGACGGTCCCTCGAAAGCCTGACTATCTCGTATCGTACTCGAGATATTGTGAATTAAATCCAAATCTACAATAGGAGTAGTTGTGATGAAACAAAACACTACAAAATAACCAACAGCACGATAAATCGCGTTAATGAATCATGCAAAATACTATCCTTACTCAACGGTTACGAGCAGAAGCTCAGCTTAAAACTTAGAAACATTCAAAAAAATTCTCTTGATGAAGCCGTTAAGGCCGGGTTACTAAACGTGAAGGCAAAGTAAGACGCATTGTGATGCTCGTTATCTGGAGTCTTGATAGGTCATTGTGGGTGCGAGAGTGTACAAACGAATTGGAAAACCACGTTGAGAGAAAGTCTGGGAACCTCTTGCAGAGTTTGTATTGGAGCATCTACTTTTCGTGTTACACTACCTAATGGGTTAAGAAGTAACACTACCTAATGAATTAAGAATTAAAACTACCTAATAAATAAAGAAGTAACCCTACCTAATGGGTTAAGAAGAGTAACACTACCTAAAATGAGTTAAGTAATAGCACTACCTAATGAATTAAAGAATAACACTACCTAAAATGAATGAATTAAAGAATAACACTACCTAATGAATTAAGGAATAACACTACCTAACGGTATAAGAAGTAATATTTCCTAATGAATTAAGGAATAACACTAAATAATGGGTTAAGAAGTAATACTACATAATGAATTAAGAAGTAATACTACATAATGGGTTAAGAAGTAACCTACCCAATGAATTAAGAAGTAACACTACCTATAGAATTAAGGAATAACACTACCTAATGGTATAAGAAGTAACACTGAATAATAAATTAAGGAATAACACTACCTAATGAATTAAGAAGTAACACTACCTAATGAATTAAGGAATAACACTACCTAATGAATTAAGAAGTAACACTACCTAATGAATTAAGGAATAATACTACCTAATGGGTTAAGAAGTAATACTACCTAATGAATTAATGAATAACACTACCTAATGAGTTAAGAAATAATACTGCCTAATGAATTAAGAAGTAACACTACCTAATGAATTAAGTAATAACACTACCTAATGGGTTAAGAAGTAATACTACCTAATGAATTAAGGAGTAACACTACCTATTCATTTATGGAATAACAATACCTAATGAATTAAGAAGTAACACTACCTGATGAATTAAAAAAAACACTATCTAATGTTATAAGAAGTAATACTACGTAATGAATTAAGAAGTAACACTAAATAATAAATTAAGGAATAACACTACCTAATGAATTAAGAAGTAACACTGAATAATAAATTAAGGAATAACACTACCTAATTAATAATACTACCTAATGGGAGTAACACTACCTATTCATTTATGGAATAACAATGCCTAATGAATACCTAATGAAGTAACACTACCTGATGAATTAAAAAAAACACTATCTAATGTTATAAGACTAGTAATACTACTTAATGAATTAAGAATAACACTACACTAAATAATAAATTAAGGAATAACACTACCTAATGAATTAAGAATTAACACTGAATAATAAATTAAGGAATAACACTACCTAATGAATTAAGGAATAACACTCCCTAATGGGTTAAGACAGTGCTTCTCAAACTTTCAATACTGGCGAACCCCTTTCAATCATAGCAGTTATCGTACCCTCTTATACAATAATCATGTATTGAATGCAAGAATAATGCACTTTGACGCTAAAGCTATAATACGATATTAATTATAAACCGTAAAAATTAATACGATAAGCATATTAAATTTTATATATGTTACTTTTAAGTAATATGCATTTTATTTTTCTTTCTCGAATTTTTAAATTGGAACAGATTGTAAAATGCGGTGGCTACTTTGAAAACAAAATATAAATCTCAGCCAAATAATGACAGTGTCGAATTCTAATCGTACACCTTCCTTTGAAAAGTTTTTCTCTGCAACATGTCCTCAGACAAGCCCATGGAAGTCCCTAATACTTATTAAACTTACTTTTCATTTAGTATTAATAAATTAGTTATAAAATACCTTGTGCAACACTGATACATTTAAAGTGTACTGTTTGAAGTACCCGCTCTTCGCACAAGATGATTTATTAAAAAACTAAAACATTCTTGATATAATAGCTGAATTGTCAGAAGAGTAAACCCAAATGCGTGATATTGTTTACGAAAAAGTAAAATGACATTTTAAAATAAATGCTCATATTATAATTAGTTTTAAGCGAACTGTAATTTTAAGCCACACAGAATTAGCATTTAGAATTAATGCTGAATAATGAAAAATAATATAAAATTCCGATGAAGAATAATTGTGTTATTTTTAATATTTAAAGCGAGAAGACTTCAAAATGCTTTATCCCGGGAGCAGGCACATACTCGATACTAACGTTAATGATCACGCGGGATGATTGAGTCACCCCAATCCTTTTTTTAAAAAAATTATTTTTATTGTAGTCGATACAAATCGTGATTCTAATGAATAATTTAACTAACAGAAGGTATACTTACTTACTTTCAAGGACTTTTCAATTTTTCTTTTGTAACTAATAAACAGTTTTGCTAGAATTAATGATTTCGTGATCTGTGTGCCCCGCGTGACCACTTCCGGGTTAAAAGTGTATTCAATATAATAATATTGTTGTTACTGCTAAAGAATTGTGTAAAACGTTTTTCATTATGCTTTATATGTTTCAGAATACACATAAAAATAAATCTTGGCTAAGTAATCCTTAAAAGTGCTTTTCCAAGTATTATAAAACTCTTTTACATGGAAAAAACCTGACAGAAATACATTATTTACAACTTCCTTAAATGAGAAACATACACATAAGAGAGGGTTATAACTAACTGTACCAATAACTTAGAAGGTAAAACAGGTATAATGTACAGTATTTCAAAAATATAACAGTGATTAATTTTTTTATCTTCCTAAAATTTTTCTATTCTGTGTCTGGTTTTTGTTTTTCTCTGAAAGAGTAGTATTTTAGGTTTAAAAAGAAAGCGGAATAAAAAATCTCTCATCATGGGATTACCGCAAATCAAATAAATTTTTTTAAAATTTGGTTATAGGATTAAAGATAGCTAATTAGGTATTGAAGAAGTTTTTATTTTTGATGACGTAATGTAGCCTCATGATATATATAAATTATATCAGAGTAAAAGTCCTTTTTTTATTATGTCTGAAAGTATTTTGTTTTAATTCATTACAGTAAATTAAATATTGCTTGAATCTTTTATTTTCGATATTTTCGCGCCCCCTTGTAGGGTTATCACGCCCCCCAAGGAGCCTACAGTTTGAGAAATGCTGCGTTACAATGATTAGTAAAAAAGTTTTAAGTAAGCGAAAAAGTTTTGAATCGTAGATTTAACATTTAAATAATTGTGTTTGTAATCAATTTTCCTCTAAATAAGATTTTTTAAAAAAAATGTCTTAATTAAAGCGTTCTAGTTCCAAAACTCCTGCTCGCCATCTTGAAGTTGGTAAGTTGAAACTACCGTATATTCAGTTGAATAACGCGTACTTTAAACAGAACAGAAATAAGATCGAAATTTATGCGTGTGCGTTATACACCGAATATAAAAATGACAGCTTAGAAAACAAAGAAAAGCTAAGCAATAATATATCTAAAAATCTTCTGTGCGTGTGTTTGTCACTAAACTCCTCCTAAACGGCTGGACCGATTTCGATGAAATTTTTTGTGTGGGTTCAAGTAAATTCGAGAATGGTTTAGATTCACAATTCGGTCTGATATCGCAATAAGTTAAAAATATATTAATTAAAAACATTCAAAAAATACAACTCAACATTCACCTGCATTGTTGTAACAACGCTATTGTTATAAACAAGTAATATAAAAAAACTTTTTAATCAATTCCTACTAAGATCAACCAAGAAAAAATTTATTTTAGCTACTTTTTATTAAATAGTTGCAATTAATATAAATATGTATATACATAGGACAGAATCACAACATTAAGTGGTAATTAATTTTTATTAATTATCATTAAAGTATCGTATTGTCATCCTAAACAATCGTGTATAAAAATTTCCTTTCAACTCAATGCTTTAACACGTGAGAAAAAAACCTTTTCAAATTTTAACATAACTCGCTAAAAGGGTCACTAAGTCGCCAACGTGGCTGTATTTGTAATGTTTTAAATAATTAGTTTTAATCAATTAATTTTTATTAATTATAATTAAATTATTATTGTCATCCAAAATAATCATGTACATTGCATTTCAGCTCAATTGACCGCTTTAAAATGTATTTTATTAACGATTGAAAATTCCACCAAGATAAATAAATAAATAAACAAACAAACAAACAAACAAAATATGTATAGAGATCGTGAGCTAATAGTAGGAATTGAAAAAGACGTAAGTTGGAGTCGAAAATTGATTTTCAGCCAAGCTGGCCAAACGAGGTGCTGGCCAAACCCGGTCTTTATTGTTACGAAAATGCAGACGCGCGTGCGCGCACGTGCGATTCACGCTTTTTAGCGTTTTTAATTAATATCTTTTCAAATAATATTTATATATGTAATTCTTCTGTGTGCGTGTATGTAACTGAACTCCTCCTAAACGGCAGGCCCGATTTGGATGAAAGTTTTTGTCTGTTCCAGTGGACTCGAGAATGGTTTATACTTATAATTCGGTTTAGAAATGTTTCTATAATTATTTTTTATTTATAAATTGTTGATCTTGGAATGTTTTACATTGAATCCGGCAGACTGCACTACGATCGCATTATCGAATATTCAAAAATCTTTTATTATAATTCAAGTTGGTCCCGACAGTTGGTGAGGTGATCATTTGAGGAAAATATTTTGTCACTTCGTGTTATTATTTTGTTGAAATAAATCGTGTGTTAATTAAATTATTACATTCAGATGTAATTAGTGTTTGAAGAATTTTGAAGTGTGCATAAAAAACTATACAATCTACAAATTTAGTATGCAATTGAAGTGAGTATTTTACATGATTTTCTATTAAATTTACACGTGCGTTGACAACAATTATCCTAACCTACAAATCTATTTGTGTAACTAATTGATTACACACATTATTAAACTTTTTTTATTTAAAATTATTTCTTATCGGAAATGAATTTAAGATGTGAGTACAGGACAACGCCTGTCGGGTCCTCTAGTATATATATATATACATAGATTTTTTTAATCCATCTAAATACTGTTTATTTTAACCCCTTTTCTATACCGACGATACTTATAAGTACCACTCACTTTAAAATAACATAGAATAACCATTTTTACGAATACTCTGAAGATACTTAGCAGGAATATTCTTTTACATCCAATTGTCCAAGATATATGGGAGCACGCGTTTTATGATGAATATTTTAGCGGTGAAAGTGAATAGTTTTATAGCAAAAGTTGCGTTTTCAGTTGACATTGTGTTAGATTGAGAAGAATGTCATTTTTGTTCCGAAAAAGTAGTTAATGTCAAAAGGTGTCTTATTTTTTGTATGTTAATGAAGACCTTAGAAAATGACTTGACTATTTATTTTAAGGAGTCACAGGGGTGCTAATCTTGGATTTTTTCGAATTTTCGAAAAAAATATATGTTGTTCCTCATTTTCTTTTGAACATTTTGATACCAACCACTTGATAGTACTACAAAAACTTCGAAAGTTATTCGAAAAATTCCAAACAGCAATTTAGTAATAACAATGTTTAAATGGCCACATGCCACACCCACTTATTCTTGATTTCCGCATACGTTTTATTTTTCTGTTTTTAAAAAGCCTCATGAAATATTTTAAACACTTGGTTAAATGAGAAGGAAGCTTGCAACTCAACACACACTTTTTTAATGTGTTTTGATTCTGTTTTGGTAATGCTAGCACGTTGTTTGAAATAACTTATCGAAATTCAAAACAGCGTTGTTTAAAACTGTTTATCAAAATTGAAAACAAAATTCTCTCGATTGAAATGGAAAATACTCATTGTAGACTTTCAGGTAAACGGTCCTAAGAAAAGAAAGATTTAGAGGGAACCAATTCATGAAGGTATGTCCTCATACATATGTTGCAGAAAGGAGAGATACAAGTAAGTGTGCTTCCAGTAATAAAATCTCAGGAATTCAGACTTCATTAAAGTCAAATATTGTTAAGGTAAGTGAAAAAACTCTCTCTCTCTCTCTTCAAAGGATATTGCATTTTTGATTTTATTTCAACCTTTAGCTCTATTTTGTCAGTACCATGCTGTTTAAAATGTCATAAATCATTAACAATTAATGAAAAGTCCACTCGGGGTTTATGTTCGAATTTTGAAATACATTGTAAAAACTGTGGGAGTGTTTGTACTTTTTCAAGCTGTCGAAGAAAATTCTTCGTCACCTGATAACCTTTTAACGGTAAGTGGTAATGGTACCTGGAAGACGAGAGGGACATTCATCGTTGATTGGAGTATGTACTGTAATAGGGGCCGAAACAGGTAAGGTTTTGGATAGGAAAGTGTCCTCATTTTGCAAAGGATGCGACAGTTATAAAGGGTAAAGTTTGGTATCAAGTACAATAAATGGCAAAGAGCGCATAAGATTTCATGTAGAAAAATTATTCTGTCTCTGCTGGTAAGATGGAGGTTGACGGGATGTTGAGAATTTTTAATCGATCAGAAAAGCTTCACAACCTGAAATATTCGAACTACATAGGAGATGGCGACACAAAAACATTCAATGCCCTTTCTGAAAACAAGCCATACGGCGATGACCATCTTATTCGGAAAATAGAATGTGTAGGCCATGTGCAAAAGAGAATGGGTACAAGACTTAGGAAGCTTAAATTAGTATATAGTAAAAAGAAATTATCTGATGGTAAAACTATTGGCGGTAAAGGTAGGTTAACTGACAGTTTAATTGATAAACTTGCGCATTACTATGGTAATGCTATTCGATGCAATTCTACTAGTTTAAAGGAAATGCGGAAAGCCATTTGGGCTGTTTGGGGTCATTCTTGCAGCACTGATGATGAACCGATGCACTGGGTTTGTCCTACAAATCCAAATACATGGTGTAAGTATAATACCGCAATTAATAATAATTTACAAAATTATAAACACAAACCCTCAGTTGCTAAAGCTGTTCGAGATGTAATTAAGCCTGTATTTGCAGACTTATCTCTTCCGGCACTCCTGAAGAAATGTTTAGGAGGTAAGACACATAATCTAATGAAAGTTTAAATTCATTAATTTGGAAGTTTTGTCCTAAGACGATTGGTTCTAGTCTTCAGATTGCAGAGATTGCTGCAAATCTAGCAACCAGTGTTTTTAATGATGGAAATCAAATACTTATTACTATTTTAGAGAAATTTGGCTTAAAAATTAACAGAAATGTTTGTGTGTCCCTGGCTGAACGTGACAATCGTCGAATCTTTACGTCAAGACAGAGGCGCTTAGAATCATCTTTTGAAGCTCGCAGAGCCAAGAAAATTAAAAAGAGTAAAGAAATTGAGCTGTTTCAGGAACAGGAAGGTATATCTTATGATCCTGGAGCATTTTAGCATGTAAGTTTTAAGATTTATTTTCTCAAATTCAATTTTAAAACTTTAAAGCCCTTTTTCTCAGTTTGTGTTTTTTTCAATTACGCGCATTGCGTTTCAAAAACTATCATACTTTGATGTATAAAACTTTACAGAATTATAAATTCTATCGTAATCTTCAAATCCTAGCTATTTATAGTATTATAAAATTTTAATTTTTTGAAATATTTCAACAAAAATTGAATTTTTTTAAAAAAATTTTAAAAAATGTACTTTTTTATTTTTAAAAATATTATTTTTTATTCTATTTATATAAGATAGGCCAGCATGTAATAAGGATATATTTGACTTTATATAAATCAACTTATTGCTAGTAATTAGAATTATTATTGGAGAAAATATCATGCGCGTCGTAAAACTTACTATTTGTTTCTTACAAAAAATTTTCTTATTTTTGTGTGCTTATTATTTTTAAAATTATGATTATATTTCAGATATTTTATACTTTTTTAAACTTTATTCCTTTACAAGAAATGTGTAAAAGAATCAAATTATTTCATTTTAATTTCAAAGAATTATTTCTAGTCGAAAATTGTTTGTATTTCGTGCTCTCGAAACATTTTTAACACCCCTGTGACCCCTTAAGAGAATAGTGTATATAATTAATTTTGCAGTAGAATAACTTTGTGGTACCGACAGCATGTTGGATGTTGAAGCAAGAACTGAGTTTTTTTCATCCATGTGGCTTATTGTTGTTTTTTTGTTGTGTTGTAGAGACATCACTATAGTGCAGTTAACTTACGATTTTTTTTTTTTTGGCATTTCTATTTAGCTTAACTTATTTATTTTGCTTTTTTATTTTTTATTATATCATTTTCAAAACATTTTAAACTTAGAATCAGAAATTGTTTTTTTTTGCCACACAATTTTAAAGAAAATATCTTCTCTTATTTTAAAAATTAATAGCATTTTAATTTCTTTATGTGTTACTAAGATTTAACAATAATAGGAGATTTTCAAAGGTACTATTATTATTATTATTTCCTTTCCTTAGAATATATGGAAAAAAGAAACCCTGTCTTCAAGAAGCTTTGGAGTTATTACAGAACCTACCATGTGAAATCAGTGATTTACTAACAGGTGGTTTTTCAGATGAAGAAGCAAATAATCAGCTGAAATTTTCGTTAGATTCTTAAGATGATGATCCAAAGACTGAACAAGACCCAAGGTGCAGTATAGTTCATGTAAAGAAAATACAGTATTTCTTACCCCAAGATACAGTGCTTCAAAAAACATTCAATAGAAATCTCACATAAAATGCACAACGTGTAATTAATTTTTGTGTATTCATGAAAAAAATGTTTCGTTGAATATCATCATGTTAAGTTTATGTGTAAAAAAGGAAAATAAATTAAAAGAATTAATAATCTTTAAGAATAAATATTTTGTGCTGTAAAGGATTAGTATCCTTTGGTTGTTTAGCATTTTTAAGAGTTGAAGCTGCGTTCAAAAAGTCATTCGCTCTTTCCGTATTATGAAAATGTTTTGGACCTTTGTGGACTGATGGTGCTTTAAAGTACCAATTTAATTAATTAGCTCTAACGAAATAAATTTTCGAAGTTTAAGTATTTTGTTTATGTATATTCCTTAATTTTCAATTCAGTGATTAAAAAAATATTTCATGAAAAAAATTACAGTAAATCATAATGCTGTAGATAAAGGGTTAAAGAGATGACACGTATGAAGTTTCATTATTAAACATCGTGAAAAAATCATCATATTAATCTTCCGTCATATCTTAAGGCATATCATTGAATTTAATTTCGTCTCCATCATCACTGTACTCTGATTTTTAAATAATTATCTTCCTTTTCATCTAGAATGTTAGGTATAATACATTTTTATAAATGACTTTAATTATGACAAGTGTACTTTCATTCCATGTTTCTGTTACACACACACACACACACACACATATACCATATCTAGACTTTAGAAAAAGGGAGCATTGCAGATGTACATTTCAGGTTCCTTCATAAAAAACAAGAAAAAAAAAGTTAAGTCAATTCCTTCTTAGATCAACAAAGAAAATTTTATTTTAGCTACTTTTTATCGAATCGTTACAATTAATATAAATATGTATATATATAGGACAGAATCACAACATTAAGTGACAATTAATTTTTATTAATTTTCATTAAAGTATCGTATTGTCATCCAAAACGATCGTGTAGATAAAATTTAAGTTCAACTGAATGCTTTAAAACGGGAGGAAATATCTTTTAAAGTTTTGACCCACCCAAGTAGCTAAAAATGAAACCAACGTGGCCATATCTGTAATTCTTTAAATAATTAGTTTCAGTCAATTAAATTTAAATCATTATAATTAAGTTCTCGAATTTTTACCCAAACCATTCGTGTATTTCAACTTAAATGAGCGCTATAAAATGTGAGAAAAAAACCTTTTCAAGTTTTGACACAAGTCGCCAAAAATGGTGCGAACGTAGCTGTATTTGTAATTCTTTGAATAATTAGTTTTGATCAGTTAATTTGTATTAAATATAATTAAAAATTAGTGCATTGTCACGCAAAATAATCGTGAAAATAAAATTTCAACTGAAGTGAGCGCTTTAAAGTGTATTTTTATTAACGATTGAAAATTCCATCAAGATAAATATATAGAGAGTGTGAGCTAATAGTTGGAATCGAACGAGTGGGCATTATTCGTTGAATATACCTAAAAATTATGGTTTGAAAATGTAGGCGCGCGTCATTCACCGGAATCAACGATAATTTAAGATGAAATTAAGCCAACGTCATGTGATTCGACACTTTTGAAATTTATAAGAGTATTTTCTCAAAGATTTTTCCAAGAAGTCTTCGTATCGTCCAGTAACCGCTTGCCCCCACTTTAGCATCCATCCGTATTTTAAGCACGAATCTATACAGCGCTTTGGACATTTGAATCGATCTAAGCTCTTGAATTTCTGAATAATAATGATTTGCTCTCGAGTTTCTGCACATTAATGATTTAAACTGGAATTTCTGTATATCAGCGACTTGCTCTTGGATTTGTGAAGAGTAAAACTGAGAATAGGTCAGAGCTAATAACGTGGGACGTGAAGGAATATTTCGGAGCCCGCAATTAAATACCGAAGGTGATAATCCAAGGCTTCCGATACCTTGACTCTTTGTACTTGAGTGTTGAAACCAATCTATATACTAATAATGAGATTGCCGAGTTCTCTGGGGAGGAGCATTATCCCTAAATGGTATGTTGAGTAAATAAAAAAAATAAAATAAACTCCAAAAATCGTTCTCAAATCGAATTTCAATTTCTTAGTCAGCGTTCCTCAAACTGTGGGGCGTGCCTCCCTACGGGGGCGTGATAACTCGACGAGAGGGGCGCGAGCACATTGAAAAGTCGCAAGCAAAATATTATCTTAATTTTTTTTAAATTTACTGAAATTAAAGAAACAAAATATATTCTGACAAAATAAAGAACAAAACACACATTTACACTGATATTATAACCTTATAAATGTATCAGTACAGAACAATGTATTCCATTACTAATTTAACCTTATTATAAGAACAAGTTTATAAAAATTACGAGTGATCCAGTGGTCTTGTCCTATATAAAATTATGTTAACACTTATCTTGATAAACTGTGTGGCTTCTAATTAATTCCTTAGCTGCCGATAAATAGTCGCTCGCCAACACCATCGTTTTTTACGTAGGCACGTGTGTGTGACGTATTGGGAGGGGGACAAAAGGAGAAAATAAACAAATCCTCTGAAATAAGTGAATCCTTCGCAAACACTGTCAAAGTCCTTTTATTGCATTCCAAAGCCTTCGAAATAATTTTATGGGTAGCAGTGCGTAGAAAAGATCGTACTTCAGAATGACGTATATATACGTCCGGAACAATTAACATTTGGGTTGAGTGAGACGTATATATACGCCAGTGACACTTAAGTGGTTAAAATCGTTTTGTAGCTTTAGCGTCTATGTATAGTATTATTGAATTCAATATCATCTTATTGAACTGTAAGGAAGGGGGGTGCGATGAAAATTATGATTGAATATTGGGTGGCGAATATTGAAAGCTTGAGAAGCACTGTTCTAAGTGATGGCTTAAAGGATCGAACAAAAGATAATAGCATTGTAAGTTACGCATTAAATGAAGGTGATGTCAAGTAAATAAAATAAAATTAGCATAAACGTCAAAAATCGTATATTCTACTCAAATTCAATTTCAATTTCGAGTGAGTGAATAATAACGTCGCATTGTTCAGCAACACTAGGGCTTTTAGCAACGAACCACGTAATTTTGAACCATGGTCAAGGAACGTGGACGACACCTGAGTTGGCACCCCCTCTTCTAACTACCACACCACACCAATGGGAGGACGTTTCAGCTCTCGACAGATTTAACGTGCATCGCTGCCCTACACGGCTGGTATTTAGTGGTACTTGGCTCGTACTCATGACACGCCAGCCGTGATCCCATACCTTGACCACTAGGCTACCGTGGCCACATTTAAATTTCGAAGCGATGCATTAAAGGATCGAACAAAAGATAACAGCAATGCATGTTACGTATTAAATGATTGTGATGAAATGCCAGAGGACTTTAATATTTATTCACAGGCTAAAATAAACCTATATTTGCCTTTAAAAAAAATCACAAAACTGGTTTTATTTTAATTGTAAATCTTGTTTTAAACTTGTGAAGGGAAAAACAACCGAGGATTCCAATTATTAGCATAATATTTAATGGACGAGGAAATAAATGACTGCTCGAAAACAAATCGGCATATATCGGGTGTCCATAATTAAACGACCCTACTTCAAAATAGTGTACAGGCGAAGCTATTGTTCAGAAAGTTGTAAAATTCTGTGTACGACGTAAAGAAGTGATGGGGATTTGTTTAAGCGAACAAAAAAATTAGTTCAAAATTTAGCCTCTAGAGGGCGTTTTTAATGGAGATCATATTTAGCATACATTTATAACAGTTTACAAATTTTGTTACAATAATAAATGCTCAACATGATGACCATCATTTTCAGCTACTATTTGAAATCGTAAGATAGAATGTTCCACCGTTGACCGCAGTGTGTTCTTGGAAATGTTAAGAACATATCGTGAAATACTGTCTTTGAGATCAGGTAAAGTTCTTGGTTGATCACAACTTACCAGTTGTTTTAAATGGCCCCAAAGCCAAAACTCACATGGATTGAGGTCAGACGATCGGGGAGGGCACAGATGAGGAATTTGGCGGCTGATCACACGTTCTTCTGTGAAGTGATGTTTGAGAACGTCCTTAACACAACGTGTAATGTGTGGAGGAGCTCTATCTTGCATAAAAATTATGCGTGAAACGCACTGACGTGCTTGCAGATCCAGAATAATTTTATTCCGTAATAACGATGCATATCGCTGTCCAGTGATAGAACATGTTACTGGACCTCCAGCATCTAATTGCTTGAAAAAATACGGGCCAAGAATAAAATATGCGGAAAACCCACACCACACCGTAACTTTCGGTGAGTGTAGCGGAACTTGTAAGGTGGAATACGGATTGTCTGTTTCCCAAATTTGTGGCAGTTGTGAGTATTCCCCGAACCGTCCAATTGAAGGGGTGCTTCGTCTGTCCAGAGGATATTACAAGGCCATTCTGAATCCACTTCCAAACGAGCGAGAAACTGCAGAGAAAACAGATGTCGAGTCTCGAAATCATGTGGAAGCAATTCCTGCACAAGTTGAGCCTTGTATGGATAGTAACGGAGGATGTTTCGCATGATCTTCTGGACAGTTGAACGAGGCAGATCCAATGCTTCTGCCACACGGCGAACACTTGTACTAGCCTGCACGTTGGATGCTTTGTTCTCTTCCACCTGAAGTGCAACTTTCTCTATTGCTTCCGCAGAAACAGGTTTTCTTCCTCTTCCAGAACGAACATTCAACGATCCTGTTTCTTCATATTTGGTTACCATTAATCGAAGATTTTTAACTGCCAATGGACCTTTTCACATCCCCTTTAAACTCCAAAATTTCCGTAGAGCAACTATTTCGGAATTATCGTTTTGATAGAATAACTTTACTAACAACGTTCGATCTGGTAAACGTAATGACATTCTGATTAGCAATACCGAGCACAGTAAAAATAAACTAATATCCCGTGAAAGTTTATTGCTTTTATAACAGTTGTTATGTGACGTCGAAAAAATTGCACAATTTTCGTCTTCCTTTATATAAATCCTTTGATAATTAGTCATCGAAGAGTTTTAATTAAAGTTTGCAGTTCATTTTAGAGATTGTGCTTTTAATGAGTATCAGTTATTGTGTTACCATGTCCTGTGGATAAAAAAGCGATAAAATACAAACAGACAACCGGTAATAAATGTGACCTTCATTCAAAAGCGCCCTTTAGTGGCGAAATTTTGAACTTTATTTTTTTATTCTTTCAAACAAATCCTCATCCCTTCTTTATGTCGTACACAGAATTTTGCAGCTTTATCAACAATAGTTTCGTCTGTAAACAATTTTGAAGTAGGGTCGTTTAATTATGGACACCCGGTATATACAAAGAAATGTTAAAACAGATTATTTATAGCAATGGAAAAACGAACTCATTGTAAAGAAGCCGTACTACGGTCTAAGAACGGCTCTCTAGAACAGTTCCACTAACTCCCATACATAGCCCCAAGGAATTTTCCAGAAGGCTCGATTCTACAGACTTCTCGAAGGTTCTTTGGTGACCTAGTTCTTTGCCAAATCTGTCGTCAAGAGTTTTTAAGTCACCAATCTGATAACTCTCCTCACATTGTAGGGTTGTCATACTCTTATTTAAAAGTGAACTTAGCTGTAAAAGTCAATTTTCCTGAAACAGAGGGTTATTGCTAGGAGAACAACATACGTGTGTGTTTCGCTACTACGAAAATAAACCTTTTGCTTGCATTTAATATACTAAATTGAAATGATTTGAGCAAAAGAAATTAAATTTTTTATTCTATTTATAGAAAAAAAATTCCCATCAGTCTTTCTTATTAATATATAAAGTAAAATTACTTTTACTGTTTTATGAAGAGTTCCATATGTATTAGTTTCTTCAGTCGGATAAACATTTTTAACAAAAATAAAAGAAAAGAAAAAAAAGATGAATAAATAAATAATCATTCTATAGAAATTATTAATTTGTTTATAATAATTTTTTTTCAATAAAGAGGCATTGAGGGAAAAGAATTCTTTAAAACTTCTTCAAACCAGATAGAAAAATAACTTTTTCAGTCAATTTAGCAATAAAAATACTTTAAGCGTAAAACGTGTTCTTTAATAACTATCGATAGTTTATTTAAGCGTGAAACAATCGATATTTTCAATAAAAACCATTGCAATTTTTCAATAGTTTTACAGCTGATTGAAAACAAAATCATTCCCATGTCTGCATTCCACACAGTTTGTTTTTTAAAAGCACTATCAAAAATAAAACAATTGTCACAAATTTTACTTAAAACGGAGGCGGAAACGCATTAAGGGAAAAAAATGTATCGATAAAACATCGGTATGAAAATCGATTATCTTTATCAAAAGACCCCTGACAAAATTGATAACTAGTTCCTTGTTATATGAGAAGAAAAAGAAATGTTTTCTAATAGACTCATCAAAACTCTTCACTAGATGAACGGAACAACAGAGAGAGAGGATGAAAGTTATCTGGCTCCGAGGCCAAAAAAGGAAAAAAAAATCCGGATCCTATGTGGAGGGGGAAAAAAGCCCGTATCGATATAAATACTGGCAAAGAGACCCCGATATGCGGCAAGCTCTTGATTACTTTTCTTCAATCGATGCGAACGTTCGATATTGGGACATCGATTGATCGTTTCCATTGTCCAGATGGCGCTTTGAAGAATATTTTGCCATTTGCTCGAATTTTTGGCTGAGACAGTCCAGTCCCTAAAAGAACCCTCTGATCATTTGTTTCAAAGATTTGTTTTAAAGATTTCTTTTTGTGATGTTTATTGGAGCTCTATAACTTTGAGTTATTTTTTTTGCTACTAAAACAACAAAATCGAAACTTAAATATTATTATTTCCTAAACGTTTAATCAGCTTTGAGGTTTTTTAAAAAATAGAAAGCTTTATAAATATTTTTGCCGTTAAAAGATATTGAAAATTGACTCCCGAAAATAGTAAGCACACTAAAAAATTTATGAAAGATTAATAAATGTTCTATGAATTGCTTGTAGTGAGGGGTGAGCGGAAAAGCATTATGCTTGGCTCTAAAAGACAGAGAAATTGGTAATGGATTGGAGTTTTCCGAAATAATTGTCTAATTAGAAAATTTTGATGATTATTTTTATTTGTTGGTGATTATTTGCAATTTATTTAACTATGCAAACATTTTCACAAAAACACGATTTCTTTAAGTGGGGACAATTTATTTTATAAATTACTCAGAAAATTTCAAAAATTCCATTCTAATAAAACAGTACACACATCGTTCAAAATACTAGAACCTGAATACCTAAAAGTATTAAAGCCAAATTTACTCCACACATATATAATATAAAATACAATACAAGAATAAAAAAACAGCTTATTTGCTTTATGGAACACCATGAAATCAACAGTACTGTGACGTTCGCTGACAATATCTACTGAGAGATGCTACAGCATTGGCAGAGTGTGGTTTTAGAATTGTTCTTGTTTTCGCATGTTCATAAGCTTGTGAGTTCATATTGTTTTCATACTTTATCAAAGTTAATCTGGAGTAGCAGGAAATTGGGTAATCTAATCTAGACTAGTCATGGACTAATTGTGTTTGACGAGCACTATACCAGAAGAATAGATGGGCGAAGACATAATGCAACTCAATGGGCAATTAGAAATTGTTGAACAATGCAGTGTTTTGCGTTATCCGACTGAAACTGGACCGCATCCAAATCTACAATACAAAAGACGAAAAAGATTCTAATTCCGTAGAGATATGATACACCTACTTTTTATTAAATGTTAGAGTATGTTACAGTAAAAGCAATAGAGTTATTACTTTTTTTAAAATTCTTTTGAGCATTCTGGAATCTTTATTTCATTCAAATTTCTCTCATCATTCATTAGTCATTGAAATCCTAAAAATAATTTTAAACTCATTAATATTTCCTATGTTAGGTAACCTCTATCATAGAAATCAAACTCTACAAAACAGTCGACAATGCTTTTTTTGCTAATTTTTTCTCAAGTATTAAGATGACTTGGTACCCTTTGAACTACTTTCTTTCTTTACGTATTTAAAAATTATAATTTAACATTTTATGTAATGTTTCTATTCAAGAAAATGATACAAGATGAAAATTTTCACATATTATTCACACAATTTTTAAAATTAAAATTTTTTGAAGAAAATTTGGAAAATTTCAAAATCTTACTCCTTCTGTAATTATTAATTTTTTGATCTGAAAGTTTTTTGTAACATTCTTGTGGATATTCTAAAGGACTTTAGGGACATATTTTACAATAACTTAATTCATTTTTGAAAAAAAAAATAAAATGTTGATATGCATGCTAAAAATCAACGAAAAAGCCAATATCTCTTACATTTTAATTTAAAAAAGTTTTCAGATTATTACAAAATTATATCTTTTTTTGCTGTAATTTTGTTACATGCTTTATATGCAACACACAGGAAAAAATGGAAGTGATTGGTAAATAGTTCTGGAAGGTGTAGCATTTTGAATGCACTAATGTTTCGAAAAACACAGACTGAGAAAAACCACTTTAAAGTTTATAATTCTGAAAAAAAGGAATAATAAGCATAAATAAACTTAAAACACCACTTAAAAATCATTATTCTACATTTTTCATTAAAATAATGGCATTTTCATATTTTTTCCACCCATACATTTGTATAAATGATCAATTTTAAGAAGGTATTAATTGCACACACACATGCACACAAACAAGAAAATTCAAGAAAAATGTTAAAAATTTTTTTTCTGTCACGACAGAAAGTTTAGTTTTTTTTCATCACATAATATTGAAGTATTGCATTTGTATGACAAAACATATGAGGAATAAGAATTGAAATTATGAAATTATTAATCTAAAATGCCTTAATTGAAAAATTTTACACGCACAGATTTCACAAAGAAGAAAAACTACATCATTGTATTTCCTCAGAAGTATTGTGCTTTATATACTACACATTCTTTTTTATTTGTTATTATTTCTCTTTATAAAATAGATTTTTATCATAACTCTTTTTTAGCTTTTTTTATAAAAAGAGGGCGTGGCTGAATTTCCTAATTTGTTTTCAAATGAAGTTTTACTCGACTTCTAACTTTCCGACTTGCACAAATGATATATCAATCGAAAGATAATGTTGCAAAGAATAAGATTAAATAAAAACTTAAAAAAAGATTGGTCGGTCATTTTGGGGGTACCAAGTCCTCTTAATATCATCTACCATTTCCAGCTATAATATTCCAAAATATATTGAATAGCTATATAAGACTGTTGGCAGAATCGAAAAGATTCATATATTGTCCACTATTTCCCGTTACATATCACTATCACCACGTTTAAAACATTAGGACAGACGAAACGTGTACATTACATCTTATTTTAAAAGATCCTCTTCTGCTTATGTAATTATTATGTTTGTCCACTGAATGTCTTGCTTTCGTTCTAAACATTTTAACCCTTTATCTACCGATGGTACTTATAAGTACCACTCACTTTTAAAATACATAGAATAACCATTTTTAAGAATATTCTGACGATATTTCGCAGAAATATTTTTTTAAATCCACTCTTCTAAGATATATGGCAGCACGGGTTCTATAATGAGTATTTTAGTGGGAAAGGCAAATAGTTTTATAACAGAAATCGCGTTTTAAGCTGACAGCGTTTTCAGTGGAATATGAGGATTGCCATTTTTGTTCCGAAAAAATAGTTAATCTCAAAATGTAAGTGTCGTATTTTTTGTATGTTAATGAAGACATTAGCAAACGATTTGATTATTTGTTTTAAGTAAACAGTGTACATAATTAATTTTACAGTTAAATATCTTTAATTAATTAATTAGCTCTAACGAATTAAGTTTCCCAAAGTTGAATATTTTGTTTATGTATATCCTTTAAAATTTTCAATGTAGTGTGTCAAAAAAATATTGCATGAAAAAAATTGCAGTAAATCATTATGCGGTAGATAAAGGGTTAAACCATACAACTCAATTTATTTGGTTGGGAAGAAGATCGATTTACGAGAATCGTTGACTTTTTGCATAAATTTCATTTTTCCATACACACATACATTTAATTTTGTAAAAGCATCTTTTTAATCAATCTGATCTCAAAGTTAGAATTTTAAAATCACTTTTGGTATAATGAGAGTTTTTTTATACCTTGTTTGCGACAATATATACATAAGATCTGAATACTATTAATATTCCAAGTAATACATTATTTTCATAGAAATATTTTAATATTCCTACAAAAACAATACTGTTCAAGTAGAAAATTCTTCACAATGTTTATAAGGTGATCTAAGTGAACATAGTCATTTCTCATAAAATGAATAACTATTTATAACTGTAGTGATGTTCAATACTATGCATGGGAAATGCGCGTATGAAATTTAATAATTGTAGTTTTGTGGTGCTAAATGTATATAAAGTTGAAATACACACATTCCCTCAAAAAAAGAAGATATATACATTTTTGGAAGTATTTTTATTTATTACTAGCTGGATGGCCCGGTGTTGCACAGGCTTCTTCAAATGTACAGCTTTATACCTTGGAAGATTCCCCTTCCCTTTCAGTGTCAGCACTTCCTAGTGTGTGTGTGATTTCTGTATTAATGTCGTTAAAATACTCTTTTTCGAAGTTTCTTTCACATTTTTGTCTTGTCGGGCGGGTTTGTTTTCTCGCCACTTAGCTCGGCGTTGGAAGGGCTTTTTCCATGGGTACAATTTTATCCCTATAGAAATTTTCCCTTTCTTTCTGAACACCAGTGCTTCTGTGTGTGTTACTGAGCGATGAGAGTGATTTCTATATATATATGTCCTTTAAATTCTCTTTTCAGAAACTTCTTCCACTTCTTCTCTTTGTCACAGGCAGGTTTCTTTCCCCTCCGCTCAGCCCGTGGGTTTTTTCAAGTATAAAACCCCCTTTTCTCCCCGAGGGATAAGATTTTTTTTTCAAATTTCTATTTTCGATTAAAAATTTACAAAGCTAATCCAGTTTTGTTCTCAAGAAAACAGATAATGTACGAATTTATTATTAAATAAATAATTTAGTAATAAATAATAAAATGCAATATAACTTTAATTCTTTAAAAAAATTTAATTTATATCAATTTTTGTTAAATAATGAATCAAAAATGTGTACCGTTAACTATGAAACGACTGTTTTTATCTGGATGTTTGATTTTTGGATTAAACATATGTAACTGTGAAAAAAAACTATGGGAGGAAAGCCTAAAAATTTCTTTACATTCCTTGTATAAAAAGATTTAAAAAGAAACAGTACTATTTAATAAAAACAGGGCAGCATTTTCCTATATTTTAAGATTTTTCTGTAAATTATTTCTCTAAGAGAAAACTATTAGTTGCGATGTATTATTAAGAACTAAGATAGTATTAATTATTTTATACATGAAATAATCAATACTTTCTTAAAATTCAAACTAATAAATTGGAATTACTGGAAAATTCATTATTTACACTCTTTATAAAAAACATTCAAAAAGAAAACATCTTTTAATCCGACAAAAAATCTTTTATCTCCTTACGTACTCTTCGTAAATTGTTTTTCCGCACAAGCCTATAAGCGCTCAAACTGGTGTGTTCTGAGGTAGCTTTCCTATAATTGACTATTACTGGCATTTGGAAATTTTTCCACTTCTTTTTCGTTGTATTTTTATGGCTTCCCAAGACGGAAAAAATGCATCTTCTTTAAAAATATGTTATGTATAAAGAATGCAAAACTTTTTTAATTACAAAATTGTAAATTTATTTTGAAGTTTTACAATATTTTGTTTCAATTTTGCAGCGTTGGAAAAGGTTAAAAAAATTTACCAATCTGCTTGAAAAATAGTTTTATCCTTTTTTACGAATTTAAATTAGAAAAATTTAAAACATTGTAGAATTTGAGAGTTTAGTAATATATTTCAAGTTAATCACATGTTAAAATGATTTATTTTTAAACAAAGTTAGTAAATACAGTCAATAGAGCAAAATCATGAAATTCCATTTTGGCTGAAAACTGATTTTCGACGCCAACTTTTGTCATTGTTGTAACAATAACAGTGTTACAACAATGCAGACAAATCAAAGCTGGCGCGAAAAGTGGTTATTGAAACTAGTTTTAATTAATATATTTTTAACTAATTACTATATTGGACCTAATTGTGAATCCAAACCATTCTCGACTTTACTTAAACAAAAAATGTCATCAAAACCACTCCAGTCGTTTAAGAGGAGTTCGGAGTTCAGTCACAAACACACGCACAGAAGATTTATATACATAAAGATTTGAAAAGATATTAGTTAAAAATGCTACACACACACACACACACACACACACACACACACACACACACACACACACACACACACACACACACACACACACACACACACACACACACACACACACACACACACACACACACACACACACACACACACACACACACACACACACACACACACACACACACACACAAAGCATTACTCGTTTGCATTTTTGTAACAATGAAGACCCAGTTTGGATGAAAATCAATTTTGGACGCCAACTTACGTCATTTTTATAACAATAACGTTGTTACAACGATGCAGTTGAATATTGAGTTCAATGTTTTTAATGTTTTTAATTAATACATTTTTAAATAATTGCGATATCGGACCGAATTGTGAATCTAAATCAATCATTTTCGAATCCACTTGAACCCACACAAAAAATTTCATCAAAATAGGTTCGCCCGCTTAGGAGGAGTTTAGTCACATACACACGCTCAGAAGATTTTTATATATAAAGATATATTGGATTTTTTTCTAGCTGCATATTTTTGCTCGACCTAATTCTCATTTACCGCACAATATACCCACTTAATTTTGAACTACGGTAAGACGAAAAGGTCAGCACTTCAGTTGGCACTCCTCTTTTCCTATTAATGTCACGCGAATGCGAATATTTTATGCCTCTACAATGGACATGATTGGGTAAAGAGTTTACATGCTAAAATTCTTCAAACAGTTTTCAATATTAAAAAAAAATATTCGAATACTTTTAAATTAAGTGCATTTTGTTTAACTAAACTCATGTCCATAAATTAAGGATAATGAAGTTCAGGCAAAGAAAGAGACAGAAGCAAAACAAATTTGACTTATTTGTAAAGTCTATTTAACAAAAGGTAAAGAGCAAAAAACATGCTATATGTTTGACATAATTAATAAAAATTGCGATTTTTACTCCTTGGAGCAAATTTCAAAAAAGAACCTATTTACAAAAAACGGTAAAAAATGGTTAGTATGTCTCCGGACGATGCAATACAGGCCTTACAACGCCTAGGCATGCTGAGTATCAAATTATCAATCTGATCTTGGGGAATATTACACCACTCATCAAACAACGCCCTCCGAAGTTCCGGCAGACAGGTGGGAGGGGGTTGACGGGCTGCAATTCCTCGGCCAAGCATATCCCGTACATGCTCTATTGGATTATAATCCAGTGAGTATGCTGGCCAATTCATACGGGTGATATCCTCTGATTGAAGGCATTCATCTACAATGTTTGCATGGTGCGGACGGGCGTTGTCATGCATAAAAAGAAATTCAGCATCCATGGCACCCCGAAACAAACGTACATGTTGTTCCAGAATGACATCCCGAAAGATGTGGCCTCTCATCGTTACACTCTGAACATGCAGGTAAGTTCTGGAACCAAGAATAATTCCTCCCCAAACGAGCCATCCTGCACCACCGTAACGGTGTTGTTTAATGGTGTTCTCTTGGTGGTAACGGGTACCTGGCGCGCTCCATATTAAAGTCCGGCGAGAATCAGACAGCAAACTAAACCTGGACTCGTCGGAAAACATCACACAAGACCACTGTTGTGGTGTTCACATTGCATGCTCTCTACTCCAGGTTAATCGCAGGTGGCAGTGAGTTGCGGTAAGTGGAACACATCTGACAGGCCTACGAGCATATAGACCAATGTGCCCTAAGCGTCTGTACACGGTCTGCTTTGAAACTATCGTACCGGTAGCTAAAGAGAGCTGACGAGATAGGTCTGATGCTGTGCTCCGTCTGTTTCTTTTGGCAGTAACTGCCAAATATAGCGGTCCCCATTCGGCGTTGTAACTCGGGGGCGACCTGTGCTGTAACATCTACTTACATTACCATCATCTTGGAATCGTTGCCAAAGCCTGGAGATTACACTCTGGGCGATTCCAATTTCCTCGGATACTTCCAGCTGGGTACGTCCACATTTCATTCGTCCAATAATTCTACCACGTAAAAAATCATCCAAATGCTTCCTTTATGTCATAACTATGTGGTTATTTCACTGAAAGGCTTTTAAAGCGCTTGTGAACAATTTTACTTCTTTGCCACCATTCCTTATATACACCTCTCTTACCCTCTCGTCGATGGAGAGTACTATCCGCGCCATCTGGTGGTTTCTTGTAATGTACATATTCCTCTTCATGATGTGTGTGATAATTCTACAGGTGAAATTTTAATTTTAGAGTTCAATTTCTGCATGGTTCTGAATTATCCTTAATTTATGGACATGAGTGTATGTGCATTATTATATCGTTGACAAATATGTTCTTTTTAAAAGAAAGTTTCTACAAAAAGCAATAGTTGGCAACAGTGAAGCACATGAACTAATAGTCTGGAAACGCGTGATTATATTTATGACATAATTATGACGTCGCATTAATTTAAGAACTGATTGGCTGAAAACACGTGACTCAGTTATGTGACTATGACGTCACATGAATTTAGTCCATTCGACTTACAATAACTCTTCTACGCAACAAACCTTTGGTACAATCAGAACCCAGCCACTAGCTCGTTGCCAAGGTGACTCTGTTACCTTGGCCACCACTTGATTGGCGTTTCTGCAAAGTTATAATTTCACTTTAATTCTTACAAGGTATATATTAGATATCAGAATTTTATGAATTTTTAAATCTAAGTAAAAAGTAAACATGTAATGGAAAGTAATATAATTGTAGCATTTTTTTCTTCTGTTTTAAATCCATTTTACGTTGTTTTTAATCCCTCAGCTTATTGATTTTATTCGATTTTTTCATCAAAGTGTCGTACTCAAGTGAAATACGAAGGCTATTGATGATGGACTTCGTAATTTGAGCAATGGTCAAATGAAAAGGAAGAGCTGGTACCCACCTTTTCAAACTTCTACACCATGCCAATCTGAGAAACTTGAGCCTCCACAGAATCAACATGGATCAGAACTGTTATGCGATGGGTCTGTCTGGCATGTCTGTTGTGGCACCAGGTGTCGAACTGGTGCCACAACAGACTGTCGACCCCGACTTGACACAGTCCCTGAGCATGTCATCAACCCCATTACCACTCCACCTGGCAAGCTCAGCCAAACGCCATTGAGTAGCTGAATAGTTCAACGTTAATATTCATTCACTCATTCACTGGTTAGCTCAGATTTATGAAAATATTGAATATTTGTCCACATCTATATATAAAATCATAGATACATGACTAAAGCGATAAGTTGTAAGGAGCTCTATCCACGATTCCTACTAATCTTCTAGGGAACATTTTATTTATAAAATGTTTAGCCATCGACAATCAGGTCATTAGGCTACGAGCTCTCAAATACTTTTTAATACAGTATGAATTCTTAAGTGCAGAGCACACATCTAAATGAGCAGCGCCCTGACTTGTCCAGAAAAACACAAAAAAACATAGACGCGAGGCAGTCAAAAGAAAGCGAAAAACATAACCACAAAGTAGGGATGGCGATTCTTTCCGAAAAAGATCGATTTTAAAATCGATTCGAATCGTAACCTGATGAATCGATTCACAAAAAAATCGAGGTTTAAAAGATTGACTTCTAAAAAATGGATTTTTTTCAAGTCTGTATTAACAATGTATATATAAATCCATTTTATGAAAAACAAGAAAGATCAGTAAAATCAGTAATCAGTAAAGTAAAGGAATTTTTAAGCTAAGGGAATTTGTAACAATTACAATTATTTTTATTACCATATCAAATATCAGGTGTAAAAGAAGACATATATATATATACTGGTGTGCAAAAGTTAAGGACAAAGTCGAAAAATTAGCATATCAGCTGAACGAAGAGGCAGAGCGGACAGAGAGACCAATCAGGAGATTAAGTAAGGTGATGTACGGTAGCACATGCGCAGATATGCAGGTAGACGTAATGGGGGAGTGTCTGAGTAGTATAAAGCATGTTGTTGGTGTAAGATCAGTATTTCTGGCAAAGAGATTGCACGCCGTATAGCAGTTAACATCACACCGAGTTGCTGCCTCAGCGAGAAATGGCGACTAATCACTCTGTTAGACGACATCTGGGTGCTTTTACCCGAGGTCGAATCATTGGGAGGAGAGAGAGAGAGAGAGAGAGTTGGAGGAAACCCGCAGTGTGACAAGTGTGGCTGCAGAGTTCGGAATTGCTCACAGCATCGTTTCACGACTTTGGAGACAATTTTAAACTACAGGAACAGCTATCCGGGGGTTCAGTAGTGGTCATCCACGAGGAACCACACCCGCAGATCACCGGTACATTGTCTTACAGGCCAGAAGAAACAGGCCACAGAGAGCGGGAGAAATCGCTAGACACACGACACAGGTGACTGGACGACCGACATCGCGTTTTACCGTGGCCAGAAGACTGCACGGTGGTGGTCTGTTTGCACGACGCCCTGTACGGTGTGTAACTTTAACGCCTGCCCATCAGAGAAGGCGTTCTCTGTGGTGCCGGGAACACCGGAATTGGAGAGACAATGAATGGGGGCGAGTACTCTTGAAAGATGAGAGCAGATTCAGTTTGAGTAGCGATTTTCATCGCATACTCATCTGGAGAGAGCGGGGAAGCCGCAATCATCCCTCGAACATCATTGAAAGGGACAGGTATGGAGGTCGCGGTGTTCTCGTTTGGGGAGGCATCATGCTTGGTAGTCGTACAGACCTTCACATCTTCGACGCAGGTTCAGTCAACGGGACTCGTTATTATAACGAGATTCTTCTTCCATATGTGCGTCTTTTTAGAGGCGCTATGGGTCTGCAGTTCCTTTTCATGGACGACAATGCACCATGTCATCGCACAGTAGCTGCCGAATAGCTCTTAGAGAGTTAGGATATTGAACGTATGGATTGGCCGGCACGATCTCCGGATCTCAATCCCATCGAGCATGTATGGGATTTTCTAGGCAGACTCTTGGCAGCTCGTACCTTACCACCAGTAATGATTCGGGAGCTTCGATTGGCGCTGCAAGACGAATGGGCAGCAATGCCTCAACAACTCATTGACACCCTCATTCTCAGCATGGACAGACGCTGTGAAACCTGCCTAGCAGTCAGGGGAGATCATATCCCCAACTAAAGACCGGATGTTTCTTGCTGGACACCCATCACAGGGATTTTTCGGCCTTCAGTCGCATTGCGCTCCATGCTACTTTTTCAATAAAGCTTCTTTTTATCCCTCTGATTTCTCTTTTAGTAAGTGTTGCTTACATTACACATGTCCTTACGTATTGGGGATCTTACGGTATTAAATGTGTTGATTTGGAAAGCTTTTGTACAAAGTTATATTGAAAAAACCGTCTCGTCCTTAATTTTTGCACACCAGTGTATATATACCGAGTGATCAAAAAGTCAGTATAAATTTGAAAAATTAATAAATCACCGAATAATGTAGACAGAGAGGTAAATATTGACACACATGCTTGGAATGACATGGGGTTTTATTAGAACAAAAAAAAAATTAAGTTCACAAAATGTCCGACAGATGGCGCTTCATCTGATAAGAAAAGCAATAATTAGCATAACAAATTAAGACAAAGCAAAGATGATGTTCTTTACAGGAAATGCTCAATATGTTCACCATCATTCCTCAACAATAGCTGCAGTCTAGGAATAATGTTGTGAACAGCACTGTGAAGCATGTCCGGAGTTATGGTGAGGCATTGGAGTCGGATGTTGTCTTTCAGCATCCCTAGAGATGTCAGTCGATCACGATACACTTGGGACTTCAGGTAACCCAAAAGCCAATCATCGCACGGGCTGAGATCTGGGGACCTGGGAGGCCAAGCATGATGAAAGTGGCGGCTGAGCACACGATCATCACCAAACGACCTACGCAAGAGATCTTTCACACGTCTAGCAATATGGGGTGGAGCGCCATCCTGCATAAAAATCGTACGTTCCAGCAGGTGTTTATCAGCCAGGCTGGGGATGATGCGATTCTGTAACATATCGGCGTACCGCTCACCCGTCACGGTAGCAGTTACAAAACCAGAATCACACATTTTCTCGAAGAAAAAAGGCCCGATAACGGTAGATGTGGTAAATCCAACCCATACCGTGACTTTCTCGTCGTGCAATGGAGTTTCCACGACAGTTCTAGGATTTTCAGTAGCCCAAATTCTGCAGTTGTGGGTGTTGACAGATCCTCGGAGCGTGAAATGAGCTTCGTCGGTCCACAACAAATTACTCAACCAATCATCATCTTCCGCCATCTTTTTGAAACGCCCACACCGCAAATGCCCTCCGATTCACGGAATCGCCAGGTAACAATTCATGATGCCGATGGATTTTGTACGGATAGCATCGGAGGGTACGCTTAAGTGCCAACCAAACAGTAGTGTATGGAATGCCGGTGCGACTGCACGGGCGCTGACTTCCCCGTGCATAGACGAATCCGCTACAGTCTCCATTTCATCCTTAACCGTCTCAGCAGCATTCCGCCGTGTGCTCGGTTGGCCACTACGGGGTCTATCGTCTAAACAACCCGTCGCTTCGAACTTCGAAATCATTCTCGCCACAGCTGCATTTGTCAACGGGCCTTTACCCCTTCGAATCCCCTTCGTAGGGCGATAGGAACGTAACGCTGCACTAGCACATTCCCCATTCTGATAACACAGCTTCACTAACAGTGCCTTTTCAGGTAACGTCAACATGCTGCGACTGCTGGTGCAACTGATTCTCTCTCTCATGACAGCCCCTTTTCTACGCGATTTTCATGCGCAGTCACTGACGTTTTGTTGTCCAGCGCCATCTGTCGGACATTTTGTGAACTTTATTTTTTTGTTCTAATAACACCCCATGTCATTCCAAGCATGTGTGTCAATTTTTACCTCTCTATCTACATTATTCCGTGATTTATTAATTTTTCAAATTTATATGCTGACTTTTTGATCACCCGGTATATATATCTAAATGTATTTGTAACATTTAAAAGTTTAGAAAATAGATAATGTAGCTTATAATTCCCAATGCGAAAAATCCAAGCTTTTTAAAATCAACAGTGTGTCAAGTCTATTGGGATCCAAGCGGTTCCGCTCATCACTTGCAAAGTTTCCGGCAATCTAAAAAAGGCACTCACAAGGAACAGATGATCCCATGTTACTCATATACATCATGGCTATTGAGTGGACGTGATGATAGATAGAGTTTTTTTGTTCTTGCTGGTAAATTAACCCTTTAACCACCAACAGCGTAATATAACGGGTTTTAAAGATAGTGCATTTAACTTATGATTTTTACCAAAACAGAAAAAAATCTAATGTCGAATTTCTAGGATGAAACATCGATTCACTAAGGCGATTCAGCACTACATATCGATTTAAAAAATCGATTTTTGGACTGAGAAATCAATTCTTCGATTAATCGATCTCAGATCGCTATCTCAACCACAAAGGCAGTCATGTACAGTAAATAGTCTAAACACATCAAAAGCGGTAATACGAGGAGAGTCAGAGAGACAGTCAGGTTTTAATAGCACCCTTCATGGTTTATTTTTAGTGGCACTGGCAGCTACACTCCAAAAACATTTTTTTATATATATTATTAATCTCAAGCTTAGCAGAGTGAAGAGGTAGGTCTTTGGAAGATCTTTGGAGAATATTCGTACTTCAAATTGCCAACGATCCACCATCTCACTTCTCCAAAGACCACTATGTGATGGCAGCCACTAGAAAGCAACCTTTGTTTGAATTCTTTTTAGTAGCTTCCTGCAGCTTTGGATTCTGGAATTTTGTTTTTCTAGGTTACTTGCCAGAGCCTGAATGGCAGAACTTGTGTCCGATAAAATTACAGCCTTATCAGGAGGGAATAGAAGGGCACACAGAAAGCTGCAGTAGGGATAAATGAATGACTTCGACTTCACCGGCAAAATGGGTTGTATGAGAACCAACATGTAGTTAAAGTACGGTAGTCGCTGCAGCAGAATTAACGTTACCCGGGCTGCACCCCGTGGATGTCTGATACATTACACCTCATCTAGTGAAGATTCTTTCACATCTTATGATTATAAAACCTCTTTTCTGTTAATTAACCCCGATTTATGTTAATGAGGGTTGCTGTTTAAAGTCAAGCGAGGAGAGAAGTTAAGGTAATGGTGATTGTTTAATAGTGAAAATTGCTGTGGTTCAGGTGGAAAGGATCCGACTGGTCATTCTCGGACTCGTATAATTTCCGAAGATTTGCTATTCTCAAAAGTACAAGATTAATATTCTAGGGATTTGAATTAGTATTTTATTATCTAGAACAGTTCCATAGCTTAAGTTGAATTTAGATAGGGATTAGATAAACCTAATAAAGTGTTTGTTTTAAGAAAATGTCTCATTTTTTGGCAAACTTTTACATTTCAGTGGATGAGAATTTATGAGAAATTTCTGCCAATTGGAAGATTTGAAGAAAACGAAGGTAGTAACCAGACTTTTCTCCTTTTTGTCACGTAATTTTGAGTTACATCTAAATGACTACATCTTAGCTTGTATTCCCCTCTACTCATACACATGAACACTTTAATAAACATCGACTGTGATTTACACCATGTATCTATCTCTATTTCTTTTACTATCTTATTCATTTCATTAATAGATATACTTTAAAAAACATGCTTGTTTTCTATTTAACTTTATATCAGCCGTAATTTTTTTCAAAATAATAACCAAAATTTTCATGAAATAAACAATGTAAAGCTTAATTCAGTAATAATAATTACTGAATAAAAGGAAAAACAAAAGAAATTTGTTTTAAACTCACCAGAAACCAAAAAAGAAGACATAACACAGAAAAAATATATAATATAATCCTGCATCTTAATGACTTTCACAATTATCCAAACATAATTAAACTTCCCAACTGAAACTCTCTTCTCTACTTTATAACGAAGCCAATTCTGTCCCCGAGGTTCCCACTCTTAATTAATCGAATTAAACTAGCACAACAACAACTTTTCGAAAGCAAAATCCTCTGTACCCCCTCTCTAAAACTAACTGAATCGTAACCGTGACGACATACATCCCTAGCAGGTTGGGCCGGTAGTTACCAGTCATTATTCCATTCCTGTCTTTAATGTCCGGAAAGTCCTCCATCTTTTTCCATGGAAAAGAAATTTTTTGCACATCCTCTCCTTTTATTAGAATACAGAAAAATTCAATTTTCCCTTGCTGTATAAAGATGGTCTTCTTGTTAGAAGTAAAAGGGTCCTTATTAAAGCCCGACCTACTCCCCCTCCTTCGCTTGAATGGACGGTGTCTTCCTAATGAGCATATTAAAATAAGCGGTCTCATTAAAAGCCTTTGAGGGTTGTCATCCTTTTTATTGAGGGTCCTTGTTAAACGGATATATCTTTCGGAAGATGTTGAGTAAAAAGGCTTACTTATTCGAGAAAAGAATTTTTAATTTTCGTGTTATACTCTAGCTTGGTTAAAAGAGTTTTGTGAACAAAATTTCTGGAAGTTTCCTGCAGAACTATCCTCGACTCATTTTGGAGGCATTTTACAGTAAAAACTTTCGTAATTAAATTAAAACTGGATAGCATTCTGAGCTACATTCTTTGCTCGGATTTTGTTTCAAATAGCTTTAATTAGCCTTTGATAGAATTTCCCACTACAAATTTCCAAGGAACTTGAAAAAGTCAGCATTTTTTTTATTTTGCGTTTTAGTATATTCGGATAAGAATATACACAGTTAACAGGGGTTGATATACGTAAAATTTGTCGAGGCTGAAAGTCCTCGCGTTAAAAAGGTGTGTAAGTTTGGAGAGTAATGTCTCAGTTCAGAGAGTCTCGTCCTCGTGACTTGAGCAAACTCAAATTTATGTGGTCCGTCACCAAAAGCGTTCATTATGCTTCACAACGTGTGTTAATAAATACTAGTTCTCTGAACCGTAGAAATATATGAATAATTTTGTTTGCATAGACATATTAAGATTTAGTGGCCGATGATTGACTAGCTGGAGCTCCAGTGAATTACAGCAAATCACTTGGAGATATATAAAACAGAGGATATTCAATTGCTACATGACAATTTCCGTAAGAATGATGTTTCCCGATAAATTGCATCACATGTTACGATCATGGAGCGCAGATGTAACCATTTGAAAGTGGATGTGATGTTCGGCAAAAAGAAGCAGGAGTGTCAAATCGCAGTGCTGATCAACCTTTGAATCGCAGTGACGACATAATTTCATGAATTGGTTGAATAAGTGCATACTCAGTGTCGCAAAAGTTACCGTCGATTGAGAGTGATGACAGAAGACGAGGACTTTGGATTGTTTCTCACAGCTCCAGATGCTTTCTTTATCAATAATCCGACGCATCACGAAGACACCAGTGATTGCTATTGGTGATTAGCGTGAACATAGCTTTAAGATTGCGGTGGATATTGCACCTGTCATCGTTGCATACCGTCAGACACACCTGCAGAGGTGTTAGAGCAGCGGTACTCAACCTTTTTCAGCCAAGCCGCATACATATGACAACTATTTCACGCGGGCCACAACATGAGGATTAATGAGGAGGGGAATGCTATAAGATCAAGGAAATTTAAAAGGTAGAAATTCATCAAAATATTAGTAATTTTGAATTTTATTTCAAATTTATATTAAACTCCATTACACAAGGAGCAGGTTTTACGCATATTTTACTCTGTTATGGGGTAATTTCGATTTCCTTTCACCGGTTATTCTACTCCCCCACCCCCAAATATTTTGTTGTTGTTGCAAAGATTTTTTTAAGAAAGCGAATTTATCTCGTCTTTAAAGATTTTCGACCGAAAAAAAGCATTAAAATATGTATATAGTGACGAGCAAAATTATATTTTCTAAATAAAGCAATTTTACGACAAACTAAACAAGTTGTTGATCCGTGATTGTTTTTTCCATGAAACAGTCAAGATCCCAATCGTCTTGAAATAACAGATACTTTTTGGATATTTTTCGCTTGGAAGACACGAGGGTTAATTAAAAATGAGTTTCCTCTATAAAATGGTCGGTCTTCTATTCTTATTTGTTAACCTAACCGTTTCAATAACAAAAGGAAAAAAAGTTATCTTGCAATTCCTTCCAGCAACACATCAATAGCAAAATGGATATATAGGATTGTTTGATTTGTAGAATTTTTCGCTGAATTTTTAATGCGTTGTTCTTAAATAATTAAATTAGTAAGGGCAACGGGCCATGGCAGGGCCACTCAGAAAGGTCTGGCGGGCCGCACGTTGAGTATTGCTGTGTTAGAGGCCTTCGACTTGAAACTATTGGATTGGAGTAGACGAAAAAAATTTAGGAATGAGGGACATCAATAACATCTCACTTGATTGTCGTCCACCACACAGGCCTGCAGCCGGGAGTTCTGGTACAGAGTAGCATTTCATTTGAAAGCGGACATCCTCCGTGATACATTTATGGCACGGTGGGATGTCAATAAAATTCAATATTCTACAGTGTTGTCTATGTACAGGGATATTCTCAACCGCATATAACCTGCCATGCTTTTGATTGTCTTTGTGATTCTTTCACAATTTACTGGCCGTTATGATCTCCAGATTTCTTCCCAATAGAGCAGATTTTAGGCATGAGGAGTACGTATCCTCAATGGCCCATCTAACTTTTCAGTCGGAGAAGGTTTATGACCAAAAAACCTCCCAGGAGGTCACTCGCATCTTATCCAACTCAATATCCAGCCGGATTGGACTTACAACCAATTATTATAGTAGGAGTGGCGTAACGTACATCCCGGCAAACCCCACATTGTGAGGGGAGCAGAATTCTAGGGGGCCCCTAAGTCCGACTGACATTAAGTACGGATGGGTTTTGTAAGATCCGGTTTGGGGCCCAAACCTGACTTTGCAAGGGGGCCCTAATACTCTCCGTTACGTCACTGATGGTTGTGCAACGCATTAATGATTTTATTTTCGTTATATGTTCTGTACTATCTGAATATAACTCCAATTCTCGTGATATTGTTCAGAGTTTCGTTTTCAGTTCATATCCGTTCCATCTACCAATTTTCGTACTGTTCGGATAAATTTTCGATGGAGCTTGTAATTCAGTTGTATTCTAAAGCAGAGTTCCCCAACCTTTTTATCCTCGCGGATCGGTCAACGTTTGTTAATTTTACCGCGACCCGCTGAGGGGGAAGACGTTGATTGTTTACATTTTAGACTGTTTTGGTTTAATATTTTTAATTTAATTGTATTTAATCGTGACTTCTCTCAGAATAAAATATAGCTACACCAAAAAATGAATATAAAGTGATTTAACAAGGAATATAAAGTGATTTTCATAAAAAGTAGCCCTAACCCAAGAAAAATATACCACAGTAAACAAAGGGAAATAATTTAATGTTTCTTGTGTGGACCGGTAGTATTTGATCCACAGGCTGGTACCGTTCCACAGACCCCGGGGGTTGGAAACCACTGTTCTAAGGCACACCATTAAAAATAAATGTTTTGAAAACAATTTTTGTATTTTTCCCGATTCATTTAATTTTGTTCATTTGACTATCATTAAAGGATGAAAGTCAAGGGCCCTAATTAAAAGGATTTGAAACAAATAGGATAAATATTATTTGTTCAGTTAAAAATATGACACGGGCCATTAAGATACCTTTAAAAAACCCTTAAACTTAAAACTTTTCAATCAAGTGGAAAAAAAATTAAACTGAACTCAATTCTTCCAAATGAGCTCCCCCTTCTCGCCATAACGTATTTCCAACGGAAAATACGAAAGAGAAAAGGGGATGTGACGTCATTGTCCAAAAGAAGAATCGCCTCCGTAAAATGATGCCACCGGAAGTTGATTTTATGCGGAAGGAAGTGTTATTTTGCGGAAATTGCATCCAGGACATCGCGTTTCGGTTTTTTTCCCCGCTAAAAAAACTGGAACCAATTTTTTCCCAAAAAGAGGGATTTCAGAAACTTTGCCCTTTTGTTAGAGGTTTTAGAGTAATTGTTAAGAAAGTAACAAGATATTAGTCAGTTACAGATTTCTACAGTCTGAATTATAATGTTTCTCTTTAATCTCTTGATTGGCTATGATATTATTTTAAAATTGCTATTAATTAATCAATTTGTGAGAAGCTCAAGATTAATTTGCATGCATATGGGGAAATGTAACTCAGTAACTCATCACAAGATTTCCAGAACTATTAGACCTACAGACTTAAATTTTCGCAGGCATGTATCCTTTGTTAAGAAGAGATACCTTAAGAAAGACATTTGCAAAAGTCGACTCTGAAAGGAGGTTGTAATGCGTTAATACAAAAATTCTCGTTTTTTGAACTATTACATCTACAAACTGGAAATTTGGAACACATGTTTTTTCCCTTCATTAAGCATTCATCCAGAACAGGTCTTATGAATTTCTGTTCTCTGGGGATTTTAGGGGCTTAGAGAGGCGTTAGAGATAAGAAAAAATACTGCTTTTGAGTTCCTAACCTTCAGGCTTCAGATATGGCGTAGTATGTTTCTTTTGGCGAGTTCAAATCCGCCAAAAGTGCGATTTGCGGGAATTGACACCGTTGTGTGTGGGGGGAGAGGTTCAGGGGCGTCAAAGATAAATATCTTTCCGTTTGAAAATTCAAGTCATGTTCTTTTTAAGTTAAGAGACAAATTCTATAAAAATATTTTCCAATATAGTTAAAAACTTACCGATAGAACTTAAAAATAAAATTAATTTAAAAGCAATATACCTGGATATATCAGGGGTGGCTAACCGTTTTTGGGAAGAGTGCCACGATGCGATAAAAAACATTATACGTATCACTTCCAACTTTTCTAACAAACAATAAAATAGGAAAAAGAGAGAAAATTTCACTTAAAGGCTTATTATGGGATTTTTACGTAAATACCACATGTTCGTATGCAAGGAAATTTTAAAATATGAAATAAATAATAAAACATAAATAAAATAAGTCCCTGCATACCACTGTTATAACTCCACCGTGCTAATGGTTGACCACCCATGATGTATATTGCCGTACAATATAATGAAAACCCCAGGGAAGAAGGTGGTTAACACACAGCTAACAAGCTATAAATTTTAAGCGTCAAGTATATATCAGTCCTCTTTTCAACAGACTTTTGTAACAGTTCCTCTCTAACTAGTGACCACTCGACTATAAGTCAAAAGATCTATCAAATGATCTATCACTGGAGGCTTTTTTGTATGTAAAAGTGCATTTAAGCTATTATTTTATGGAGAAAAAAGACATATCCCATCGTTTCCATTGTCTAATAAATTAAATGAATAATTTTCAAGAACTTAATGAATCATTTTAGTTATTTGTTTTCACTTTGGAAATGACTTTTCAAGGAATATGTTCTAAACTTCCACCATTTTTTTTCCTTATCGATTTTTTCAATAAACTAGTTTAAAATTACAGTTTCTCTTTTGTTCCTCTATGTAATACTTCGAGCTTTAAAAAAGGTTGAATTTTAAGCCCCTTCTATAATATTTTGTTCTTTCACTCCTATATTTTAAAATTTAAAATCTTTGAAATACCAGTTGTAAAAAATATATATTATCTTTAAGGTGCCTGACTAGTGCAAAAACGTCAATTTTGATGAAAATGACGAATTTTTTTACTTTAAATTTTATATAATTGAAATTTCTGCTTTCTAAAAATACCTTACTTTTGTTTGTACTTCAATTATTTACGAAGTTATAACAGTTTTTATGTCAAGAGAGAGCAGCAAAAACGAACCGCAAGTTAGATATGGAAACCGGAAGTGTTTGCATTTTAATACTTTTTTTTACACTTTTTTGGTGTTTATCGAATTTATTTAAAGAAATATTAACTTAAGTAAGGTAATGGCAGTACATGGTGATATTTTTTAAAAAATAATTCTAAGTGAAATTTGGCAAATAAATTCGTAAAATTTTTGTCATTTTCCGATTTTTTTATGCTCTTGCTTCTCGATATTTTGTTTCATATTTAACTTTATTTTATATATTTGATAGAAAACAACTCTGTTCTTAAAGACAAAATATTAATTAATTATGCTTGAAGCAAGGTCTGGGAGGTCTAAGGCATTTGCTTCATCATTGGTGCTAGCAGTAATGTGAATGTTGACACAGCTAATCCCAATACTACTTAGTCAACTGGTGACAAAAAGTTGAAATCTATTCATAAATGTTTCGAAATTTACTCAGAAAGCCTTTATCAGTAACATTTTATGGAGTATTTTACTTAAAGATGCAATTATCAAACTTGAAACATTTCGATTAATTGCATTATTTACATTAAATTCTTTTAATTTTTGTGATATACAGGTTTATTATCATTACATATATATATATATACTTAGAAATGCAAATACATCCCTTCCTAAGATCTTGTACATGGATTTGTAAAATTTGATCTGGAATGCTTTTTAGCTTCTGTGGGACACTCCTTAGAATATAGAAAATTTTCTCGGGAAAAAAAAGCTGCACAGAAAGCCAAATACTAAGGATGAAAAAAAGTCCAAGTGTATTCATATGAAGGTTTTAAAAACTGTTCTTTATATGCTTTTCATAATAATTTCTTATAACCTTTGTGATAAGCAATATTTTTTAAAAGAAATTTTTGGGAATATTTACTGACAAAATAACACACATTAATATATATATATATATATATATATATATATATATATATATATATATATATATATATATATATATATTTTTATATATATATATATATATTTTATATTACATATTTCTTAAGCTCTAAGATACTTAGTGGAAATATAAACCTGTTTTTCCATATAAAATATTTTTTAATGTTATTAAGTTTTTATAGTGTGCTTTTTATATCTCTAATTTGCATTTAAAAAAACTATGCATTTAGACGTTAAGAAAAGCTTTTTTGACTCTATAAAATTGGTAACAAAATTTAAAAAAAGAACTTGAAACAAATATATAATACTGATATGGGCTTATAAAAGGTTTATTCTTTGGATATAAAGAGGTTTTAGGTTGTTTTAGTTGTATAATTTTTTAAGATTTAGATTTTAAATCTTTAAATGCGTTTTTCACCGAAACAGATTTTTCCATATTTTAGCGCATGGCAAACATGACATCTCAAAAAGTCCTTGAGATAATTGCGTGGAATTTAGCATCAGTGTTTATTATTATAGTTTGCACGTTGTGCACTAGAGAATAAGAAAAACAATATATTTATCTTTTTTATGATTGTTTTTCTTTGTGATAAATGCAAAATTTTTGAAAAATTTTCCTTTTGTTTACTTTTTGACCCCTAAATTTGTGATAAAGTGAAACTATTCAAAGATGATAGAGCAAATCATAGGTAAACGCTTTCTGAATAAAATTCAAATTATTATCTTATGCATTAGAATTTATTTTACAGTTTTTGCAGTTTACAGCATTTTACAGTTGTGCAAAAAAATGCCTAATTTTAACCTAAAATTGACCATTTTCATACAAAAATATATTGAAAATTTTTTCTTTATTATTTTTATAAATTTTCAGTTATAAAAAAAATAAGTTTAAAAATGAACTTCAAGCATAATTTCAAAAAAATGTTCCCGCAACTAGTCAGGCACCTTAATGATGACATAATTTATTAATCTTGCATTTTGGATGTAATGTAATGTTTTGGATGTTTCGAACACTTTTTTTCTCAAATTATAGCAGATGTTCACATGTGTGAAACTTGGCTAACCTCTGGGGCTACTTAATGATGTTTCTTAGATGCAAATAGATATTAATATCTAAAAATATCTGAAGAGACGCTAGAGACGATTATACGAGAATACCACGAAACGTCAGCGAAAGTTAGCAAAGCATTTGTGAATATTCTGAAGCTTATTAATAGTCTCCTAACAAGATTGACTTAAAAAATTTGCTTTTACATAATTGTTATTCCTTTAAGCTTAGCTGTGGAGAGGCTTTATTAAAAAAAAGGATAAGTAACATCAATATTTCATTAGGGTTTTGTTAGGTGAACCCCCTCCACGTGAATCAGAATTTTTGATATTTTGATTACGAAAATAATAAAATTAAAATTTCTTCTGAGTTTACTACGGATCCAATGTTATGTACATGTCCTAACCTACAACAAAAATGCTTCATCACTTACAGAGTTTGATACATCACTGAACCGTGGTAAAGAGAAAATACTATCAAAAGTATTTGTGAATATCGTCTCTGGATATTTTCTTTTACTGTTTATTTTTCGTTATAATAAATAAATTATACGAATACATGAGACTATGAAGTATTTTGAATACGATAAGGCTATTAAATTGTCTTTTTCATCATTTATAAGAGAAGCAAATATTTGTTAAGTAATCTGATAATTTTTACCTAATTTATTAATTTGTAAGTCAAGTATGTGAAAAAAGAAAAACTTCTTTTCCTTTCTAAAACCCATTCGCATTAATTTATTTTTGTTATATTTTGGATTTCTTTATATATATTCAAAACTTTAATATATCAGTCATCAAATTAAAATATATTTAATTTTTATGTTACGATAATTTATGAGATTTTAAAGAGAAATATGTCATAAAAGTAAAATTTCTTATATCCAAAAATTCTTTTATGTTTTATGGAAACCCACGGTAATCATAATAATGTCAAATGATATCCTTAAATTGCGTCAAAGCAAGGCGTTTGGAGTTCTTCACGGCCTTTTGGCGTCAAAGAAAGTTATCAAGAATATGAGGAAAAACAATTAATTGCCAATATGTCAAACTCAGATTTAGCTTATAAATTTCAACAGATTACAAAAGAGGTGTTATATATCATATTTAAATCATGATGTTTTTGTAGATCAATATTTGAATAATTTTCCAAGCTATCCAAAGCCCTTAGAGATTTAAGTACCTTTCAAAGGTGTGAAATATATTAAGGTTCAATTCCTTTGATGATTTTTAATATTCCTGAGACGTCGCAAAGTACATAAATTCTTCTTTTTTTAAGGAACACACTTTTTAATTACGAACCACATTTATATTGTGGAGGTGCTATTAACCCGGATTACATGTGAAAGCTGCATAAAACGCATTCTGATGCTCGTTATCTGGAGTCTTGAGAGGTCACTGTAAGTGTGGAAATCTGGAAGCGAGTCACTTGGAGTGTGTGGAACATCTTTGTTTCTCCATTTCGTGTCTCTTTAAAGGTGGGATATGTCACGCCTTCAAAAGAGACACTTGACGCGCAATCATTTCTGTTTGGAAGTAGCCGGAATTACTAATTGGGTCATTGTTCCTTGTCACCCCTCATGCGATGGAATTTAAATCAGGACACTGTCGTGGAAACTGCGCCGGTCATTTCTCTGTCGGATGGATAAAGGGAGGTCAAAGGTTGACTTGTCCCAAAACTAAAGTGTCCATATTGTCCTGTCTTGGGTACTTTCCCAATGAAAACTATGAAACCCTTGGGAAGTCATTAGTTTCCTAACAGGAAATCACGACATAAATCATTTTGTTGGAAAAATCCTTAAATTGATCTTGATATTATAACCCCTTAACGATCTCATAATTTTGAAGAAAATGGTCATAAAAGTGCCTATTTTTGTATTTAAGAAAATTATATAAAATTAAGTGTATGTTTAATATATATATTTATTTTTCAATTTTGAGTAAATTTTTAGCTTGAAATACAAAAAAAAAAAAAAAAAAAAAAAAAAAAAAAAAAACAAGAAAGAAAGAAAAAGAAAATTATAAAAGCTAACATTTAGGGTTATTATGACTGAATGTTGGTTTTCTAGCAAATAGAAAAAAGTTAAAAAACATATTTTTTAAACAATAAAAGAGAATTTTATTGGACTTAAGCAATGTAGAAACACATTAGTAGTATTTTCTTTTGAGATAAATTCCAAAGCATGAGATAAAAAAGCCAATATTACAGGTAACACACACACACAGTACAGATCTGTCATCACTGCTCTCATGTTCACTAACCGTACTTTCAAAACAATCAGTTATTTCAGAATCACTCTCAGATCCCTTTATACTTAAACTAGAATCCAATTCACTAACAAAATAACTCCATAATGCATACAATATTAAAAAATATATAGTTTTTATCACATAACGCAACCCACATCTATTCACAAAGAGCCAAAATAAGTAACTGAGCTAAGGTTACAGAAACATATTGCTAATATTTATAGATTTGATTGTGCTAACATCGTGTTTAAAATAAAATGACTATCTCAAAACTCATTACTAATAATATGGTACTGCCATCCGGTGAGAAATAAACATGATTTCGGGCATAATAAACAGATAGTTTTAATCTTAGAGCGTTAATTTTGAGCACTCCAGCCCAGAAATACCACAGGTCCGAGAAATAAATGGGGGAATTTCACCCCATATGATTTTGACGAGAGCGTGAAGTAAGGGATCAAATGAGACATTAAATGCATCTCGATTTCAGTGAAATGTAATAGAAAGTCTTAAGATATTGTGTACTTTGAATTTGATACAGCATTGTTTGATGCAACGTTTAAAATAGGTTTAAAAGTCTTAGGCCATTTCACGATTAAGGAAAAATCTCCCCCTCTTTGATTGTCGTTCTTAATTAAAAACCTCTCTTCACTTTTCGTACAAAATGCCAAAACAGAATAACTGAAGAACGTAATTACGTAAAAGGAAACACATAGAAAAAATTTTCAAAATTAATTGGTGGCAATAATAAAATTTTAAATCGTTGTACTTATTTTCTTATTACTTGTTTCAGTTTATTGTGTCATATTGTAATATATAACAGTTTTTTTAATGTTATTTAGTAATTATAATTAGTTTTGAGCAATAATAACTTATATCTAAACAAACAAAAGCAAGTGGCTGATAAAACTACACATTGATCCAAATTGCAATAACACGTTTAAACCCCCCAAAAAACTACACATTGCTATGTATTTCACATTATTTTTATTTATTTCACTTTTAAACAAACTAAAGGATACATTTACATACTAATATTTATTTAAAGTGACCGTATGTTCTTTTAAGGATTAAGAGTTATTAAGAAAGTAATGACTTACGGGGTACCTCAATAAGAAACAGGGAATTTTAGAATAAAACAGATATAGAACCAAAAAAAAATCCTCAAATGTGGCATACATCTCAGACTTTTTTTTAATCCTTTGAATCACTTCTTATAATTCTTGCGTATATATTTTGAATAGGAGTTTCATGAGTAAATTACTGATCCCAATGTACTTTTAGATGCATTTGTGTCTTTTTATCTACAAGAATAAAAGTTATTTCCAACATGTTTTGCTCGAAAGGAACTCTCATATTTGATTGAATGTTGCAAGCTAATAAATTTTACCATCCTCGAAGACGGCAAATCAATTCTACCGTTCAACGAATATAAATGACATCTTTTACATTTGTAACAAATAAAACTTCTGCTGCTAAACATCTGTAACAAAGATCAAATGCCTGCCCCAACTAGAAGACCATCAGGAATAATGACATAGCATGCTCAGTAGAGACGACTCGCAGACGTTGTAATTGCAATGGATTGATGGAGGACTTCATTTGGTTTTATTTAAATAAAATAGTGGTTAGTAACCCATTGCCGGGGACCTTTAAGTCGAGTAGGGGTTTGTAATGAGCTTCGAAACAAAATCATCTATCTCAAACAGCAGCGACGTGGGTTTATCTAAGTTCGAAGTCATCAATAATTTCAGTTTTAGCGCACTTTCATTTCAATCATGTTCGGATCATGAACAGTTATAGATTTTGAAATATTGTAAATATTGTTACTAAACATAGAATCACGCGATTCCTTTTTTAAAAATTTAAACACATAAAATAATATTCAAATACTTGCATAGTTTATAGAACCTATCGCACAACCCGGAGGTTAGCACGTGTAGTTTGGGTCATTGAAAGGTCATTGTTATAAAAATAGTTACTTTTATTTCATGCAAATCCCTTTATAATTAATTTAATGACCGTGGGATCAATTTCAACTAAGTTCCTAATCTAACTTATAAAATTATAAAAGTAAATTTATTTCTGGATCAGCTTGTAGATTACTTATCGGCTCTTTCCGAAATTGCTACTGTCCTCTTCAAATCAACTTCTCTATCATTTCAACTTACCGAACGGCAGTTACAGCTGGAATGATAACTAAAGAATGAACGACTCACTACTACGATTAAAGACTAGCTGAACATGATTCCTTGTCCAGGGTTTAAATAGCATTTACAATAGCATAAAATCAAGTCATCTCTACGGAAGGGGGTATTGAACTCAAACCATAAAGAATAATTTTCCCAAGATGATTAGTTGAATTTCCCCAGACAGAACCCGTCGCAAACCAACCTAAACAAATACTCGTTTTCCACCGCGCGCGGTTACGGGGGTATCCACTACTACTACTAATCATGGTTGTGTCTGGTATTGCTTTTGTCGAGTCACGGAATCAAGCCCTGATGCAACTGAAGGAGATATATACTCTATAGAGGAGATGATGCATCTTAATACAGTTAAAGCTCTAAATCACATTAGAGAAGTGCGGATGTAGAAGAATGGGAATTTAAGTTAAGGGATTCTAAGTTATGAGATTGGAAACTAGATGTTACGTCACCAATAGCTCTTGTGTTACTTAGAAGGAAGACATCGATAAACAGTCAATCCTACCACTTGTGGAGAGGAAGCAAAATCACTATATTAATGCTAATGGTACTGTATTGAATTAAAAATGCGGGTTTTAAGGCATAAAACTTTATTGCGACTGCTTTGTGCAGTGTCTCCCTTGCAAGAGAATGTACAAGTGGGGGGACGATCGCAGCGCCAACACACTATAGAAGCTTCTTCATGTGGAATAAAGTTGTAATGTTGTTATAATAGAAAAAAATCGTACGGAATAAAAAGTTCTACTACAGCGATTTTCAAACTGGGATGTGCCCCCTAGGCGGCGTGATAACCCAATGTGGGGGAGGGGAGCGATCGTATTGAAAAATAGTAACTAAAGGATTACTTAAAAATATTATTAATTTACTGAAGGGTAGAAAAACAAAATTTCATAATAATATAACCAAAAAAAGATACACATTTAAGCTGATATAATATAAATGTATCAGCACTGCACGGTATCATTGATAATTAATTTATCAATACTAAATAAAGAACAAAAGTTTAATAATTACTAGTCACTCCTTTGAGCTCGTGTTGCAGAACAGTTTGGCAAAGGAAGTTTTAATATTAAAAATTGACATTCTCTATATTCTTTTTCCATATTTAGCTGAAATCTACATTTTGTCTTCAAAGCAGACACCATGAAAAATACGGATTCACAAAGGTAAGATGTTTCATACTTTTGTTTTTTATCCTATTATTAACAGACATTTACTTAAAATATTTATTACTTAAAAGTAACATTTATACAAATTTTAATACTTATTTTGATAATTTATACTTTTTGTAATTGAGGTAATATTGAGATTTAGTGTCATAGTACATTATTGTGTGTGTGTTGCATTTAATACATAGATATTGTATGGAAGGCGCAATGAAAATTATGATCGAAAATTGGGTCGCATATGTAGAAAGTTTGAGAAGTACTCGTCTACTATGTATTAAAATGAACTAGACCTAACACGTATAGATTCAGGTGTCATCTTCTTCAATTGACTCACCAAAATAAACAATTTCATCGCCAACAGTCCTTGTTTGGCTCAAAAGGGCGGCATTAATTCACGGCCAATCAAATAAAATAAAATCTTAATAAATTCACTCACATTTATTTAGACTGTTGAACAATATTCATCGAAAGATGCATAAGACAGGAAGTAAAGATTATGATACTTAGGAACAAGTACTAAGCTTACAAATCACACAAATATAGCATGCTTTAGAATATTCTGAACCGCAGTCAAGTGATGAGAACGATGCCCCAGAGGCATCCGAATCTCGAAACTTCCATAGCATATTAATGTGAAAACTTTGAGCCCCGACAGATTTAAAGCACAATGACTAAAATTTCAAAATTAAACGCAGTCAATTCTCTGGGGCTGAATCCTCTTTTTCTGATAACAGCTTTGAGCCTATTAAATCATATATATTTCCGTTTTTAAGATAACATTTTGTATCATTTTTTTAGAGAATTTTTTTTATTGTTCCACATTCAATGCATCATGTTACCTTACTCTGTTGTTGAATTGAGTAACATGACACAATACACCGAGCGTTTTTTCATAAATTTTTTATGTGATTTAAGTCGAGGGAGTTTGAGAGAAAGCAGGCAGAGCAAACCAAAAAGGACAATGAGTCCCTCATATTTGATAGTGATATCCTATTTGTTGTTAAGATTGTTGCATAAAAGAAACTTAGATGCACTTTGTTGAAGATTAAGCTTTAAAACAGTGGTTCTTAAACTTTCGGCCAATATGGCCTGTCTTCATGTATCAGCCTGTCAATTCGGAACCCCAAGATTTTGAACACCCTTACCTAACTCACCTAACTTAAGGGGTGTTGGAAAGCTAAAATCTTATTTTTTTGACAATTTGAGATTTTTACATTTTCAAATTGTATAGATTTTAACCTTTCTAAAAATACCTTAGTTGAACCTCTAGGGTATTTAGAAGCCCTTAAAACGTATTTTTAAATAATCGTTGAATTTGGGCCACGCCCATTTTAATGGCGAAAATTGTAAACAAATTACTTTGTTTTTGCTTACTACTGTAACGACTGATATGAACCAAAACATGTATCTTTTATTTTAAATTGAGCCTTTAATTTTTTTTTATTTCCCAGCCGATTAGAAGTCTCACTGTATACATTAAAATCAATTTATCTCAAAATGTAAATTTTAATGTGCGATGTACCTTTTCTGAGAAACTACTGTTCATAGGTATGTAAATTTTTTATGAATTATTTATAATGATGTCTAATATATACTAAAATGAGCTTTTTTTAAAACACTCAAAAATTTAATTTTTCCAAATTTTTTAAGTAAAAAATGGGTCAAAATTCGCAATGTTTGATAAAATATTTCATAATTTCTTAAAAAATTCAAAATTAGCTAAAAGCTCATTTTAGTATAATAAGAGAGATGTACTTTAATAGTATGAAAAATTTCAAGCATGTACATAAGACAGATTTTGAGAAAAGGTACATCGAAAACAGCCAATTTAACATTGTCAGTATAGAGAGAGAGAGAGAGGTTTCCAACACCTCTTAAAAGATTCTTCAAAACTCCTGAGACTTCCCCTCTACTGTTTATATAGACATTTTAATCTTTTTTCCCCCTTCCTCCATCTTTCCGTTTCATATTTACATATGTGTTTCTACAATATTTTTTTGAAAATATTACGTTGTAGTGATGGCTATGTACGAAAATAACAATAAAAAAACCGATTTAATATTCTTGATAGAAATACATGTTCTAGTGTTTTTTGCATTGGAAATAAATTTAGTGATCTAGTTTAGGATGGAACATCTTTCAGTTTTCCCACGAGGCCTTTCAGAGTTTGTAAAAAAGGGAAATCTCAACATTAAATGACAATCTTTCGTAGATCCCTTATACAGACTTTGGGGACCTCGGGGATCCGTGGACCACAGTTTAAGAATCACTGCTTTTGGATATTAAAATAGACATACTTCCCACTATGCCATCAAGCAAACCCAAATTTGCGAACACCTGCACTGACATACCTCTCCATACCATCATAATTTTGCCCCCATGCTTAGCGGTTGCTTGAAATTTTTTCCATTACTTCCTAATTAAATTCCTTCAACTAACGTGGATGAAATTTATTTTACTTCCGTCTCAGAAAACAATGCATTCATTCAAAATGCAATATCTTTGTTCAAATGTTCCCTGGGAAAGGTAATTCTTTTCTTTTGATTGGTTTTGCTTAAATAATATTTTCCTCTAACTACTTTAGAACTGTAACTAGACACCAATGAAGATTTCTGTGGCTAGTTTTTGGATGAACAACTATGTTAATGTTTTTCTCTGGAGTTTTAGAAATAGTCTGTGAAAAAAGAAATTTTTTTGTATCTTCTTTAACGAAATCAACACATTTTCTCTCTTCTCTACGAGTCAGCTCTTTTAGGCGACCTTATCTTGGGCATTTATTAAATTTTTTATATCTCTTTTTACTGTGTGTTGGCTTTTATTGCCTATTTCTCCAACTTCTCTCAGTGATTTATTCTGATTGCATAAACGGAAGATGATTTTTTTCCCACTTCCATAAATTCCATGTACTTAGCAATTCCAAAATTTCGTTGAACTAAGGAGAAATAGACAAACTCTAAATATTATTCAGATAAGTTAAGCAATTACCTATTTATTATCACTCCAGTTGTTATGCACAGAATGATGCGATGTACCTCATTTTGCATAAATCTCAAAATTCTGCTTTCCCTTTTATATTCATCTTTGATTTCTTGAAAAGCTTTATCCTTGCAAGTGTATTAATTTAAGTTCAAATAATAAGTTTGAGCTTGGGTACAACGGAAGACCTGCCGTGTAGAGGGGCTAATGCACGTTGAATCCATCGTGGCACAAAGTCTTATCATTAACGAGGTGTGGTATTTTGGAGAAGGGATGGGAGTTCAAATGTTGTCCTTATCACTAGAACAGGGGTAATAATGAAGTGGATCGCGATCGACTGGTGGACCGCCAAGAGAATTTTGGGTGACTACCTTTACTAAGACCTAAGACGCGCATACTAAAGGAAACATATTATGGAAAATCAACGCTAACTGGCCTGGAGAATCGACATTTCGCAATTTATGCTACTGTGTTTATATAAGCAAATAACTCGATAAATGTGTAAAGAACATATAAATGTGTAAAGGACATGTTCCTTCATTGTAAGCGCACGATGATGCTTAGCACATGCAATGCCGCAGTAAGGGGAAAAACTATCACTTAGATGGATGGCAACCGTATAAATGAATTTTTCCTCACACGGTGGCAAAAGGAGAATAAATGTTGATGATCACATCTTTCCGCGATAGTACGTGATTAGCTATCGAGACATCATCTCACATCCTGCGCTTCCCCAAGTCAGGGCTGTCGTGTTGATGTAATGTCTCGTGATGGCGTGAAACTCGGCAGCGAAAAAACTTAGTACATACCTCGGTTTCAGATTCATCAGTTCACGTATGCTTCTTGCTCGCTGGATTTAATACGTCTACGTTCCAAGGTCTAGCAGTCACTCATAGTTGTTCAAGCATTCAACTTGACAATTTTGTGTTACTTATATTTTTTTAGTAAAAATAATAATCGGATAATGCTTTAAAATAGGGATACAATGTCCAAAACAAGTGTTAAAGAACATCAAATTTCAACAAAGAAAAGCCACACCTACTCCACTGGATGGACCGCAACACCTCAAAGTATCCGACTACGTTCGGAACCGTGATTTAAAAAAAGCGCATGAATGGATAATTTTCAAGATATTTAGTGTCACTTAGATTAAAATACATGTATGAAATTGTTTTAAGGACATCTTGTCAAAAAAATGATTTAAATACAATATTTCGGCAAAAAATTAACTTAGAATACCTTTTTTCAAAATGTTCTCCTTTTGTGAAAAATCCTTCTCTTATAATAATATTTTGCCTGCATGTAGCTCAGAACTCTGTACAGAAGCTCAACTGTGAGTTTTGAAACATTCATATAATTTTCAGAGTTACAACCTATTGAAATAATTATCGGCGTTTTTCGCTTAACATTTCTCTCCTCTGTGGTCGTAAGACACATGTATGAATTCACTTCTAAGTTATATATTTCAAATATTCTAGTTGAGACTCGGTAGAGAGGTCTGAGCTATATACACAGACAAAATATTATTATAATATAAACATTTTTCACAAAAGGAGAATATTTTCAAAATGGGTCACTCTATTTTAATTTTTTGTCAAAATATTGTACTTAAATAATTTTTTATTGTAATAATATTCTTAAAACAATTTTATATACATTTTCTAATCTAAATGACACTAAATATCAGAAATATTATCCATTTACACGCTTTTGCAAAATTACGGTTCCGAACGTAGTTGGATACCTTAAAAACATTAGAAGTTACCCGTTCCCTGAAAAATTCCGTCCACCCTTGTATTAGACCGTTGTTCAAAAGTACGCGGTCTGTCTCCAATAACCTTGGTGTTGCTCCAAAGTGCAGCTTTCATCTACACTCACTCTGCAACATCAAGAGAAGTCGATTTTCACTAATTTTATTCTAGCTCATAACTTTTGAGTATAAAGAAATTTCTCGTAATTACATCCACATCTAATCAAATGTTTCGTAACGTACTCCATCGATTAACAACCAATCGATGCAATGCCATCGTTCCACTGAAATAATCGATATACAATCAAAGCAGAAAACTATATCAAAAAGAATAATCGCAGCAGAAAATTGCAAAGAAAGCAATGACATAAGGGCCCATCGTAACGATAACCATCTCTCTCCGAATGGATACGAAATCGATGGAGAGGGAAATGCGAAACAGCGTCTTTTTCACCAGAACCTGCAGTCATCGATTCCATTGTAGCCATTTCTTTTGTGGCCACCATTCTCAATTCAGAAGCCCTCCTCTTTTCTTTTTTGCTCTTTATCATCTTCTCTTTGGGGACGGGTTTGTGATAAGTCTCCGCAGAAGAGCGCGTGTTTTCGAATTCTGTGGCTCGTTTTTATTGAAAGCGCTTTTCTTTTCCTTTGGTTATGAAAGGTATCAATTTCAGAGAATGGCAATTGCAAATAGAATCATCTAGATGGAAGAGATGGTTTTTTATTACGAATCTCCCGAAAGATGTTGCGATTTTTATTATTAGTGTTGTTGTTATTGCGTATACGGGGTTAGAAATGAAAACGAGAATGTCTTCGAATCCTTTTTTTTCCTTCTCCTGAAATTGCATCCCTGTCATTAGTATGTTATGGTTTCGAATCAAATGCTAAATTTTATTTCCATCTATTTTTATTCGAGAAACATCATATCGGGGATCGTAATCTGAGCTATTTTTTTGCAGTAATGAGACAGCGACAAGAGAAAAAATTACTTTACAAGAAAAATTGATTGTAATAAACGATTCCTATTTAGGCCTAACATCAAATTTAATGTTACAAGCAAATATCTAACTAATCATTCATCAAACATTTAATTAAATATCTAACCAAACATTTTCAACCAACTTTGAATCTTTTTTAATATAAGTTACTTTAAAAAGAAGCTTTTATTGTATATTCAAGAAAAATTGATTGTACGAAAGAATTTCTATATACAGTTAACATTAAACTGAATACCATAAGCAAATACTTAATATATTTTTGAGCAATCTCGGATACTTCTTCCTTTAGTACTTAGTACTTTCGAAGCCCCTTAGTCCTTTATCTACCGACGGTACTTATAAGTACTACTCACTTTGAGTAGAATAACCATTTTTACGAATATTCTGACGATACTTTGCAGGAATATTCTTTGAAATCGACTCTTCCAAGATATAGGGCAGCACGAGTTCTCTAACGACGAGTATTTTAGCAAGGAAGGCGAATTTTTTTATAACAGAAATTGCGTTTTCAGCTAACGGCGTTTTCAGCGGATTGCGAATATTGTCATTTTTATTCCGAAAAAATAGTTAATGTAAAAATGCGTCTTATTTTATAGTATGTTAATGAAGACCTTAGAAAAGGATTTATTATTTATTTTAAGTGAACAGTGTGTATAATTAATTTTACTGTTGAATACCTTAATTAACTAATTAGCTCTAACTAATTAAATTTTCCAAAGTTGAGTATTTTGTTTATGTATGTCCCTTAATTTTCAATGTAGTGGTTCAAAAGAAATGAAAGAAAGAGACTGCAGTAAATCATAATGCAGTAGATAAAGAGTTAAAGTCTTCACGGTACTGTTGAAGATTTAATACATCAGTCCACCAGAGAGTTAAACTTCACAAACCTAGCATTATTGATAAGAAATAGCTGATTAAAAATGATTAAGGTATCCGACTACGTTCGGAACCCTGATTTTAAAAAAGCTCGAAAATGGACAATTTTCGTGATATTTAGTGTCACTTAGAATAGAATACACGTATAAAATTGTTTTAAGGACATTATGACAAAAAATTATTTAAATACAATATTTTGGCAAAATATTAACTCAGAATAACTATTTTTCAAAACGTTCTCATTTATAAAAAAGGCTTCTATACTAATAATAGTTTGCTTATATAAAGTAAACACTTCTACAGAGAGTCTGAACGAGGACTTTTTTTTGAAAAATTCTAATTATTTTCAGAGTTACCACTAATTGAAATAATTATCGGCATATTTTTCTGAACATTTTTCCCTCTGTTGTAGTAAGATGTGGATAAATCCTCTTCTAAGTTATATGCTTCAAAAATTTTAATTCAGCCTCTGTACAGAGGTCTGAGATATATACAGGCAAAATATTATTATCATAGAAGCATTTTTCACAAAAGGAGAATATTTTGAAAATGGGCCATTCTATGTTCATTTTTTGTCAAAATATTGTACTTAAATAATTTTCAATTGTAATACTATTCTTAAAACAATTTTATATACGTTTTCTAATCTGAGTGACACTAAATATCATAAATATTACACATTTATACGCTTTTGCAAAATCACGATTCCGAGCGTAGTCGGATACCTTAAATAATAGAAACTATTCATAAAAAGACATATGAAATTAATTTAACACTAGAACCTTCATTTTCGGTATACCTATAACTGCGGGTGGGGTCACTTTGACCCCAATTAATAAAAACTCGGGTTATTATGCTAAAGTACGCTGTAATTATGTGGCAATGGCATTTATTCACTTTTAACATTAATTTGCTGCTATAATAAGTGATAAAAAATAGTAAGATATTGCAACATGGAATATTATATACAGTTAATTAAATATACAGTTAACTTGGATAGAAATATTTAGTTTCTTACCGGTCGAGATTTCCTACGCAGTTCATGCACATTTTGGGTAACTTCTTTTTATATATTTTGTATACTTTCGACTTATCGGTATTTTCCAGTCAGAACAAGTATCTACAGTTTTGCTTCTACACTGGAAATCTTTGCAATGAGCCCTTTTCGCATTTTCTTCAGTAGCATCCGCTGTTGTCTGTGTGTCTCTGACTTTCTTTTGTGAATATACGCACTACATAGCATTGCAATGAGTTGTTGAAGATATTCTCTCTTCGTAAGTTTTTTACCAGTAACTTCTTGTATAAAACCCCTGAATAAATCCCCGCAAGATCAAGAATATTGTAGAATACATGGAATGACCGACTCCTTGATCCTGCCTGTTCACAGAAGAGTTCCGGGCCATTTAGTCGGCAATGTCGAAACCAAATTTTGTTGAGTTATAAAATTATATTGTTTCTGGAAACTTTTTTGGGTGATTATTGCCGATACCATCTGTGAAAGGAAGGGAGCTCAATAAATAATAAGACGTTTTTTCTGGAGTTTCCCTGATAAACTATCAAAGTTATATTATCATGTTCCGGTAACAAGGTATCGTATAAAGGCATCTTTACTTTTTTACAAATTCAGGTACTTCTTTCCGATTTCGTTTCATCGTTCCAGTTAAAGTAATGTTCTTCGTTTTTAAAATTTGGGGCAGATTTAGTGTAGTGAAAATATTATTTGTACTGATATTTCTTCCTTTAGTTACGAAAGGTTCTACCAAACGCAAAACGAAGTATTCGGAGAGAGATAGGTTTTCATGACGTTCCTCATCTTTACCCAAATATGGAAAACTGTTGAGCACGTATTTACTATCAACATCAGCGGCAAGCCAGAAATTGATAACCAAATGCATCTGGTTTACTTGGCATACATTGCGTGAAACGACATCTGGCTTTAAACGGAAACAGTTGTTCATCAACAGTTACATATGGTCCTAGTTTATATCAAGGTATCGAATTTTCACTAATTTCTTCCAAACCAGAAATGAAACACAATTTATCTGTTTGAAGGCGTCGAATCGCAGAAATTTCATAAGTTCTCTGAATCTATCTCTCGCCTTATTATCGCGAGAAAAGGTGGACCCCAACAACAGACCACAGACGATCAAGCTCTAGATTATTTACACTGTATATACCTCGAGCATACAAAATTGGTATAAAAGCATCCAGTTTGTCTAAGGTTGTTGGCCATTCATTTTTCCCAGTTGCCGGTGAGCTTCTTTCTCTGTACAATTTTTGATATGATCATAGGCTCATATAAAAGTAGCCTCCCTGAACTAATTGCATACCCATTTTCAATATTTCACTTTGCATAACTGGTTGGACCACTTTTTTCTTTGAAAATTTTATATTTAACAATTCTTCCACGCGTACAACTTCCACAGTTGATGTTTTCCCAACCCATTCCATCATTTCTAACAAAAGTTCCTGAGTTAATTTCATCTGGATTTGAATCTGATAACTTTTTACGTTTATTTACACATTGTTTGTTCTTTCCTGAAGTAGTTTTTCTGCTAGTACATTGTACAGGAAAATTAGATACGGTACCTTAGGGGACTGAAAAAACTTTTCCCATTCCAGAAATCATAGAATGTAAATTTAGTACTTGTGATTATAATGGGGTCAAAATGACCCATTCCGCGGTTTTAGGTAGAAGTATTAAAAACAAAAAATGATAAGCATTTCACGTATCATAGTTTCACAGGTTATTATTGGTATAAAAATAGGAAAAGTCAAGAATTTTTTTTCAATTCTGTTAGTAACTTTTTGAGAAAATCGAAAACAAAATTGCTTTTGTGTCAAAATGACCCCATCCGCGGTTCTAGTGTTAAATTCCACGGAAAATATCCAAAGGGACCCAGTGATCATAAGTGATACTTCAGAACTTGGGACTCCCAACTAAATAATTGAAATTAATCTTCTAAATATTTGGAAGCTTTTTCCCATGGCCTGGAAGAAATATGACAAAACAACAGCATGGAGTTTAATTATGCATCGCAAAATCGATCTCTTACGTATTTTATTATGAGAAGGGATAATTGCACATTTAATCCTCACCTTCCTAATACACATTGCTTGTACATTGAACAGCCACTGTCATATTTCTGCAACACATTGTCGTCTCTTACTTCCAAGCCATTCCTCTTAACCCCTTTTTAACAAGGCAATGCAGAACCAAATATGAGGCACATATGACCACTCTTCCCTACCCAGTGTTGTAATGCTCTTTTGAGTCATCCGTTTGTTGATATGTCATTTATCGAGCACTTATAGTTGCTGATTGGCAAATAATTGCCCAATCATACACCATCCGCTATTATTCCAGATGAATATTATAACATGGGTGAGCTGTATTGACTGATATATCTCGAGAACACATGAAAAGTCCCTCATTCTTTCCATACCGAAGCAGTTTTACCACACATAACATCTACAAATATTACTAATATCTTTGTGTTCTGAAAATTGAACAGTTTCTTTTTTCAATATTTTCACTTTTACGTTTTATGTTATGTACCGAAACATTTGACTTTGATATGCCTTATCCTTTATAGTTTCGAGTTTTGAAATGACAGCAGTATGCTGTAGTTGCTTATTCCAGTGATATAGGAAAGCCTACACCACGTCCAAAAGACTTCGGCGCACATGTAATGAGACTGGTCCACGGTGAAGGGTAATATGCAGCTTCACTTAAACGAGAAACCACTAGGGCTAAAATCTGACTAAACCTAAGTGTACGCCTGCAAATATTAGCTGAGAATAGTAGAATGTAAAACTATTGTATGTGTATGTAGTATTTTTAGTTAGTATGTTTGCAAAAACTAAGAGCAATTTCTGAAAATATGAAATTCTATGTAATATACTTACTAATATTATAAACGCGAAAGTTTGTATGGAGAGAGAGAGAGAGAGAAGTTTGTTATTCTTTCACGGAAAAACAGCTGAATGGATTTTAATGAAACTTTACAATAATATAGCTTATACATCAGAATAATACATAGAATATAATTTATAAAGATATTGAGTGGAGTTTCCAAAATATAATGATAATTGACAAGAAAGTAGGAAAAAATCTGTCATCTGCAAAAAAGCCCGCGATTGCATATATCTATTTTTTTGTGTGAAGCAAAACTTCGCATGTTTGTTTTGTCTACACCATCCCTCAGTGCACGCTCGCTTTTAATTTATTCTTTTGATCAGTGTAATCACTATTTTTTTATTACATACTAAAACTATATTTCGAAGGGAGAGGCGGTGGCAAGATTTTAACATAAAATAAATATAACAGAAAGTAATATTAACGTATTACACTTCCAGAATAAATTATTTTCACTATTTTAAGCGTTCATTGCACACAATTTGTAACAACGTGTTAATTTTGCTGAGCAGAGATCAGCTTAGGAAGGTGTTTCCATAAATCGACTGACAAGAGTTTACGGAGAGTTATAAATAAATAAAAATCCCCTTTATCAGAGCTATTACATCTATATACTTAAAATTTAACAAATATGTGTTTTTTATGTTCAGCTGAGATATGTAAAAAGCTTTATTTTTTGTTTAATTTGCAATTCACGTAAAATTAACTCATTAAAAACTTCTTTATACTTCAATTTGTATTGTTAGTTTTTCAATTTACCCGTGCGAAGAACGGAAATACCAGCTAGTATAATATATAAGAGATATATAAAAAAATTTATATATATATAAATCCCAATACTAATACTATAAAATAGTATTCTTAATATGAAAAAGGTAATGACTAAATACCCTAAAACATAGCATAAATACCATAAACCAAATTATTAATAAGAAACCATAAGCAATGGGAACCACACATAGGATGTAAAAATATATATTTTATTAAGATTCAATAAGGGAAACTTCCTCATATGTGTAAGTACTTTTCGATATTTTATCAAGATTATAAAGCTTTATTTGCTCTCAAAAATTATTAATCAGTGTCCAAAATCCATGGTTAGTTATCATGGTTCCCCCTTTAAAATCCACAGTTATTATGGTTCCCCCTTTACCAGATGCAGCCATGAATTTTAAAGGCTTCCTTTCAGATATTCCTTGTCAATTTCAGTTTTTTTATTATTCTCTATCATGCCTGTGTTTCATTCGCATTGTCTGTGAGCCCTTATTCACCACAACCTATTGCTATGGATATACAAAATTTTTCTTTCCAATCTTATTTATATCCCGTGAGGGTTGTTAGCTTCTACACCAAGTTTCCGAATATGAGGCTATAATTTTCCAAATCTATTAAAAGTAGACGATTTGTTTTATTATTTTATAACGAATGATGTATGATATTTAAAGTTAATTTTATTTAAAAATATGTGATTACATTATTATAAACAAAATGTGTTTGAAAGGATATTTTTCTAGATCAAATCTATTTTTGCACACATTCAAATGATTTATTTTTCTACAATTAAGATAATATTGGTAAATACGAGACTTTCCCCTAAATGATATGTATTGATAATCAATTGCCTGACCTCTATTTCTAAGCATTGAAGTAAAAAATCAATATCACTAAATGGATTTTCTTTTAATATTTGCTGTTAATGTTTTGCTCAAAAATTTTTTGTACCACAAACTGATGACATTCTGAGTATGGATTTTAGCTCTTTATTGGAAACGATTTATTTTCTTTGTATACGCTTACGAGAATAATTTCAACAAAATGTAGCTTTGTGTGAATAGTTATTTTTTCGTGAAATTCTTAATGCATATTTAAATGCATTATCAACTTCTCGAAATTTTTAATTGTATGGATTTATTTGCATTTATTAATTTCTAGGATTACAAGTTATACATAGAAAGATCAATTGATAAGGAAACAGATTTAATAGCTGTTCCTGAAAAAGATCACGAAGAACAAAAAAAGAAGATTTTTCACGTAAAAAAAGCAATATATTTTCTATTTCTAGACAAACATTTTTTCTCATACCTTGTATGTCCATTGTCATTGTATAATAAGGGATCCTGCCAATAAAGTAAAGAAACACTCACCACCCATTTAGCTGTCTGCAAGTGTTTTGTTTGGTTGAGTCAGAATGCTTTACGATGTGCGATAGGTACCATTTTTTGAAGTGATAACTTCTTCAGGCGCGTTTTGCTGAAGAGTAAATTTAAACGAAGCGTCATTTTAAGGTCCGTTACGCTTTTCAGTTTTACTCGGCTTGAAATTGGAAATCATGCTTGAGTCGCTTAGTTTTGAAATGAAAACTTTTAAGGGCGCGCGTTCAGTAAAAATGTGTTTAGCCAGAAATTCCACGCTCACTTTTCCCCGTTTATTTTCTTTGTCACGTAGCCCACTTCCACTGAACTTTAGTGAGTGAATGCGAAAAGAGCAAGAAGATTCTTTCTATGTAGGGTGAGTGAGGGAATATTAACGTCGCACTGTTCAGCTGCATGAGAGCTTTTGGCGACGGACCTCGTAATTTTGAGTTATGGTCAAATGAGGAGGACGACACCTGAGCTGGCACTCTCTCTCCTAACTACCACACCACACCAACGGGAGGACGTTTGAGCTCTCGACAGATTTAACGTGTATCGCTCCCCTACACGGTGGATATTTAGTGGTACTGGGCTCGAACTCATGACATACCTGCCATGATCCTATACCTTGATCCCTGGGCTACCGCCGCCCCTATTTCTATGTAGGAGATTAATTGCGAGAAATTACGAACCCTCTTCTTTTCTTTGCTTAGAGAATTGTAAGAAAAGTAAACGGCTTTTAGGCTATAAGTTTTTCTAGACTTGCATGCTATATAAACGGTACTTAAGCTATTATCATAACGGTATTGCCGACATTATATTAACGGAAGCACATGGTTGCTTATTCAAAGCGTACGGCACATGGGAAATCAGCGTTGCCATTTTGGCGAGTGTGCTTGAACGTTAACATTGTTGCGATAGAAACGAAAGTATTATATAGACATATATATTATATAAATATAATCTAAATCTGTAATTTGCAAAAAAAATATTCAATAATTACAATAATTGATATGTATAAATCGTATATACTCATACATAAATATATAAGAATGTATAGAGATTTAAAAATTGCCTTTTACAGAAAATAGATAAAATAAACAAATGCCCCGGTGAATGACACGAAAACGTGAACTGAGAAAATGTCGTAAAAGAGAAAGCATTGAACATCCGAAACAATTGGAAACTCTTGCTCAGAATAGATCAGAAGCTTATTCTTCAATCATGAGATCATAAGCACACATGCACACTTATTTTTCTCTTCCATTTTGTAAGAAGTTTTAAAATGTTCTATTTCATGATTTTTACCAATTGCTCAAGAATTTAAAATAATTTTGCAACACAATATACTATCATTATTTATACTATCATTAGATCAATATTTTTAATGCTGGATCACATATGTCATGCAAATTCTAGGCAAAGCATTGGCTACAATGATTGAGAGATAAACTGTTCACACACACATTAACATCACGCTGAAAAACATTTGAGTTCTATAGGCGATGTATCTCTTAATTTTGAGCCCTGATTAAGTGACGAGGACGAGACACCTGAACTGGTATCCAACACTCCAAATTACCACACCACGTCTATGTGAGGACTCCGAGGTTTATCAGATTTAACGTGCCTCACTATACGACGGGTCTTTAGTTGCATCAGGACTCGAAAGCATTCCTTGAAAGATCTAATGCCATCCACGAGTTTGCGACCATTGCTCTATGGCAACCTCGAAACTTTTTTGTGAGCTATAGGGGCTTAAAAATTGATCCTCTGATACTTACTAAGTATCTGAGATATTTGGCGTTAAAATTCTATACAAAGCTCTTCCTGTAGATGCTTAAGCACCAAATGGTAAGTAATTATTTTCCAATTTTATATTATATTCAGCAACTGAAAAATTCTTTAAAATGATCTTTATTCAATGTAATTAAAAGTGAGCTGCACGTATAATATATACTTACATATTTGAACTCCTTGTGTCCTAGAATCCATAAAGAAAACTTTCTATGTTTATATCTGTCACAGTACAATATTCTCAAAGCTAAAAATCCAACTTCAAAAACGATCGCCGTTAAGAGATTATATTAATTTTAAATTTGTTAGTATCGCAAACTCCTCATGATGTGTTGTTCAAATTTAGGGAAAAACATTATGAAATACCTTTGCTTCCTCTTTAGAACAAATAATATTTCTAATATATATTTTGTTGTTTGAAAATAACTTAAATGAAAGATTGATCGGAATTTTTTTTTAAAGTAGTGAAGAAATTCAGATGTTTTGAAGATTAATTCTTTCTCTCTCTCTTTGATCAAAACACTGAAGCATTAGTAAGCTTTCCTCTAATAGTTCTTTCACGAATATCTCGACATTAGGTCCCCAAAGGAATCGCTTATCAATGGACTTTTACCAGACCTTTACTGGGCACAGAGGCATTTGGTTGGTACAACTGTAACACAATTCACGTAAATGGGTACTTCTTGTACGAACACACACAGGTGACTTATTTCCTACAAGAGAACAATGGTATCATTGTCAAGAGCTTTATTTACTTCTTAATAATTTCTCACATCCATTAATACACACATAATTAAATCTTCATTGACATGATTTCTTGATTACATATATAATCTCTTGCTTAAATACTACAATCAAATTACGATCAAATTACAATGTTCGTCGTTTCTCAAATCAATCCATTTATACACAGTCCCAGAAGAGACTATCTCTTCTTATTACGCTGAACCATGCTCTGTGGTCACTCTCTCACCGAGAGAATTCCATTTCCTCCGGTCCAAAACAATTCTGCGCTTCCCCCCTGCGAAAACAACCAGGGACCCTTTCTTCTCTTCACCGTCCACTCTGGGGTCAAACAGCCTTCTTCTCCAAAATACATTAACCCTACCAAAGCCGCGACAACATTCCATACTCTCTCGCCAACAACAGCCTCAGACACTACAATCATTAACAAATTGATTCAAACCGAATTTCCCATCTACAAAGATTTAAGAATAAGAATCATCAGGTTTTATGCACTTTACCAAGAATCACCAATGTAAAACTTTAAGACTTGGGATATAAGTCACTTGAAATGAATTATTCTAAAATAAATTCCAATTATTTTGGGAATTGCCGAGGGTGAGGGAGGGAGAGTTATATTAAGGTCGCACTGTAAAGCAACACGGCCAATGACGACAGACCTGGTAATCTTGTGAACCAGGGTCAAGTGATGAGGATGAAATTTGATTTGCACCCCGCTCTCCTACCACACGAAAGGTAGTCGTTCGACGGATTTAACGTGCCCTTTACAAGGCGGGTCTTGAGCGGTACAACGTTCGAACTCATGATCTGCCGTGGCCACTTGGAAATTGTTGAAGGCAAACTGTATCATATCTGAATCTGAGAAGATAAGTCGACGGTACAGTTCTACATATTTGAAATATAGGGTTTTCAGTCTCCTGCAAACTGATTACTATCTCTATATGGGATGAAATATTTTCAAATGGAGACAGAGCAGAATCATCGGATAAACAGATGAGGCGAATGTTTTAGGCTTTTTTTACAAACCCGCTCAAGCTGCTAATTTAAAAAAAGATGTATACAAAATAAATTATTTTTCTGCTAGAGAGCTATATATAATGATGGTATGATACATTTTATACAAAGCACAAAAAAATAACAGCATTTCCAAATAAAGAAATATTATTGAGAATATATTTGCCTACATCAAATACATCTATCTAAAGGTCATATTCTCATGACACCATTAGATTTACGTACATATACGTACCTTTAAATTACGTATATATACGTACCTTTAGATTGTATACATACACATACCTTTAGATAGCGTACATATACGTATCTTTAGATTACGTACATATACGTACCTTTAGATTGCGTACATATACGTACCTTTAGATTGCGTACATATGCGTACTTTTAGATTGCGTACATATACGTACCTTTAGATTGCGTACATATGCGTACCTTTAGATTGCGTACGAATAAGTACAAACTTAAAACATGATTACGAAACTCTTTGAGTCATGAAAATTAAATTACTTAACTGCTTTATTCATCGAACAAAATGCTTTGAATAATATTAAATGCGATGTAATAATTGAGAATTTTGTTGAATAAAAGATTATATAGAAAATGGAATTTGTAAATAAATTTATTTTTACGCTTACTTTTGTTAAACATTTAACAAAAATTTGAAAAAAAATTATAAGTTAATTGTTTAGACTTTTGAAGGGAAACTAAAATTTATTATTGTGCATTAAATATTTTTTATTAATAACAGTTTAATAAATTATATATATATATATATATATATATCAGTTTACTTTTTGTATTGAATTATTGGTTTATGTATTGTATGTATATTCTATTTCTCGTGGGAGAGGAAAGGGCCATCTAGAAAAAAAAGGCCCAAAGGTAGGTTAATCCAGTCTTGAATATAGCAATAAAACGTTTTAGACAGCAAGAAAATTTAGATATCATTCACATTTACAAAAATAAAGACATCCTATTTTCAAGTCACAGAAGAAATCTTATGCTACTTGCTACGACAATCTCTATTACTCTTTCCTATTTATGCCAAAGATTTTATACGACTTATGGGAAAAAACGGTTTTTATGAGAAAGGAAAGAGGAGGGGGGGCGCTTGAAATTTGCTTGCCTTTTAAGGTGGGTTGTGGTCGCAAACTGTTTAGGAATCTATGATTTAGAACAGAAATTCTCAAACGTTTTTGTCTCATAGACTCCTTGCCAGGTTTTTCAGTCAAAATCTAAAAAAGGAACATTTAAATGTTAAACGTAGGTTAAAATGTCTTTTTTTCTGGCAGATTGTCTATGACCATTGAGAAACTGGGAATTATACTTATATATTATACTTCTTTAGCTTAATTCTGGCAACAAACGTTGAAATGAGGTCCTTGTTTTAATAAAATTTATGCTGTTGTCTTGTAACTGCAAATTAACCTCTTTACATTTTGTAAATAAATCGGTTGAATAGGCAAGTGTGATTTCCACTTGATTAAATTTCCTTTCACAATTCAAGTCATGATCTGATTTAATGAGAACAACTATCGTAGACCCCCATTTACATCCCCAAATTATTTTTTCGCTGCCGCGGACCTTTTGCCACAGACCCTTGGGAGTCGATAGGGACCCCTTTTGGAGTAACCGATTTAGGATATTAATGTAACTAGTATAATATTTGTAACATAAGCTATTCAAAGTATTCTCTATTTCATACTTTCGAATAAATATATTGAAAATTTAATGAATTAATTGAAAATGTCAATCGCGTTAAATAATCTGTTTCAACTGCTCGTCTTTAAACAATGATAGTAATATCACTTCATCGGAGATGGGTTGGATGGCTTAATCTTTTTGTACCGTCTTCTTGCCTGTGGTTGTGATAATTACCATAATTATTGAATACTACTTTTTTATCACTACCTTACTTCAATAATAACATTCAAGCACAGTTTTAGATTCAAGTTATTGCGATTCATTTCCATTTGCCAAGACAACTTTTGAAGCAGGAAACACACACACACACATCATTGTACATTTTTTTTTGTTCCACACTAAAACGATGAGTACAAAAAATACGAACACACACTGTGGAAAATTATTGCACACACATTACATTGATTGATTATTAAATCCTTTTTGAACATGAAAAGCTTTGGAAATGCCCATATATTCACGAATTTATTTTCAGTGAAGGAATTTGTTTTTCAAAGTGGTTATTAAATTGCATTTTATAAAAATCTCTTGTATATCTTACGATACATACAAATACGTATTACAATATACGCATAATATCTCTTCCAAAAATATTTGTATGTTGTATCTCATAATATATATTCAGTCTCACAGATTTTGGTTCAAGTATAAAGACGGCGTAATACTCCAAATTGAAATCTAGACAGCAGCCTTTTTTTTAAAAAAAAAATATTAGTCTGCGTTATCTTTGTATGCGTCTGGGTAGTCATATTATTAAATTCTTCACGCAGTTTATGTGTAAAAAGATATTTTTAAAAATATTCTCTAGTTTTCTTCTGTAATACTCAAATCATATCGCTTACGACAAATTTTAATTTTAACATTCTATCTTTCTCTCTCTCTCTCTCTCTATATATATATTATACTAATAAGTTACTAATTGTTCTGTCCCTGAGGAAAATTTTTTTGTTTACCTTATACTTTTTGAGACTATGTTTTCATACGTACCTACAAGAAGTAACGAATATTAAGATGAGCAACTGTGCAGTTGAAGAACCTTGATAAATAAAATTAAAAATGTCTTTTTTTAATCCATTGTCAGTTATTACCTTTTTAAGAAAATTTCCTTTTCAGCATTCAACCATTGATATTATAAGTTGTAGGTAATTGCACAAATACTAAATGCATTGCGTATGCATATGAGGGGGGTTAACACATTTAAAGTTAAAACTGAGGAAGCAGTATGTACACAAAAAGGTTCCAAACCTTTGCCCTTGATCAAAATGATAGCTATTCACTTTGAATACTCATTGTTTTTAATTTTGATCAAGGGTTCAATTCTTATACATGATTTTTTTTGTTGAGAGAGAACCCCTGCACTAAACCCAAAATAAATATATATTTCATTTCACATTATTCCCTCGGTTCTCATTTCAAGAGTACTATTTGGAACATCTTGAAACTACGTTGGATTTACTTACTTTAAATTATGTTAAACGCAAAAAATTTTACTTTTATCTTCCTTACAAATAAATATTCTTTAAATAATTAAGAAATCATATATTTTTGCCTAACCCTTTTGTGGCGTTATGAATCCTTATTTGACACATGCGCAGATGTAGAGAAGCTCAAACAATCGTCTTATTTGAAATATTTCGAGTTCTGGGTTTGAGCGACAGAAAATGTTCAGACAGCTCGATGCATGTTGAAGCTATCGGGTCACTACGTCCTCTTATTTGAACGATGGGGAAATTGGGAGAGTGGAATGAGATGTCTCAGGTGTCTTCCTCTTCACTCGAGCTATTTTCAAAATTATAAGATACATCGTGTTGCTTTGAGTGAGTGACGCACTGTTCAGCTACACGAGGGCTTTTGGCGACGGACCACGTAATTTTTAACCATGGTCAAGTGACGTGGACGACACCTGAGTTGGCACCCCCCTCTCCAAACTACCACACTACACCAATGAGAGGACGTTATAGCTCTCGACAGATTTAACGTTCATCGCTCCTCTACACGACGGGTCTTTAGTAGTACTTGGCTCGTACCAGTGACAAGGCCAGCCACGATCCGATACCTTGACTACTCGGTTACCTCGGCCCGTGTTTCTTTGAAGTGCGATGCTAATAAAAGGATCAATTAATTAAGAAAATAACCTTTGTATTGCTCGAGGGCAACGTTCTGTTGTAGGGGGAAGGATGTACGTTAAAACTGTCATGGTTCATGGTCCATACGTTCTCCCGTAGTAAGGAATATAGAGGTCAATAATTTAGAATATTACAGTTTATTAATTTCGATTTTGCATCACTTAAAGCTATTTCTTAATAAAAAAATAAACAGCATAAAACATAATTAGTTCGTCATCGAAAATAAAAATAATTCAAGTTGTACGTATGTTATGTACTTTTAAACATATTTATATTAAAATAAGAAATAGACAGGATAAAAATATAAGTATTTCTCTTCATTATAGTTAACTTGGCATCACTCGCACGAAAAAAATGACCGAATGTTCTCGACAGAATATCTCATGAATGACAGAATATCTCATACCCAAGGAGGTGTTTACATTCTGTTTTTACAGTAAAATTTGTATACAAAAGTTAAAAAAGAAGAAAAGTAGGAAATACACACACACCAATATATGTGTGTGTGTTTAGTACATTCTTCACATTTAAATTTACTTTTTCTGTTCTTTTTATAAGGACATTCAGTACATTGTTTATACACTCCTTTAATCTCGCCGTGAGTAAATGCGATATTTACTCTGGATTTAAATATTTTTTTAATCTGTATCTTTTTAAAAAACTTAACATATAGGAGTAAACTTTCGTATTCTTTAAATTGAAAAATTTTGTAATTTCTTTTTTATTTTCTCTTATTGTTCCAGAAATAGTTTTTTTCAAAAGTTAATCTGAAAGTGAATAAGATGGGTACCAATTGTCTCCTTTAAAATTACGCTCTTCCCAAATGTTTTTGTGTCTCTACATATAAAATATTTATTTTCACAACAGTGTCTCCCTCTTCTATACCTGGATCGCTTTCTCAGTGGAGAAATTATACTTGCTGTTATATTCTTCATCATTTGATTTTCCTCATCATAACCGCGAAGATAATTTCTTTATCTGAAAGTACAGTTGCACTATATATATATATATATATATGTATTAAATACTGTATCTATTAAATTACTTGAATATTACATTTCTTCATCATAACTACAATAATACGCCATACCATAAGTAAGATTTAAAATGTGTTCATGCATTCAGAACTGTAACGGCGATTCACGCACATGGTGTGACATACTCGAAGAGGAGGTATACAGAAAAATATATTTAGAATTCGCCTACAACTAAGGCCCCTCAAAAAATATGACCTTAAATTCAGCTACACGAGAAACTATCCATTTTCTTAAAAAGGTTTAGAAGGAGCATTGAAAAAAGTTAGACGGTGGGTATGGCATACCCTGCGCGAAAAGTGCCGGGTTAAATACAAAGATAAATGCAAACTTTAATGCGATTCTAGTATTTGTTCCTTTTTAATTTCCAAAAGGGGTATAATTTCAATTGGACGCGACTTTGAGCATTTACGCAATTCCTTTGAGGACTCGAAATAATTTCCGTATGAGGAAAGATTTTAAACCCAGATAGGGCGATCCACACACACACACATACACAAAAGCGGAAAGCACAGCACATGAAGTTTTCTCTCTTAACAATTAAATTTCTTCAGCAATAACATTCAATAATTTACAAAATAGTTGTAAATTTTCCTTATAATTCTGTTTTAGATTTTTTTTCGTAATATCATGAACGTTTATAATTTTGAAGATGTTCGTCAAGAAGGTCCATTACAAATTTATCAACTTCCAATCACTCAAAAATTGACAAATTTGTAGGGTAGTGCAGAGTGTCACTGAAAATTGTACCACGAGCCATAGGTTGCAGACCCCTGGTCTATGCGTTTATTAGAATAACAATTCTGAATCAAATAATAATAATAATCTCAATCACTGACAAACTTTATTGTTTCCGTATCCTTCACTGTCCTCTCCGAGATAATACAATATAATAAACCAATTCAAGAAATCGATCAAGCATTTCCAGACCATGACGATTTATTAAATGAGCAACCGGCTTATAAAATAATAGCCGACGGGGTTTCATAACGTAGATTAGAAAGATCTGTGAAATTGGCTTAGAGTCAAGCATTTCCTGTACGATTCATCTTGTTGCGAGTAAAATATCATCAGTAAAGGAAAAGAGAAATCACTCGGAGAAATCTCGTGGAAGGAATGAAGCCTCGCGTGTAACTGCGATGAAGTGAAATTTCTAATTTCATATTTAAACTAATAGTCCATTTCAAAGGTCAAAACTCAATACCTAAATAAATTTAAAAATTTCTGACATTTAGGGTTATTTTTACGAACGATGAATACCAAATTGGCATCCATTTTTTTAATGTATGTAGAGTTCACATAATTACTGACAAAAGACAATGTAAGGCGTATAATTTGTATTTGTTTAGTATAATTAAATAAATGGAAACAATCAGCAAACAACAGAATTTCTTTTTCAATTCCTACTAATAGCTCAAAACTCTCTATATATTTATTTATTTATTTATCTTCGTGGCATTTTCAATCGTTAATAAAATACATTTTAAAGCGCTCAATTGAGCTGTCATTTTATATACATGATTAGTTTGGATGACAATACAGTAGTTTAATTATAATTAATAAAAATTAATGGATTAAAACTAATTATTTAAAGAAGTACAAATACCGCAACGTTGGCATCATTTTTGGGGACTTAGCGACCCTTTTGGCGATTTGTGTCAAAACTTGATAAGGTTTTTTTTCTCACGTTTTAAAGCATTCAGTTGAACTGAAATTTTATATACACGATTGTTTTGGATGACAATACGATACTTTAATGATAATGAATAAGAATTAATTACCACTTAATGTTGTGATTATGTCCTATGTATATACATATTTATATTAATGTAACTATTTAAATAAAAATAGCTAAAATAAAATTTTTCTTTGTTGTTCTAAGTAGGAATTGACTTAAGAATTTTTTTATACTACTTGTGTGTGTTTTCCTAATAAATGTAGAGATCACATAATTAAAGACAAAAGACACTATAAGACTTATAATTTTTATTTGTTTAGTAGTATAAATAAATACATACATAAATAAATAAAATGGAAACATTGAACGAATAACAGAAAAAGTATTTAAAAAAATCGGAACATCAATCAGAAAGATGGCGCAACTATTTCAGGAATGTTTGGACTACTTTGAATTTGTTTGAAAAAAAAAGTTTTTCCTAAATTGTACTTTAAGTGGCAATTTTTTTTTGTTTTTACTTTTTGCTCTGTTCCATAATTAATTAATATTTGTTAAATAATAAAAGATCTGTATAGTTTATAATAGTAGAAGATTACTTTAATAAGATTCAAAATGAGCAAATATTTTCAAATATAAGAAACCTATGTATGTAATGGAGTAATTAGATTGGTTAATTTATTGGTATAAAGTTCCAAATATTTGTTAATTAATGAAAACATTTGCTTGCTTGATGGATTGCTCATTAAATATACCTAATCTAAAGGAGGTTATAAAATGGGAGAATGAATTGTTTAATGCTGAATATGATATACATTTATATTTATACTGTTTTCTTAATTCGAGTTAGTACTGGATATTAAACAGTTTAGAGTCAATCGATTCTACTTAGATCAATCGATTCTTATGCTGGTTATTCTATCTGTCATCTGTCCCAAGTTTCCTGATCATTCTCCATTTCATTCTATTACACAAACCTTCTTATGTCATGATTCAAAGCCCTTCCGTTGGCGTGGTGTGTGAGTTAAGAGAGAGGCTGCACGCTGAGGTATCATCCTCGTCAGATTAGCAATGAATAGTCGGCATTGGTTCAAAACCACGAAATCCATCTGTCTTTAAATTCTCTAACTCGTAAAACATAAGATATGGGAGTTAAAGACTAATTTTTATTAGTATATATAAATCCCGTACTCTCTTATAGAAGGTAAGACCCTTAAAAGATACTTAGAAGGATTTCAGTTACAAAGGCTGGCGGCAGTATGTTTTTGTTTTTCTTACATAATTTAACATTACTTTATTCAACTATATTAATTACACTTTTTCCCCACATAGTTATTTCTTGGAGATAGTTAATGTGTGTAAATGAATTGTGATGCGGATTTTACCTTTTAGTTTCTAGTTAGATATTAAAAGAAAAAATCAATTAAATATAAATTTAAAGGTAGATGTTTTCTATAAGAGCTAACGTAATAAAAAAACCGTAATTTTTTCACGAACAATTTTTTCCTAACGTACCTGGACGGATATAATTTGTAACGATCATTATGCATAGAATAAATGAAACATATAAATTTCATTATAATAAAGATAAATAACTCTGCTCTTTTTTTCACTTCCTAACTAATTTCTAAATTATTTATTTTATAGATTTCGCATTGCTGTTTTTGGCGCTTTCCTACCACTAAGGTTTGCATTTAAATATAGATATAATTATTTTAGTCATACTATTTGTAAAAAGAAATTATATCACCGTTCATGATCTCTCTCTTTTTGTGTATATTATATAACTACAGTTTTGATAATAGTATTTTGTTCCAAGCTCTGTGGGATATATACTTTTCCAGTGCTTCTCAAACGTTCAATATTTGTGACCCAACATTCTATCATAATTTTCATCGCGTCCCCTTCTCCATACAATAACGATGTATTGAATTCAATAATAATGTGCTTTGACGCTAAAGCTGTTATGAGAATTTAATTACAAACCAACCCCACAAATTATCAAGATAAGTATTAATTCTTTTTATATAATTTTATATTGGATACGCCCATGGGGCCTCTGGTAGTTATTAAACTTTTTCTTAACTTAGTATTGATAAATTAATTATGAAATATATTGTGTAGTACTGATACATTTACAATTATATTATATCAGTGTAAATGAGCATTTTATTTTTTTATTATGTCAGAATGTATTTTGTTTTATGCTTCATTTCAGTAAATTAATAATATTGTGAAATAATGTTTTAGTTTCGACTTTTTGATGTGCTTGCACCCCCCCTCACGTAGGTTTATGATGCCTCCAAGGGGGAGGTGCCTCACAGTTTGGTTTGAAAAACGCAGTATTACACATATACAAACCGTACAAAAGACGTAGAATGATGAAGAGGTAGCTACTTAAGTTCAAAATCCGTGAATAATCTTCACTTCAGTGGCAATGAAATGTTTTGATGTTCATTTTGCGTTTCTAAACACTTTATAAGTATGTAAAACTGTAAAGTAATGAGTCATTTATATTTTTAGGTTAAATTATGCGCCGAAGACTGGATGCGGAGATATCCTAGGTTTTTGTTTTCGTTTTTGTAGAAGTAACTTAATTAGTTATAACCACATTTTACATGGTCTACAAATTCCCTAGTATTCTATGTCATTGAGAAAATTTAGAATGTGGTGTGACAAGGAAATTCGGACATCCGTCCTAATTAATTATGGAGTGTTCTATACTTGGTATGAATGTAATCTTAAAATCATGTTGTGATATCATATATAAAAATTACAGTTATTACAGCAGGGAGAATGTAACAGAGCATATAAAATAGTAATCCATATATTTTTTTCCTCCGATATGTTTATTTTTATATCTTTCGTTTGTTGTTATATGATAACTGTTTTGTAACTGTAAGAGTTCATTCCAAGAAAAATAATAAAATTATTACCATGGTTTTTTCTGTCTCCTATATTAAAAGGGTTTCTGATAATTTTTTTTTGTTCGCGCGCGCCCAAATAATATCAAGATGCTTTTCATACTAGAAGTACGTTTTGTTCGTACTTAACTATGAGTTATTTATTTGCACTGTGTGGAAAGTAAGATTTTTTATTTGTATTTTACAGTGCGGAGCAACTTTAATTTAATTAAAACTTGATTTCACTTTCTTTCAATTATATTTAAATAAACTCGAAAGTAGGGTTTTTTACGGTTCTTTAAAGTGTTATGCACCAACTTATCTATTATTATTTTTATCAGTTATTTTCCGTTATTTTTAATCACATTGTTATCCAAGATTTGGTGGAAAGAAAGAAGCATAAAGAGTTAAATGTGTGGCTTTAAAATGTATGCGACTCGTAAGTCATCAGAATTCTTGGCACAGAACTTTAGCCGAACAATTTACGATTTGGAGCAATGTAAATTTATTTCAATGCGGAATATATGAAAATACGAAAAACGTGTGCATCTGAATTTTTAAAAACGGAACTCTCGGCGCATCAATCATTCATTTGATATCCTATAAAAAAACAACTCTACGGAGCCTACAATAACCATTCTCTTTTCCCATTTCCCATTTCTCTCCGTTTTCACTCTAAAACAAATCCACCAATAACAGTAAAAAGCTGGAAAAGGATGCATGCATACATTTTTTTATTTTCTCTCTCCTAACCCTTCTCATAAATCTCCACTATTACGCAATAAAACTTCCCATTCAATAAGCATATTCCTATTTTCTAATAATAACAACAGCAGCAAAAAATGAGACATAGCATTCCAAATGATAAATCTTCTCTCCCTCCCTCCCCCTCTTCCTCTTTTCTGACGTCATCACAAAAGAATGGTGTGTGCTACGACACTATACTCGACACTCGGAAGAAACTGAAACAGTTTAGAATTTGTTTGGCCGTGTCTTTTCTTGCCACCGCAACGCGGCGCCACTCACACTCCACCCCCGAGGATCCTCCCTTCTCTCCACACCCCTATCGGATCGATCCTTTCATCCACCCCAATGCAAAAGGAAGATAATTCCTTCTCCATCTTTCGGCCCTTCATGGCTTCTGGTCTTCTGGATCGGGGCCTGCTCTTTTTCTTCTTCTTGGCATGCAGCACCAAGGAGGCCAAGGGGGACTCGAACGCAGATGCCAAACGACTCTATGACGACCTTATTAACGGATACAATGCACTTATCAGGCCCGTGGGCAACAACTCTGACCGGCTGACCGTCAAGATGGGACTGAAACTGTCCCAACTCATTGATGTGGTGAGTAGGTGATTCCTTTTGCTCTTTTTCGCCTCAATCATGTTTGCTGCACGTGTTGATTGTACCAGTACTGGTACTGAATTATAATTGCTCTGAATGTAGTGGTATTGTGATAGCAACCTTGGCATCTGCCATTTCTGAATTTTCCCCTTTGATTATCCCTGCATTTAAAAAAAAAAGAACTTGGAAAAATATGTTCGAATTCCAGAAAACTCTACAGATGTAAAATTTGTACAGTACTGTATTATAGATTATTCTTATTATAAATACATTGTTAAATTTACCCTGATTTTCAACCATTTCCGAATAGTGACTGTTTATAAATAGTTCTTGTTTTCTAAAAGGACAACTTTTGTTAATTAATATATTTTTTAAGTGTCTATCTTAATTGAAAGTGATTGATATGTGTTAATAAGGTAACCAAATTTGGAAAAGAAAATTGTCACAATTAAAAAAATTAATGAAGCGTGTTTAATTTTGCAATAATCTTAAAATAGAAAGTAATTATAAACACTAATAAGTAATAATGAAGTATTTAATTATAGTTTTTTATTAATAACATTTATTTTATAGACATCTCCTTTCCAACTCTCCTATTTATTCAGATTTATGCAACGTCTTAATTGATTTCATCTGTTTTAAAGATGAGTGCTTTCTTCATCTAGTTATAACATAAATTCCTTACTTTTCTGGTGTTTTTCTCAAGTGTTAGATTACTAAGCTAGCGTACCTATTTTCATGGAGAGGGGAAGTTTATTTTAATAGTAATTTTCTTTTTCTAAACCAATCACATCTCTAGAACTGAGCCTAAAATAAAGCATTCCCTAAAGTGTGTAACACGGTATGTACTCTATTTTATGAGTCTCAAAATGTTTAAAAATTGTTAGATAAATTCTTGGCTTTATTTATTTATAATTTTTTTTATCTCATTCGATTTTGAGATTTAATCTTGCCAAAATGAAAACCTAGCATTGTAATTTTGTTTAACAGTTATTCTTATAAATGCATAGGGCTATTATGGCAGTTTGATAACTAAAAATTAAAAAGCTTGCTCTTTATAATACTACAAGCTGTCTTCGAAAAAATTCTTAACATGAAAATAAGACTTGTGAATTTTCTGTTGTTTTTATAAAGTACATTGACGTACATCGTTTTTTGATGAAACGTTATTTAGTTCCTTAAAACCCTGAATTTAAAACAGGAAATTATTCGATTCTTTTCTGTGTAAAAAGATATTTAGGAGATAAAATAAGCACAAAGGAAGTATGATATTTTCTAAAAAAATTATATGAAAAATTCTGAAAAAAAAAAAGGGGGTGGAACATGAAAACAAAATGAATACTTGAAATGCTTTATTTTTAATAATTAAAATCATCTTTATAAACAACATTTTAAAACATTACTTTAATTTAAATTTTCAATACAAAAGCAAACAACACATTAAGCAAATATTAAAAAACTGTAACTGTTTTTTAAAAGACATTTTCCTTTGTTGTTTTAAACGTACGAAACAAGAGAAAGATGAATTTCTTCAAATTTCAAACATGAACAAAATTGAAGTATATGTAAGTATGCAACTATTCAGGATAGATGATAAGCCCTTCTTTTTAAAATAGAATGAAATTGATAGTGTACTTGTGATAAAATTTGTTTCAAACGCTTCGTAATAAATTACTTTGCAGTTCTTGTCAATGCTCAAGTTGAACAAATATCTTGATTTTTTTATATATAAATTACCAAATACACTCAATTTGAAGAAAATGATCTCTTAAATTATAATCATACTGATGCCCCCCTTTACTAAAAAATTCCGGAATTAGTTTTCTTGAAGAATTTTAATAAAAATGCAAAAAAAGGCAAAAAAGTATCCCTCTTTATGATTCTCATAGTATAAAAATTATAATAGTTATAAGTTATTTTTATTGGGAGAAAAGGTTTTCTATGAGAACTACCATACAAATGTCGTTGGCTTACAGTCACAGTTAACATTTAAGTATATTTTTACAGAATATTTTTGAAGAAAGCACCTTTTATTGTTTTTTATCAATGAAAAGAATAGCATTTTCAAGGGTGTTTGAAAGCATTTAATTTTATAAGTAAAAGTTTCTATAGAATATTACTTCTCATTTTTTAAAAAAATTCATATGCTTTAAAATTATTTGAACTTAATATTTATGAAAAGATAAAATTGTGGACTAATTGCGCAAATTTTAGTACGACTTCTAGTAAAACCATTCTCGCTTACAATATTTAGTATAAACTGCTGATAAAATTCCTTTTCTTCTATCCTTAAACTATAATTGCTTTCATCATTATCAGTAGTTGAAATTATTTTAAACTCAAATATTTGATGTATTTTATTTCCCAAACTCAAATTTTATATGTTTTTTACAATAACATAATTAATCATTGTTAACGTTTTATCAGCAATTACTCATTTTATTTTATGCATTAAATCTTGTCTTTATGAATAAGTCATGATTCTCTTCTCTTAGCAACATGGGTAGTTAGCACTTATTTTACTCGTTAATAAACATTTTAAATTTATTTTGTTTGTATCCCATAAAGAATAATCAAAAGCTTGTAATTTCTGGATTTTATACTAAGTAGCCTTAAATAATGTAAATTCTTTCTACAATTATGTGAATTATTTTTATAAAATTCTTTTTTAATGTTTGACATAATTAAGAGAGAGCCTTTGATTTAAAAAAGATAATTACTGAAATAAACACAGTGAAGTTTTATGCGGAGTACCTTTTGAATGTTTCTAACTTTTAATAAACAGATTGTAAATCATCCGACAAAGAAAAAGTTATGAAAAGTCTGAAAACATATTTATACGTATTCTAAAAAATAAGTCTCAAAAAAACACAGAATTTTCAACTTACTCTTTTGTTGTTACTTTTTTTATACTCACTGCTTCATACACTTAGCGTAGACAAAATAAGAAACGACTGTTGATACTCAACTTTTCTAAGCCTTTATTGTTTATTGACGCTAAGCTAGAAATAAAATAACAGCAATATATAGTTTTATTAAAATTATTAAAAGTCGAAGTTTATTTGTTAATTAAGCAATCTATCATAAACAGTTATTAAAAACCTGTAAATGAAAATATTGCCTATTTCATGCGCAAAATGGATATTTACCTTCCAAAAATCAACCATAAAGATTTGTTTATTTTAAATTTATCTGTGTGGTTATCTGTAAAACCATAACAAATTTTAAGAACTATTTCTTAATCCAAGGTTTGGGTAATATCTCACAGTTTCGAAGGGAATTTTTAAAATAACTGAATTCTTAAGAGCAGAGAGAGAGAGAAAATTACTACATTTTGAAGCATAAATATTTTTAAAATGTTTTGAAAACATATATAATTTTAAAAAATAAAAATACTTTCAAATAAATTCTCGTAGTAAAAAAAGGTTCCACACAACATTAAAGAAAACTTTATTTGTAAGGATAACGTATTGTATATTCTAAAGCAATATTTAGATTTTATCATTATAACTATAATCAGAACATTGAAGTCAATGAAACTGAAAATACTAGCTAGTCACTTCTGCAACTTGTCAGTAATACTTTATGAGTAATAAAGTGTTTATTATCAATAATAATGAACATCTTGGAAAAAAAGAAATAAAAAATATATTTAATTATAAAAACGAGCTTTCAAAAACATTGTGAAAAAACATTGCCCTTTTTTTGTTAAACAATTAAATAATATTTCTAATTTTTGACAGAACATAGATATAAATATAAAGTTAAATAGAACATTAGAGAAAAAATTGAAAGCATCTTCTTACAGTTATTTTTCAATAAATTTACGTTACAAGGTTTAATTTAAATAATAATTCACAGTATCAGCAGTATTTTTATATTTCAGCGTATATGAATACAATACATCTCTTTCGAATATTAACGAATAAACATAAGCCATTACTATAATTTAATTTTGCAATCTAGCATAGAAGGATTTCTGAAATTATTAAATATTAATGATAGTTTAGAATCACAGTTTATTGAAATACCTCGCGGTATAACATTAAACAGCCAGAATAGAAATTTGAAATACATACCTTTTAATTTAACATACCTTCCATTCCATTTAATTCATGAATAAATAAATCTAGAATGAAGTTTACTAGAGATTATAATTTTATTAGAAAACAATTAGAGAAATGCTAGAGCTGTCAAAACTGTTTCCAGAAAATTCTTACCCAATTAAAATTGTTCTAAGGAATAAAAATTTGAATCAAAACGAAAACAGAGTTCAGAACGCACAAGGTCCTAATTTAGGTTTCTAACCGTATTGATCTTATTTTAATTTGAAGCAATAGATTAAGATTTTGTTAATTTTTTGACTTTTGGTAATTAGACCTAGATATTAATAAGTTTAGGGTAAGTGGTTATGCCTCTGAATGAGTTTGATTTTCTAAGGATTAAATGAATTTCTTTTCAGGATGAATATTATATTTGCTAAAAGTACTTAATAAGGATTACCTTATTTCTTTATTAGTTGGAGTAACCGTTCCTCACACGGATAAATTTTTGGGAAATAAAACTCAGCAGTTTAGCTAGCCAGCACAAAATTTAAAAATACGACTGATCAATATAACGATCTCTCACAACCTCTATGAATAAATTTCGAATGTAAAGATAAATCTTGACGTCATACGTGGGCCCTAATGTGCGCCTGAGGTACACATAACAAAGCAGTCCACTTCCTTAGAGCTGCAGAAAAACACGTGAACAAGAAAAATCACTTACTAAAAGTATACTTAACAAGTAATGTTTTTTTTTTTAAAAAAATATGTCAATTCTTACTTAGAATGGATGAATAGAAAATATTTTATTAAAGATTGAAAATTTGAACGATTTGAATATAGGGAGAAAGGGAACTAATAGTAGGAATTAAAAAATAGCATGATTTATCTACATTATTGTAACAATGCACATCTGGTTTGCTAGTTTGACCGAAAAATCGGTTTTCAACGCCAACTTTTGCCTTTGTTTTAACAGTTACATTGTTACAACAATAGAGACGAATCTATGTTGGCGTCGAAAATCAGTAATTAATTAAATCAAGTTTAATTAATGAATTAATGTTTGAAAAAACTGTATTAACATCAAGTGTCAACCACTACCAGTTAAAAATTATTTTAACTTGATAGGATGGATAGAAAATATTTTATTAACGATTGAAAGGTGTAAGAAGTTCGGACCTCTCTCTCGGGCACCTAGATATATGTGTGGGGGGGGGGGGAAACACTCGACATGATACAATCAAATTATTTATTTACGACACAAGGAACAGACAGAATTTCAACAAATAATAGAAAGAGAATGTCTCAATGCTAACCACTAACGTGAAACAATGACAGTAAAACGTTAACGATTAAGAGACTATCAAACATATCATCCGATTTAATCTAATATCAAATCAATCCTAGTGAACAATCATCACTTTAAAGTTTCCTCCTAATATGAATCAAATCACTACAATTCTAATATTAAACCTTCAGTAGCAATCTCACCTTACTCGAGTATATATTCTCTCCTACTCCAAGCTAGAAAACCTCAACTATATATAGTAAGTTATTTTACATATCACGATTTTCTTCTTTCGAAGGGTTGGTTGTGAATAACGCGACCCAAAGATTTCCAAAGAGGGTTAATTGAAGAAACGCGTATAGATCCGTCACAAAAGATCAGATGTACATTTCTTATATCGTATGAATATTGTATATATATATTTGATCACTAAATTTCGATATAAAATTATTTAAAAAAAAAATAAATGTTTTTAAAAAAATATTTTTTAAAGAATTTGTCAATTTATTTACACGTTTAAAATAAAATAATTCTTGCTTAAAAACAAACATGAATCTATCGAATACAGCGATGTTTCGCTTGACAGCTATGTCATAAAATAAACCAAAAATTGACTCAAGATGTAAGTTTTAAGAAAATTTAAAGAGAAATTCATAAAATTAGTTTTAAAATGCACACCATCATCAATTATATTTCCAGCGTTACAAATTTCGTCCAGTCAAGCCTTTTTGCTTTATGTGGTTGTTAGAGCGCAAAACGGTTTCCTATTTAAAAGTCACTTTGCAGAAATACGAATATATTTTGAAGAAAATTATTTATTTTTAAGGACTCTACTCTCTTTAAAACATATTATTCTACTAATATTTTACTATACGGTTGCCATTTGCAGTCTGCATAAAGTTGTAGAAACAATGGTAATACATTATTTGATGTGGTTACGCATATTAAACACCTATATACACAGAAACATTTCTTTTACTTTTTAATATAGAACTTTGCCTACTTTTTCTACCACAAAAACATTCCACAACATTAACAATAGAAGAGGCAAAATTCCCGTTTGTATTAATTAGATTTTCTTCTTAATATTTTGATATACACTGGCCTCAAAAAGTTAAGGTACAACCGGGTTTTTGTGTCTAATTTGCAAATGAATGAATGTAGAAACAAAAACTTTGGAGGATATGTGCATTAAATAGTTTTTTATTGAATGCGTCATAGAAATTTGTATAAGTGTATTGCAAAAACGATTTATAACAAAAAAGCAATCTCTGCGGAAAAGTCCATTCTTGGAGAAAACAGCACATCACAGTGTTATGTGGTAAAATGGTATAAAAACAATACAAAAATGGGTTCTAATAAGGAATGTGTCCACCCCTAACTTGAATGCATTGGCGGCATCGATTTCCCATGCTGTTTATTAAGTTGTCGGACACCGGAATAGGAAGCGAAGACCAGACACAGAGTAAGCCTTGTTTTAGCTCATGTAACGACTTTGGAGGAGAATTTAAAGCAGCAACCTCTCTGCCAAGATAGTCCCAATCATGTTCTATCGGATTCAGGTCTGGAGATCGTGCTGGCCATTCCATTCGTTCCAAACCGTGATCCTCCAGATACTCCTCAACAATCCCAGCTCGGTGAGGTCGTGCATTATCATCCATCAGAATGAAGTCGTTACCAATAGCAGCAGCATATGGGCGGCCATATGGATCAAGGATCTCATCCCGATATCTAAGACCAGTTACGGTTCCTCCATGGAACACATGCAGGTCAGTGTGGCCACCGAGCGAGATCCCTGCCCAAACCAGGATTCCACCACCTCTATAACTTTGTCTTTCAACAGTGTTGGATTGATGGTATCTAGTGCGCTGTTCCCTCTAGATCAGTAGACGCCCTGAATCACTTTCCATTGTAAATCTGGACTCGTCTGTGAACAGCACAGAAGCCCATTGTTGCTGCGTCCAAGAAACATGTTCTCTTGCCCAGCATAAGCGGTTCCTTCGCTGTCGTCCGTTGAGGGGAACGCACACAACTGGTCTTCTTGCATACAGACCTGCATTGTGAAGACGATTTCGCACCGTAGTAGCGGAGATTCTTCTTCCTGATGCTTGAAAGTGGTCTGCAACGAGCTGCGGCACAGTAGTGGTTCTTCTCCTTCTTGCCGAAAGAGCTAGAAAACGGTCTTCTGCAGGTGTTGTAGCTCGTGGTCGGCCTGGAACAGGTCTTCTGGACACAGAATCTTCGGATAGGTATTGATCCCAAAGTCGCTGAACAACACTACGAGACACATTGAGACGTCTAGCAACATCAGCCTGCGACAATCCCATTTCCATCCATCCAACTGCCCGCCACCTTAACGAATTGGGTAAACGACGTATCTGAGACATTTTCTAAACTCTATTGACTATTGTCACCGAAACTGCCAACAACTGTTGAAAATCAACACAACTTACACACAAAAAAAGTACGAAAGCTTGATATTTGCATATTTTTCTCTCACTCATAAATATACGTTCTTTTCTATAAAATAAAAGTTTTAGCAATCGTTTCTGCATTAATGTTTTTAAAGTTCGTTATTATCATTCATGTAAACTATGCATTTTATTGTTACTGCCATTTTTTTTTATGGTGAGCTTCGAAAAACATGTTGTACCTTAACTTTTTGAGGCCAGTGTATTTCAGTGTATGTTACTATCTCAATTACAGTCATATTGATAATAATACATCTTAGAGTCTAAGATAAAAGAAGGATTTAGAAAATAATTGGTTAAGATGAATTATTTGATAATTTCCGCAGATAAAAAAAGCTTTGTCTTAAAAATATTTCAAAACGTTCTCAGCAAAACCAGACTATTTCTCTGCAAACTATCCCTCCACTCCAATGTGGAAGGGTGTTCCACAGACTAAATATGCATTCGTTCCTATACACCAGCGGTTCCCAACCCCCAGGCCTCAGACCGGTACCGGTCAGTGAAAGAAATAGAACAGGGCCGCGCATGGAACATTAAATTATTTCTTTTTTATTTAATGTGGTGTATTTATATCAAGTTTGTACGAACTTCTATGGAAATAATTTTATATTTCATGTTAAATCTCTTTATATTTATTTTAGTGTAACTGTATTTTATTCTGAAAGCATATTTAAGTACAATTAAAGACTATTAAAGCAAAATAATAAACTATTAAACATAATCAACGTCTCACCCTCTGAGGGCCGCGGTAAAATTATCCAAACGTTAACCGGTCCGTGGCAAAAAAGGTTGTGAAGAACTGCTGTATACACGTCGGATCTTCAGCGGCATTTTTAACACACTTGGGAATTTTCTTTGAACAAAATGACTTACTCTACAATATTTGACGAATGACATGACATTCTTATTTATTCTGAATTGATAGTATATATATATATATATATGAATCTGAATTATATATATTTTATAATGGATAATTTTTTTCCATTTTTAAAAGTACGTTCTTTTCAGTTTCACAGTGATACATTTATTGTAGGACGTATCTACAATATGGATAGTGATAAACGTTTCTTAACCGTGAGCTCAATAAAAAGATGTTAAGCTTAATTTAAAACTAGAGGAAATGAAAAAAATATCTTAACAAGGGGAAATGGAGAAAAGATCCCATAATAAATAAATACACTCAGGAACATTGAAAATAGCGACCCAAGAAGAAAGCATCGGATTGAAATGAAGTTTAATACACATAATGACACAGATGAGAGATTCACTTGATCTCAAAAACAAGACAATTAAACGAATGCAGGGTGTGCAACGACACAAATACTGGGCAACTTCAATAGCACGTTGGACCACCTCCAGCTGCAATACATGCCGCCACACAGTGCGGCATTGAGTTGATTAGACACCTTATGTTGTCCTGAGGCAGATGGCCCCACAAATCTTGAACAGCCAACTCTAAATCAAGTACAGAGTGACACGAGGGCATTTGCCGTTTTAGCTGATTCCACACATGCTCTACTGGGGACAAATCGGGGGAGCGTGCCGGCCATGGAAGAGTCTGAAAATGACGTAGGAAGTCTTGAGCAACTCTTGCTGTATTCGGACAAGCATTATCTTGTTGGAAAATTGCCCCTGGGAGACCATTTAGGAAAGGTTCTACATGGGGTAAAAGAATATCATCAACGTAACGTTAGCCCGTAAAGGTTCCACGCATCACAATTAAAGTGGTCCGGCTATCATAGCCTATAGCCCCCCAGACCATTACACCAGCTTTGCGGGCAGTGTGACGTAGAACAGTGTGGGGGGAATTGTACTGCTCACCAGGGCACCTCCACACCCGTACATGGTTATCATCTGTCCCCAAAACAAACCGGGATTCATCACTAAACACAACATTTTGCCAATCTGTGACATTTCACATTGATTTGGCTTGGCACCACTGTAGATGCAGTTGCCGATGTTCCGGTGTTAAAGGGAGTGCACGGAAAGGGCGCTGGGATTTAAGATTTGCTTCTGCAAGGTGTCTGGAAATTGTTTGTGGAACAATTGCTACGCCTACGTCTGCTCGTATCGTTGAAAGAGTCACTGTGGGGTCCACAAGTGCTTGCAGCACGATTCTGCGATCCTCTCTCCTCGTGGTCTTCCTGGTCGCTCCACACCCGGTTTTCCGCGCGTGGGTGTCTTCTCGTATCCACTGCTCCCAGCAATTTCTAACGGCCCACTCCGAACGATCCACCTGGCCAGCAACACGGCGCGTCGACGAGCCTGCAGTTTTTATCCCGATGAACAGGCCTCTCTCAAACTCGCTTAACTGTGAGAAAAGTCTTCTAGCACGTTTACCTGGCATGTTTCGCTTACCAAAGTCTTCCTACAATCGGCCGGTAATCGTCACGTTTATGAATCTTCGAATTTGCGCTGGCTTATATAGCACCCTCTTCCTGATTGTAGCGCCACCTCAGCGTGTATGAGCATGGGTATTGGTATTAAACTTGGATCATTTGCATACCCCATTACGCTGTACTTATTTGCAAAGTTTCGCGATTGTATTCAGTTTCCTTCTTGGGTCGCTATTTTCAATGTTCCTGAGTGTATATAAAGATAAATGTTCTCAATTGTTTAAGGTATCTGAACTCGTTGAAAATGACCAGATTCGGTCAAGACAGATATTTTTGTGTTTTATTTTATTGAATAGAGCTATCTTTTATCTTTGCAAAACATTCTTTATTTTGTTTCTACACTATCTAGAGGTATAGTTATAATCAATTTTATAAAATTAGAGAAACTGGAAGTGAGTCCTTGATCTAACAGAATAAGGCATTTAAATTGCTTAAAATCCATCATGGCGAGTCTGATAACTCAAATGGTTTCAAATGTATTTGTATAAAACTTTTTGAACCTGATATTTATGTTTTTTTCTAGAGAATGTACTAAAATATTTCTTATTGCATGAATATGTTTTGAGTTAAAATATGTTATTTAAATAATGATATCAAAAACAATGTCACATTTCTTATTATGTTTACCCAATCAACTCTAAAATTTTCAAATTTAAAAAAAACATTAAAATTTTAGTACGTTTCATATATAGATGCATTTAATTTCCTTTAGTAATACTCTTACTGATATAAGTCTATTACTTTTTTCTCTAACTGTTTTGAAGTTTTTCAAAAATATTGCTAAAATTTCACTTAAAATTGTGATTTTTCTAAAATTTAAGTAATTTATTTTAAATATTATTGGTTAAATATTAGTATTTATTGGAATTGAGTACTAAAAAAGCATTTATAATGTTTAAATATGCTATTTTGTTAAAAAGTACTCTGAACGTGTTCGGATACCGTAAAAGCTTTGGTGTAGAATGGACCCAAACTCTAATCAAGTAAGAGATGTTACGTTAATGGTAAATTAATATTGTGGATGTCGAAATCCTGGTAGTCAACTTAATGAGATCATTACGTTGACCTCTAGGATTCGCCTCGACTGGATAATAATGGCATTAGATATAAGGAAGTACACGGCAAGATATGAGAAATAGGTCAATTTATGAAGATGGCCAGGTAGAGTAGTGGTCACCTTTAAGAATTCTTTTGTATTTTTATTTATTTTTGATTTGTAAATGAAGTAATATACAATTGTCAATTACCTTTAAGAGTAGAATAAGTTCAGTTGTCCACTGAAAGTAGTGTTTAAGCACGAAATATTCTTAATTCTCTTCGCTTAATGTTTTAACTGGATTTGTACATTCTTGTGGATTGGTTATTTTTAAAATTTATGATAGATTAGAGTTTTTAATAAAGTAGAATATATATAGATATTTTTAAAAAAATTATTTTCCTTTTTTTTATTTAAATTTGGCATTCTTGGGAATATGGGTTTTTATAAAGAATTGTACAAAATATTGAGGCATGTGTGTGTTTCTCTCTTTTAACATCTATAATCTTAATGTTATTACTACGGGAAGTCTGGACATTATTTTCTTTTCTGACCAACGAATATTGTGATCGGAAAAATTATTTGTATACCAAGAGAGAATTCCCTTTGAATAAAGTGAAGTGACAATGGTGACAACATTTATCGCCAGATAGCCAAATGTGTGTGCAGAAATAAATATCCCCAGAAAGTTCTAGAAAATTCTAGGAAGATTATTTTACGATACAATTTTGGAAGCTTCTGGAAGGTTCATCCCGAACTCTAAAAGGCTGATGCAGTGAAGTAACGCTAAAGTCAACAATTCACGGTGACTGCACATTTCATTTTCCTTATGCGGAATGTGCTATTTCGTATTTGTACTTTTGTGTTCATTGTTTCCAGTGCGAAAAAGTCTACTGCAATTATGAAAGGTTTTCAGATTAAAGTACCATTTATTTCAAGAGAATTGACTTTTTAATTGAGAGGATTTATCTAGTATTTGAAAGACAGTCAATCGTTCAATCCTCCCACTTAAATCCTTATCTGTTCGGATATAAACTAATATTTTTTTATCCAAAGAGCTTTAATTAGCTCAAAAGGGGGAGTCTCTCTCTCTCTCTCTTTATATATATATTGCTCAAACTCAATATGTTGTGTTTTTTATGTGAACAAAAAATAATTCATAATGGATATAGGGAATATATAAAAGTAACTCCAAATAATACCAAAAAGGCCATCTTGATTGGTGGAATTAATTTAAGCGATTTTTTTCAAATCTTATTATAGCTACATCTTTTAATATCTTTAAAAAAACGATTATTTTAATTTGATATCATTGTAAAATAAGTACATGACATTTAGATCAAACTTTTGTATAATGAATTATTATTCTTAACTATCCTTTCTAGTCTAATAAAATTAACAATATTATTTTTTTTATTTCTAATGGGCTGCGGATTGGTGTTAACTATATTATTTTATTCGTAAAATTCTTACAACATCGGAAAGATCAATTTTTTTGAAAAAAAGTTAACAACTTTTCCTTCAACCAAATTTTATATTAAGGAAACAATAGTGTTACGAATTTTGTGTAAAATAGTATAAATAATTTGTATTTGGATGTATATAGGTATAATACCTTTATCTTACCCTAAATTATATTTAATTTACGTTAAAATGGTAATATTCACAAGCAATGCCGTCCTTTACGTTATATTGACAATTCAATGAGAACTTGGCGAAATCTTGGTGATAGAGCCAAGTTGGCAACATTTTTGGCGACTGAGTTGGTGGCCAATTTGATGACTTTGGCGACCCTTTTGGAGAGTTCGAGACCCTCTGGATTCTTCTAGGTATTTGTGGAGAAATACACTAATTTCACGCTCTATGACGCAGGCGTATTTTTCTGGAAGTTTCCACCGGGTCTATAAATAGAGAGGTGCTCGCCGAAACGAGTCAGTATCGTTTCAGCTAGCGATTATGGAGCATTTTTTTGACTAGCGATTAGCTCGGATGTGCTTGTGAATAATCTTTTGCATACGTGTATTTTAAAACACTGATAATTGTGTTTGAGTGCTGTCGAAGTTTTGAAGACCTTCTGAGATTTATTCTGCAAATATTGCTGTTGAATCCTGTATTTAAAGGATTGGATTTCCGATAGTAATTTCTTATCCCACCTAAAGAACTTGTGGCTGATTTGTATTAAATCCTTGAACTCCGATCAATGTAACATTATCTATGGTATATACTGAAGCGGAGAAAAAGTCATGAGACAGTGAGACAGCATATACATGCAGGTATTCAGTTGGTAGTGCCATTGTATAATACTTGAGTAAATTGGCAGTATATTGTTAGAGTTTTCATTTGCACCGAAGTGATTCAAGCGAAATGTTTTCTGACGCGATTACGGCCAGTGTGATGGGAATTAACCCACTTTAAACGCAAAGAGCTCGCTGTAGCTATATATATGTATACAGACGCGCGGGGCATTCATTCCTTTTCAAACATCAACAGAAATTTAAACTTTACACAATGCCAAAAGTGGGTCTAAAATACATAATTTCAGGTATTACCAGGAACAACGCAGCGGTCAATCGCGTCTGCTTAATGGGGGACTCATCAATAATACTAAATTTTTTTTTATTAACGTCGCTTTTTGATGGTGCGTGAGAGTTGTTGGTGATGGACTTCATAATTCTAAACAATGTTCAAGGGGTGACAATAATACCTGAACTAGCACCCTTCTCTCCCAACACCCCACCCGTCAGGGGGCTCACCTTCTTTAAGTGAGTACGGGTGTCAGACTCCCGAAGTGGCCTAGTGATCTTTTCCTTTTTCCAAAGGGGCTTACTGTCTTCGGTAAATACGGGCTTCATGACCCCGGGGTTCCCTAGTGATCCTTCTCTATTTTTGATCCACTTTCTTGTTATACGTTCTCCTTTCTTTCTTTTCCCGTCGAGACCACTGATAAACATTTTTTTAACTATACAAGATTAGAAATCTAAATTTCTTTATTTTTAATTGCAATATATTATTTATTGTTACTAACACAGTTTTGTTTCCATTGTGCTATTTCAATTTTTTTTCTATTTCGATTATGTTTGGCGCAGTATAGCCAGAATTGGCTCTTGCGCCAAAAAACCCCACACTCACTCAGTCATGCCAACACTCCAACATGATGTTTAGCTTCAAAAATCATTGTTACCGCCGAAGCAATACTGTGTCAAATAATAGTAGTAATTAATCGGGGCGGAAACGCTCGTGAGCACAGTGCAACGAAATTTGGTGCTGTTGGGACATCGGCTGTAAAAACAACTGATATCGGTTCCCCTACCAACAACACTCCATTCATTCTAGGTTCGAGAACATATCGGGTAAGCGACAGATGGCTGTAAAAACATTCCTTATACTCAGATAAGTCACTATTCTAAAGAGTGAAATCTGATGATAGGATTTGATTGTATTGCGAATCTCATTAGCCCAGTGCTTCTCAAGTTGCTATATACGCGATTCAATATTCAATCATAATTTTCATCGCGCCCCCTCCTACAATAACTATGTATTGAATTCAATAGTACAATACTTTGACACTAAAACTGTGAAACGAATTTAATCTCTCAAGCGGCCCCGACGTATATAAACGCCTCGATAAGCCGAAGTTTTTATTTCCTCGGACGTATATGTACGTCTTTCCAAAGTAGGTCAGTGCTATCCATAAAATTATTCAGAAGGCTTTGGGATGCAATAAAAGGACCTTGACAGTGTTTGCGATGGATTTACCTATTTCAGAGGATTTGCTTTTTGTTCTCTTTCTCCCCCCAATGAATCGCATGCGGGCACTTACGTGGGAAACGGTGGTATTGGATGCGAATCATGTAACTTTTGGTAGGCAGTTGAGAGGTTAATTATAAATCGTACAAATTATCAAGATAAGTGTTTTGTATATAACTTTACATATTACAAGCCCATAGGGGCCACTGGTAATTATTAAACTTTCTCTTAACTTAGTATTGTTAAATTAATTATGAAATACATTGTGTAGTACTGATATATTTATAAGTGTATTATGTCAGCGTAAAGGAGTACCGTAGGGAGGCGTGCCCCACAGTTTGAGAAACATGGTCATAGATGGCTGGAAAATCATTCTTTACTCAGATGAGTCACTATTCCAAAGAGTGAAATCTGATGATAGGATTCAAGAATATCGAGATGTCATTAACCCAATAAGGCACTTTATAAGTTAATGGTTACTCCATCATGATATAAGGTACCTTACATGGTTTGGACCGGGACTTCTGATTAAACAGAACCAATAATTAACTGGAAATGTTTATATCCAGTTGCTTGTAGACAATTTGATGTTATTCATTGACTTCATGTACTCATATAAACCGAATGAATTTTAAAATATGACGATGCACCATGTCGCCGGTCCCAAATTCCTCGTAATTCCTTTGAGCAATATTCTGGACTATGTCAACGCTCATAAATCTCATACAATATACTTGGAAGCTACGTACAATATACTAGGGGCTATTTATAAAATTTACTGTATTAAATGTTAGAAGATGTGTTAATTTTAAAACAATTTTAATTTATAATCTACCTTTTATTCAATATTACCGCAGAGAATAATTTTTTGTGTAAATCATTTAAAATCAGTAACTAAATTTCAGTGTGTTACTTTACAGGGAAATAAAAACATTAATTATATCAGTAATAAAAATACTATTTCTTTGTATTTAATTTCCCATGAGTAATTTTAAATTTTTGATTAAAAATCTATTAAAAATCATTATCTACGTATTTCTTACATTGCTGTTTTACCAATACATTTAACACACTTTCTTTTATTTGTATAATTAATTATTTCATTATAAATTTGGCAACATTCTTATACAAAAAAATGCTTTTCATCAAAGACAAATTATGTAAGAGATTTTGATAACAGTTGCTAAATCAACATATACTAATTAAAACTCTCTTTTATTTATAAAATTGAAAATATTCAGAGCTACATAAAAAAAAAACTTTGTTTCTTAAGCTTTGGAACAATGTCAAAATAATTCCTTATCAACTTTTTTAAAGGAAAACTTCTTCTAAAATTAATTTCCGATATGTTGCATTAATAAGGTAAACAACCTTTTTAGGTTTTTCACTTTTCGTCACCTTGGCGATAATTATTGCTATATTTAACATCATGTAACGGAATAAACTAGTAATTGCTATTTTGGTAACGGATATATGTTATTCTTTGCTTAAAAGTTTTAAGAAATGTTTCTTTATAATGAAAAGGAATAACCGTACAGAGAGAGGAATTTATTGATTTCTTTTATTAATTATTTACATCCAAAATAGGCAGGTTATTTCTTGTTAATATTTTATATCCCAAGTTATTCTCACCTTAAAATATATATGTTATTAGTTTATTTTTTTATCATTGTATTGAAAATTATAAAAAACATAACTTCTTATATAAAAGTATAACTTTGATCACTTAATATTGGTTTATCATATTAATATTTCAGAATCATATATTGTATGTCTTGTATTGTTGAACTTGTATTTAGGTCTATGAATCAAGCACTAATTGGTTTATTGTTCTGTGATTCGAGTAATGATCTCAGCATTTTTGATTTTATTAATAATGGATTCAGAACATCTGTGTGTGTGCCCATTATATGCTTACTATAAACAGATTTCCCTTACAAAGGAGAAAGTTGGATTGCAACAAACATGGTTATAATCTCACAATATAGTCTTAAGTCTGCTATGTTTATAAATATTGTGCTTCATCCATCTAAAATACCGAAATTCTATTTTAAATTTAAGTAACCAAATGTATTACCTTTTTTTTTACTGAAAAAGACCTTATACAGGGATACTCCCTTCCTTGCCTACTGTTTAGCATCGTCTTGAAAAATGCCATTCGAGGCTCCGGTTTAAACATAAGTGGTACTATTTTGCCAAGAAATGTCCAACTTCTTGCCTCTGTCGATGATATTATTGGATCAAAAAAGCTCTGTTATCAACACTTTTTGTAGCGCTTGAGAGTATGACAAAGGATGATGGACTTTTTATGAATATGGACAAAAAACGTTTTTGATTTCAACTAATAAACTTTCGGTTTACTTACTTAGGAACTCTGATCTCATGTAGCAATGTTCTGAAAATTGAAATAAACAATAGAGTTTGTTTGGATGATAGAAGTTTTCATGGCCTCAGAAACCAATTAAAGTTTAAGTCTACTTTTACCAAGTTAAGCATATATAAAACTTTAATCAGGCTATTGCTTTATATCCGGGGTGGGCATTAAGTCGATAGCAATTGACCGGTGGACCACCAAGACATTTAGAGATGACCGCCTTCACTAAGACCTAAGAGGCGCTTACTAAAAGAAACATATTTATGGAACACCTACGCAAGCTAGAATGAGGATTCGGCTTTTAATAATCAATATGGATGTGTTTACTTGAGCAAATGATTCAATACATGTGTAGACGACACATGCACGATCAAAGTAAGCGCACAGTGACGCTTTACACGTTCATTATCACTGTAGGGGGAAAAGAGCGATCACTGCAATGCCAGCCGTAAAAGGAAATTATTCCCGAAACGCCGACTGAAGGGGATAAAAAATGTTGATGATCAACTTTTCCCACGACAGAACGAGATTGGTTATTGACGCATCATCCCGTACCCGCTCTTCCACGGAATTGGGTTCTCGAGAAGTGGTCATGCTCTACGATGGCGCGGGACTCGGTCGCGAACAAATTAAGTACATACGTTGGTTTCGGATTCATCGGTTCAAGTATGTTCTCTGCATTGAATACGTTCTCGTCTTACGGTCTAGTAGTCAGTCATAGTTGTTTAGGTATTCGACTTGATAATTTTGTGTTACTTTTTGTAATAAAAATAGTAATCTGTCTTATTTTAAAAGAGTCGAAAACAAGTGTCAAGAAAAGTAAACATATAATTTAAATACTGAATAGCCACACACCTACGCCACTGGGTGTCGCCCAGCCAGTATGAGGACTTTGACCCTCGGCTTGTAACCGATTGGGCTTGGGTTCGAATCCCGAGTAAGACAGGGTTGTATCTTCTTTGGGAAAGAAGTCGATCTTTCTGTATGTGCTGTTGTCGATCTGTAATGTATTCCCGTCTCAAAAGGAAAGCAGCGCACTTCTACTTCCTATGTGCTGGGATCATCATCTGTAATAAATGTGTATATTCTTCTGTTGTTCTTCACTTGTATTTCAAATGTTCCCAGCACGACAAAAACAACAACGCCACTGGGGGGACCGCAACACCGAAAACACTTAGAAGTACCCCGTGCTCTGAAAAAGTCTGCCCACCCCTGCTCTATGTGGAAGTGAGCGGAGGACCCTCAGTAAAGCAGAGGAAGAAAATTTGCTCACATTTTTGAAAGAAAAGGAAAATCTTTGGACCTGTTCAATGAGTGGAGAATTCTTCACAATCGATAAATTTACAGGAAATAGGGTTAATATGGCAGATTGACATTATGAGAACTATAAAAGCATCACGCATTAAGTGGCTTGGCCATTTGTAGATATGCCGATGCCTTTCCTACCAAAAACGTAACATTTTTCAAAATTGAAGGGGCCAGACGTAGAAGACGACCACTTGCATGATGGTTAGACGATGTTGAATAAGACTAATGGAAATCAACCGATAGAAGGCCTTTGTGACCTATAGGGTCGACTGGAGGAAGTTCAGCGAGTCAGCCTTGGTCTGCAAAAAGCTGTTAAGCTAATGAAGGACCAAATTTATTTAATATTTATAATTTGGTTTTTTTTAAATAAATGTTGCTTATTTAAAATCCCTTGCTTTCCATTAATGGATGTGAAATTTAACACTAGATTGCCCAAGGAAATCATTTTGACTGCTTTTTAATTTCAATTAGAAAAACAATTACATATATAATGCACGATTTCTTAGAACATTTTAGAATATATTTTCCCCAAGTGAAGTAATTTTTTTACTGTTAATATTTACTAATAACCTGTTATATGACAGTATATAATATAAAAAATATTAAAAGCTAATTTTTTTAAACAAATTTCTTTACACATTAATCATTCTTTCACAATGAGGCCATTTTGACTGCTTTTCGACAATATCGATATAGACTATATAAGTTTCGGTCTTTCTAGTGTTTAATGAAATTGTTTCTAAAAAGATGTTTTTTAGATTACATTGTTTCAGTACCAGAAAAGAGCTAAACTCAATTTTCTTAAATGCATAAGTAATTTGTTTTACGTTCAGATTTGCTAAATCAATTATTTATAATGTACATTTTTTTCATGTATTTCAATTTTAAAAAACATTCTTTTAATTTATTTCGAAGTTAAAATTTAATTATCTTTACGTGTAAAGAATGAACTTGGTATGATATTTATTTAGGTAATATTTAACTAAAACTTTTGTACAATATGTATTTTGAACTGTTATTATTGCATTACACCGTATTTAGGAGTGTAATGTGTAATAAATTACATTTTAATAAAAAATCAATAATGAAATCATTTTACAGTATTTCAGTTAACATCTTCGAGTAATACAAAATAGTTTAATGAAGACCAATCAGTTTCCTTTCATTTACTGAAAATTTTTCTATAATTATTAGGAATTAATCTTTGTTAATGATTGTAGCCAATACAAATATGTTGAAAACAGAAAATAGAATGGACTGAATTCCTGAAAGTATTTTTGAGAAACGTTTAACTTAAAGTCAAGCTCATTAATTTAGCAGCACTAAAACTCTTCAAAATAATATTTCAGTTTTCAGAAAATATCCATTCATTATGTATATACAAACACTGTCTGTGGAAGGGATAATTAATTGCTAAAATAGTCATTCATCTTCAACTGAAGTGAAGTACAAACTAATCTAACAAGAGGATGGCAAACAAATCTTTTATCCCCTTACGAGTAAGTATTCGTTTATTTGAATTAGCTCTCAACTCCAAAAAATGTACCCGTTACACTTTCAGACGATAGTCATCTCCGTTACAACGAGCCATTTACTGCAGCTGTTTCGAAAGCTATTGCAATTCTCTGTATGGCAACGACATGTTTCTTTTTCAGAACTCAATGGTTGACAGAAAAAGAAACATCACAGATACTGCCTTTAATAAAAGCGTTGGAACTTATCATGTGCCATTTTAGGAAAGACTACTTTTGTTTTATGAGTCTAAGATGGTGTGTTCTTATTCATTCGCTATTTTGTTAGGATCAAGAATTTTCTCTTTCAGTATGCTCATCGTATATTCTAGAAGATGACTCTATTTTGCTGCAAAGATACATTTTTCGAGATGCTTAGTTTAAATTCTAAAATTGGATTACACCATTACATATTGCTTTTATTGTACTTATAGAGATACTGCCTTTAGAATGCTTTTATAAGTCTGCTACGTAATCGTTAAGAATTGAAGAAAAAATTTGAGTTTTTAATATTTTTATACGTATACAGACCGAAAAAAAAACAAACAAGTAATATAAAAAATTAAGTAAATTCCTACTTAGATCAACAAAGAAACATTTTATTTTAGTAGTGACTGTATCTGTAATTCTTTAAAAAATTAGTTCCATTCAATTAATTGTAATTAATTATAATTAAGGTGCCTGACTAGTGCTGAAAAGTCAATTTCGATGAAAACGAAGAAATTTTTTTATTTCAAAGTTTATATAGTTGAATTTTCTACTTTCTAAGAATACCTTACTTTTGTTTGTACTTCAATTATTTACGAAGTTACAGCAGTTTTTATGTCAAGAGAGAGCAGCAAAAACGAATCGGAAGATGGATATCGAAACCGGAAGTGTGCATTTTAATACTTTTTTACACTTTTTTTAGTGTTTTATCGAATTTATTAAAAAAATATATTAACTTAGGTGAGGTAATGAGGGAACATAGAGATATTTTTTAAAAAATAGTTTAATAGTTTTTAGAAAAAATTGGCAAATAAATTCGTACATTTTTTGTCATTTTTAGATTTTCTTACACACTTGCTTCTCGATATTTTGCTTCATATTTAACTTTTTTTAAAAATATTTCATAGAAAACTATGTTTTTAAAGACAAAATATTAATTAATTATGCCTAAAGCAATATCTGGGATGTCTAAGAAGATTTAATGGAATTCACTTCATCATTAGTACTAGCAGTAATGAGAATGTTGATACAGCTAATACCGATAATATTTTGTCAGATAGTGACAAAAAATCAATTCATAAAGGATTCAAAATTTATTCAGAAAACCTTTTTCAGTATGATTTTCTGGTGTATTTTACATACAGGTACAATTATTAAACTCGAAACATTTCGCTTAGGAGCATTATTAACGTTAATTCCTTTTAATTTGTGATATACTGGTTTATTATCATTAATTAAAAATGAAAATTCTTCCTTTCATAAGATCTTGTACATGGATTTGTAAAATGTGATCTGGAACGCATTTTAGCTTCTGCATGACATACCCCTGGAATTTAGAAAATTTTCTCGGATAAAAAAAACGGCATAAAAAATAAAATTACTAACGAAGAAAAATAAGGCAAAGAATATTCACATGGAGAGTTCAAAAGCTGTTCTTTATATGCTTTTTATTTTAATTTCTTATAATCTTTGAGATAAGCAACTTTTTTTTTGAATATTTACTAATATTTACATATTTCTTAAGCTCTAGGATACTTAGATATATCTAAGATACTCTTAGAGATACTATGTTTTCCCATATAAAATTATTATTTTTTAATGTAATAAAGTTTTTCTAGTGGGCTTTTTATGTCTCTAATTTGTATTTTTTTTAAAAAAAACTATGCATTTAGACGTCAAGAAAAAAAAGTTTTGACTATAAAACTGGTAACAAAATTAAAAAAAAAAAGAATTTGAAACAAATATAAAATAATGATATGTGCTTATAAAAGGTTTATTCTTTTGATATAGATAGGTTTTAGGCTGTTTTAGTAGTATAATTTTTTAAGATTTTTATTTTAAATCTTTAAATGCATTTTTCTCCGAAGCAGATTTTTCCATATTTCATCGCAAGGCAAGCATGGTACCTCAAATAGTTTTTGAGATAATTGCATGAAATTTTGCATCATTGTTTATTATTATAATACGCATGTTGTGAAATAGAGATTAAGGAAAAATAATATAATTACATTTTTATGATTGTTTTTTTCTGTGGTAAATGCAAAATTTTTGAAACTTTTTCATTTTGGGCACTTTTTGACCCCTAATTTAGTGATAAATTGAAAATTTTCAAAGATGATAAATCGAAACATAGGTAACTGTTTTCTGACTAAAACTCTAAGAGCTTTTTTATTTCATGTGTTAGAATTTATTTTGCAGTGTTTGCCGTGATGTGCAAAAAATGCATAATTTTTCTTTGTTATTTTTATAAGTTTTCAGTTATAATTAAATATCAACTGAGTTTAAGGAGGAATTTTCAGTAATATTTCAAAAAAAATATTCCCACAACTAGTCAGGCACCTTAAATTATCATATTGTCACCCAAAACAATAGCGTATAGAAAATTTAATCTCAAATGAGCGCTTTAAAATGTGCTTTAATGAGCGCTTTTAAAATTTTCTAGAAGTCGCCAAAATAATCGTTAAGTTGCCAAAAATGATGCCAACGTGGTTGTATTTGTAATTCTTTGAATAGTTAGTATTAATCAATTAATTTTTATTAATTAAAATTAAATTACTGTATTGCCAACCAAAATAATCATGTATATCAAATTTCAGCTCATTTGAGGGCTTTAAAATGTATTTTATTAACGATTGAAAATATCCCCAAGATAAATATACACAGAGTGTGAGCTAAGTAGGAGTTGAAAAAAACTACAAAAGAAAGTTTAAATTTACGAATAATGGTATATGTGAATAATACTTTTTACTTATGAATAATTCAAATAATAAAAATGTTCATGCTTTTTATATTCAACTTTTAAATATAAAATAGTATAGATATATTTCATTTTTCAGAATGCTTTTCTCGTCAATAGATTAAAAAATGGCGATATAAAAATGTTTATTATTAGGATGAGATAATTCACTTTTTGTACTCTTTTTTAGGATTCAAATAATTTTGTGTCCTGTAAGGATTTTTTATATCATAAGCACGAAATGCTTGAATGAATAGTAAATTTACTGCTAGATTATATTTCGATTCCGTGCTTCTAATTTAGTTAATTCAATATACTGCAGAACTTAACTCTAATTGGAATTAAAAACTATCTAAAACAGATTGATTGAATGAAAATTTAAAATATGATCACTGAAAAAAATAAAACAGGATTAGTTTTGATAGAGCTACATCCAAAATGCAAAATAAGAACTGTAAACAAAAACCGTGCCGCAATGACTAAATTGCAGCTGTTAAAAAAAAAAATTACGCTTATTCTTTGAAAGACGATTACAAATCTACCGCAAAGATTAAATAAATTAATAAATATAATAATAAATAACTATAATTTTGAACAATGTAAAGACTCTGAACAATTATTTGAAAAGTAATGCAATCACAGATAATACATCACTCAATAAGTCCCGGGCCTATAACATACAAATGGTGCTACTGTCTAACTTTTTAAGCCTAGTAGTACTAACTTTCAAACGGCAAGTGTCAAAATTTCGTGATAATATCTTGTTTAGTTGAAAAGTTACAGTGGTTTTAGTGAAGCAACTTTTGTTTTAGAAACAATGCTGCGTGCCACAAGTCAATGAAAATGATGGTCAAATTGAATGAATAGCGCTTTGAATTACTTTCCCACCCATCGTACAGTCTAGATCTGGCCTCTAGTGGCTACTAGCTGTTTGCAGACCTTAAAAAATGCTACAGGGAAAGAGGTTTTGCTCAAAAGAAGTGATTTCCGAAGTTGAAACATATTTTGAGAGCAAAGACAAATCATTCTACGAAAAAGATATAAAAAAATTAGAAGAGCTTTGGGTTGAATATACCACTCTTGAAGGAGATTATCTTGAAAAGAAAAACTTCAACCTTGCCTAAAAGTTTTTGTTTTATTAGTTAGGTCCGGGACTTATTGAGTGATATCACATGATGCCATATCCAAAGCTGTAGACAAAGTTGAATTTTTAATAATTCTAAATTGAATTTCGAAAAAGTACTTTTAAATTTAAAACCATCATCACTTATAGTTTCAGCGTACTAAATGTACTGCGTCTTTCCAATTTTGGGCTGCATCGCAGATACACAAACACTATATTTTATTGGTATAGATTAATTCTAATACACCTAAAACACAAATTTAATTATCAGAAGTAGAATTAGTGCAAAACTCCCGAAACAGGAAGATGAGTTTGGAATTCTTCCACCTGAAAACATCTGTTGTGGTAACAAAAAGAGAGTAATCGCATTAGTTATTTAATAGCTCTTTTAGATCAGAAGGAGCACTTTTTCTCAACTCTTCTAGGGAGAATAGGTCTTATTTATTTGCAATATCTTATCAATTACTTAAGGTATCTGACTACCTTAAAATCATGATTATTTTTAAAAAATGGGTAAATTTTTTTTATGATTTTATTTTATAGGCCATCTTATTAGCTTCATAAAAATACCAAGGATTTTATTTTCCATTCCCTAGAACAAAAACCAAAGGTGTTTAAGCAGATGCCATAACTTTACATAAGATGTCAAACTTTAAAATGCGTTTTACTCGAAAAATGGGTTTTTCCGAAAAACTCAAACGGAGACAGCGATTGCTCAAAAAGTTTTTAAAATAATTTACTGAAATTTTGTGTGTATGTTCTGTATAATAGCAGAAGTGTTTTAACCTTCAGATTTATCAATCACTTATTACAAAATTTACAGATCTTTATGTGAATACAAACAATGTTTTTTAAGCAATTTCATATAACAGTTAAGATAAAGTGCTCTAGTTTTTATAAAAATTAAAATATCTTTTATCCTGGAGGTCACTTCAAAAAGGAATAGCAAAGTAATACATCAAAATGGAAAAATTGAGAATTTGTTTATTTACTATGTGTACTGAGCGGGCCCCTTTTATGCAATATTTTGTCGATTTTTACCCATTTTTTCCCATTTTAGTAGTAATAATTTATTTTTCAATTCTTAATTTTAGTCTTTTTTTCTTAAAATGTACTAAATAAATCTAAAAACCACAAAAAATCTCCATATATCCATTATTTTAAAACAAAAGTTGTCGCAAGTAGTCGTAGTAGTAGAGCAATTAGTAGAGCATTTGTAATTGCTTGCAATTATGAAAAAAAATGTATCATTTTTTATGGATCTTTGATTTAGATTAAATGTAACTAAAATTTAAATTTGTTGATTATTTATGAGTAGAATTACAGACGATTTGTTTAGAATGTAATGATTCTTATTCTGAAATTTACAGTCTGTGCAAATGGACTGATATCCTTTACAAATTATATAAATAAAATAAGTTTCTCAATTTCTTACATTTTTTGATGGAGTAAAAAAGATTTTTTTATAAATCTATTTTTTTGAAAGATGCATATCAAAGTTTCCCAAATGAAAAGTGAACATATGCGATTGCGTTAGAATGAGTACAGATATAGCAGAACCTCGAAACAGAGAGACAAAGGATGGTAGAAAGTGCACACCGCACACAATGTTTAATAGTGAAACCTGTTAGTGGTAGAGGAAATTATCGAAAGAAAAGTCGTGCCATATAAGGATGCGTCCAGCTTGGAACAACTTGCGGTTGTACGGTTTCTGATTACAGCAGGTGAGTTGAATGCGGAAATTGGTCAACGAATATTGGCAGCCTGTTGCGAGCACTGTTTAGGATCAACGCCGTGGAACAGTTGGTGTAAAAGTTTGTGAGAAGGGCAGCAAACGATATCCGATCTCAATGACAATGCCCCCCTACACGTCTCCCTTGAAATTAAGGCAACTTCAAAAATATCCGTCAAAAAAATGTTACCACATCCACCGTACAGTCTGGATTTGTCATCCTGTGACTTTTAGGCCTTTAGACTACTTAAGATAGTATCTCGTTAGTATTTGGACGATGAATTGAACGAGGCAGGATTTCTTCAAGAATCAACTCCATTCTTTCTAAAGTAAAGACAACGATGAGACCTGTGTCACAATCCCCAGAGCGATTTCTTTTGATTCCCGATAAAATCATTCTTTTTATTGAAGTTGTTCACTTTTCATTTTAGCGCAAACCTCATATAAGTTTTTATTTGCAATAACCGAATAGTTGTTCTTTACAAGAAATTACAAATTTGCCTTCGATTATCGAATCTTTTCATACTGAGAGTTCATCTCAAAAAACATCAAATTTTTACAATGATTAATGATTTAAGTTTTGACTGTGTTTGTTATAAAATGTAAACTGGAAAATAAGTTGAGGTTTGATTAATTATCATCCTGTAATAGGAAAGAATTTTGTTTCAATGATATGTTTTTCAGATATTGCATTTAATTTGGATATATATATAGAAGTTTAATTTACTTTTATCATTCTGATTATTTTTACTGTTTTTGGTAAAAAGAAACAAAAAAGGTCATGAATAAAATGTCCCAGGGCTTTCATCAATCATTCTAAAAAAATTTTTTTCTTGTTTTTGCTATTGTACTCCTGTTTATTTTGGAACTTGCCTAGAACTTCCAGGGACGTTTTTTCATTTTGATGAGAGTACGTGAATTCTTGAGATTTGATACTTATAAATAAGTATTTGTTTCGAAGCAGACTTGTATTCTTGTTTAAATCAAAAATGAGACTAATCGATGTAAACTCGATGATATTTGATTATCCGCCACAATATATATATATATATATATATATATATATATATTTTGATTAATATATATTACTATATATATATAATTTTTGATTAAAGTTACAAACAAATCTAAATAAGCACCATTGAATTAAATCCGGAAATTTTGCTTTGTTTATGAGACCTTTTGGGTTTCAGAAATTGAATATACCGTATCTTCTGGAGCAAACTTGAAACATGAAGAATAAAATAGAAATTTAAGAATGATCTTTATACGCCGGTTATGAAAATTATAGCTTTAGAAATAAATGAAAGATGAGCATATAAAAATTACATTCTCCATTTGTATTTAGCCTACTTTTTTTCACCTTCTAACATCTACATATTCCACTCTTGTTTCAAATCTGCTGTGAATGGTTTAGTGATACTGTCTGAGTTGCACTCTGTCTGCAATATCTTTCTGACACTTTTACCAAACATTTCTTATCCATATTTTTACGCCAGGGATAGGCATTAAGTCGAACACGAACGACCGATGGACCTAGTGTACTCCCCGCGCTGCACCGCGAATGATCACTCGCGTTTGTTCTTAATACTTTATAGTGAACTTTGTTATTTTGAAGTAAAATGCAAACTATATATTTTGTCGCTGGCGTGCCCAGAATATAGTGTGGCGTGCCAATGGTTTGCCATACCTGTTCTAGGGCAACATAAAGGAAAGCACCATTTGGGAAATTAGATTGCGGTGTCGGTTTTCTTTTTAAATAAAAAAAAACAATGAATTTAAATTCTGTACTGTCCACAAAGCAGAAGAGCATTATGGTAAAGTGAGATATTCTGTGAACTGTTCTTTTTATGCGAATCGTTTTTGTTAAAAGATAAGAGCATTGGGCATGTACAGTCCAGCTTTCTTCATAAGTAAGAGGGTGCCCGTTATACAAAGAATACACCTAAAAATTTGAAAATGCAGTTTGAAAGTAAAAGGAGTATATGTGTGTGTGAAAGTACATGGAGTATATGAAATAAAGCTACTTATATGATGGTATGATGAATATGAAAATATATTCAAATTTCTTTTGCTTAAAAATCTGATGTTAATAGTCACAAAAAATAATTGTAAGAAATCCTAAAAAAAGATATAACAATTACAATAAACTATACTAGAAAAACAGATTTATTGTTATACTTTTTAGAAGATAAACAAGGCTTAAATGTTTCCACTTTTGTGTGAATAAAATATCTACTATCTAATATTTAACTGTTTTTTGAGCTCTAAATCTATGAAATTATATACTTAACTCGAAAAGAAAGATGTATAATATCTATTATTGACTTAAATTAAAAGTGAAAAATTAGATCTGAAAAAAATTGTGAGAAATCTGAGTCCATGTAGACTAAATAAAGCCGTCTATATAACCGTCTAGCCGCAAATCCTCTCGTGAGGTTGGTGGATGGGAAAGAGAGGTGGAAGGCCTCTGACCACTCCCAGGGTGTTTTCATATAAAATTGGGGTGGAACCTAGTCAAATCGTTCTGTCACCTGCATGGTGCTCAAAGCTAAGCGTAAAAATTTAGTCCTTATCCGCGGTAAATTTCATGGCCCTTTGTCTGATGTTGCTGGTGATCAGGTGGCAAAAACAACAACTTAATTGGGATTTATTTAAGATAAAATCAAATGCACCCTTAAGACTCCTTAATTTCCGACCATGACTTCAAAGCTGAATATTTCCTGTAGAGGGAAAGGGATTGCCTGATTTATTTTCAAATGGGCTGAAATTTTTGCATTAGGTTTTGTAGGTATGGCATGACCGCAAGTGTGTGAGTCATTTCAAAGGTGGTGCCCTCTAGTGAAAGCTACCCCTACCAAGTATTAGAAGCTTGTATTCTTTCAATTCAAGCTCTTGTCGGATGCTAAATATTGCCTTGATTTAATTTTGGTAAAAGTATCAGGGCCAAATAAATATTCAAGCTATCTTTTACATGCTACGATTTTTGCATTCTGAAAACCTATGGACTCCCGCAACCTTAGGCTAACAAAATGGGGACACTGTTTATAAATACGGCACCCGTGAAAAATTAGATTTAGGGGTTTTATATAAGGATAAATCCCAATAAGTGTGAAAATTGATTTGTTGTAGCTCCCTTTTATATTGTAATTGTATATCATTAAACGTATTTTTGAAGTGATAACATCTTTAGATGCATTTTTCTGGAGAGTGAACTTGAATGACACGTTTTAAGAAGCGAATCATTGTTACGCTCGGATTTGTAACACTCGTAACAATGGATCGGAATTTTTCGTAACAATGTGTAAAATCCTTCAATCAAAAAGACTTACAACAATGACAAAATTTGGCGTCGAAAATCGGTTTTCAGTCAAACTGGAATTTCATAACGTTTCTCTATTGACTGAATTAATTAACTTTGTTTAAAAAATAAAAATGCTTTTAACATGTGATTAACTTGAAATATATTATTAAAATTCCAATCTCTACAATGCTTTAATTTCTATGGATTTTCTTGCATTTAAATTCAAAAAAAAAGTAACAACTTTTTTCAAGTAAACTGGTACATTGTATATCTTCCAGGTTAGACTGAGATGGAATATTGTAAAACTTCTTTAAAAAATTTATGGAATTTCGTAATTTTGAAAATTTTCTATTTTTATGCTTTTTTGTAAAGAAAATATTCTTAAAAAGACACTTTTCCATTTCAAAGAGCCATAAAAATGCAACGAAAAAAACTGCTTAAGTCACCAAATTCCAGCAATAATTAAGTGTAATAAACCTATGACTGAATTGGCCAGCTTGAGGTTTATCGAGGATGTTCAGAAAGACAACTTTCTGATACATTACAACTAATAGTTTTCTTTATTTTTAAAAGAGTGATTTAGAGTTCAAGACTTTAAGAATTTAAGAAAATGCTGAAATGTTTTCATCGGATAGTATTATTTACATTTTGATTATTTCTTTATATAGTGAATTCAAACAAATCTCTAGGTTTTCTCTCCCATACATAATAATAATGAATAAATAATTTTATATGACAATACTATATATATATATATATATGTAATATCCGCTTGTTTTGCATTCCCCTAACTAATCCCTGGCATAACATTACAAAATTTGAAGTTATCACTTCTATCGTGTAATCATAAGCACACACACTATTTTTTAATTATAATAAATTTTCATTTTTAATTATAATATTCTTCAGAATTGAAAACAGTGTTCATGCTAATTTGCCTAAATATGTTTAAAAAGCTATGGAGTAGAAAAGTTTTTATCCTTAGTCGAGGCAATCATTTAAAATTTAGAAGGGCCATTTTTTCTTGAAACGTTCCCAACTGGGAAAGTCATTAAATAGAATTTTATACCAAAGAAATTAATAACATTTAGGCTGATTTTGAGATGAGAAAATAAGAGAGTTTCTGGTTATTGAAAAAGGACGTCCCATATTTCTATGATAAATTCATTGTTATGAACTAATAAATTGATTATTCTTTGTATATATATATAGATAAAAAAATACATACACACACAGATTTATAAATGTAAGAAGCTTTATAAAAAAATTATTTCAAGCAGATATATTTTTGTGCAATCTTTAATGTTGTCTTTCTATAGTGTATTTTTTGTATGTATTTAAAGGCAAGTGTAAGAATGTATACTTGTAAGAAAAATAAAATTAATTTCAATATTCATAAATGTTGACAATATTTATCAAATGTAATTTAAATACATAAAAAGTATAAATGAAAAAAATACTTATAATTTCTGAAGTTTTATTTTTGCATTGTATTAGACTAAATATTCTTTTGCATTTTTTTTTAAAAAATTCGAATTTTTAAGTTTATATAAAATTTACTGTTTCATGTAATGCAGATTTTCATACATAATTTAAAAGTAAATTTAGTTCTAAAATGTAACAGAACAAATATTTATATTTAAAAAGTTATACAAAATTGTGTTCTGAAACAGAAACGCAAGTTTTAATGAGGTTAGATATGAATTGGAATGCAAAACTTAATGAAACAGTTACAGTCACACTGAGAACCAATGAGTTGTGTAAGCTTTAATCTGTGGGTTTGAAAATCTGTTCTCTAAAACAAACCAATTTCCTATTTTTTTCTACGCTTCAAAGAAATGTTGCTTTATATGCAATACAAACTGAATTATGGGTTCGGGGAAATATTTTTGAAGTGTTATTTGCATTTATATATATATATATATATATATATATATATATATATATATATATATATATATATATATATAATTCTATCCAAAATTATAATTGTATTATAAATAATAATCTGACAGTTGAAAGCAAGTATAAAGAAAAGATGAAAAACCCACTGAAAGAATTAAGAGATTGATCTATTAAAAATTGCAAAGATGATGCTTCATATGATGAAACTGCTAGTCAAGCAGTTGAGAATATAGTAACTTCTAGAATAAATTTTGTTTACAATATAGGATCATAAAGTCAGTTTTAAAACAAAAAAAACACACATGTTAAGGGAAAAATATACTTAAATGTATTTATCACAGAAGGTTAAAAGAAGTGGGCTTTAACCCCTTAAGTTCCGAGGGCGTGTATACACGTCCTGCTGAGCTCTAGTGGCTTTAGTGCCCCGGATGTGTATACTCATCCTTCCAAAGGAGGGTTTTCGTATTGTGTTGCTCTTTTTAAAACTAGTCCCACGGCTTTGGAATACAATCACATCACATTGACAGTGCTCCTAAAGAATTTACTTATTTCAGAGAAGAGGTGGGAAGGAATTTGAAAGGGTATATTTCAGGAACGATGCAATTCTTACCTAAGAAACTTTTCTTTATCGTTTGAGTGTGCTCTTTTCTATTCTTTATTTGATATTTTTGCTTACCGTGTGTAATAGGAGCACTTTAATTTTTATACGAATGCACTGAATGCGACACTAGTTTATGTATCCAACCACGTCTTAAGATATATCACAGAACAGATAAAAAAGTAATAATTTAATTTTTATTATATTCTAACTCTCGAGAATAAATTCTTTATTTTCATTTTATTATTTTATCCAGTTCTTTTCTTTCTTTTTTAAAGTGAAAGTAGATAATTTTTAGGTGGAAAAACACGTCTTTTCATTTCCCCCAATAAACTGCGTAACAACGCGAGCTTGTGGGGAAAGTGATGGCTCTGGGGGGGAAGAATTTCGTAAGTTTTTCCCGGCAGTTAAGGGGTTAACATCAAAATGTCTTATAAAACTATTAGAAATAATTTTAGTGCAGTCAGTGTTTGTGAAAGCTCAAGAACAATAAGAAAGTGGTTGACAAATTCAAAATTAAAGCTAACAACAAGAAATAAGTAGTCTTTTAATTTACTGCAAACAGTATAGAATTGTAATGGATGAAAGAACATATTGAACGGACAGATGACCAAGAGAAACCGATTATTTGGGTTGTGATGTTATTTCACTGGAAACTACGTGCACCATAGAAGAGAGCAAGTTAGTTTCCGATTATATTGAGTCTCATGTCAAGTATACTACTAGCGTAATGATATCGGCTTGTATGCCAACACATGTCATAAGCCAGCTATAGATAATTGAAAGCTCGCTGAAACGAGAAAATATATTGATAGGAACCAAATAACTAATTTCTATTAAAGATCTACGAGTGTATCATTTCCCGATGTTTCCTATGTTTTTCAACATGATTCAGCTCTTTGCAATACAGCAAAAATGCTTAAATAATGATTTAACCCTTTATCTACCGCATTATGATTAACTGCAGTTTTTTCCATACAATCTTTTTTTTAATTATTATATTGAAAATTAAAAGATATACATAAACAAAATACTCAACTTTAAGAAATTTAATCCGTTAGAGCTAATTAATTTAAGATAAACTGTAAAATTAATTATATACACGGCTCACTTAAAGTAAAAAGTCATTCGTTTCCTAAGCTTCGCAATCCCATCAAAATGTCAGCAGAAAACGCAACTTCTACTATGAAACTCTTCGCCTTCCCCGCTAAAATAGTCATCATAGTGCCAGTGCTGCCCTATATCTTAGAAGAGTGGATTTAAAAGAGCATTCCTGCTTAGTATCATCAGATTATTTCGTAAAAAAGGTTATTCTATGCAATTTTAAAGTGAGTGGAACTTATAAGTACCGTCGGTAGATAAAGGGTTAATATTAAAGAAATTTTATTATTGTACTAGCTATAAACCTGAAAAGGTATCCGACTACCCTAAAATCATAATTTTTTTTCAAAAATTGACAAATTTTGTTTATGAGAGAGAGAGATTTTATTTTATAGGTCATCATATTAGCTTAAGATATCCGACTACGTTCGGAACCGTGATTTTCAAAAATGCATAAAGGGATAATTGTCATGATATTTAGTGTCACTTAGATTAGAATAAATGCATAAAATTGTTTTAAGGACATTTTGACAAAAAAAATGTATTTAAATACAATATTTTGGCAAATAATTAACTTAGAATGATCTTTTTTCCAAATGTTCTCCTTTTGTGAAAAATGCTTCTGTTAGAATAATATTTTGCCTGTATATAGCTCAGACCTCTGTTCAGAGGCTCAACTAGAATTTTTGAAATATATAACTTAGAAGTGTGTTTATTCATGTTTTACAACAACAGAGGGGAGCAATTTTAAGAAAAAAACGCCAATAATTATTTAAATTGGAGGTAACTCTGAAAATAATATGAATTTTTCAAAAATTCTAGTTGAGCCTCTGTAGAGAGAAAAATAAATTATTATAATAAAAGAATTTTTCACAAAAGGAGAACATTTGGAAAGAAGATTATTCTAAGTTAATTTTTTGCCAAAATGTTATATTTAAATTAATTTTTTTGTCAAAATATCCTTAAAACAATTTTATGTGTGTATTTTAATCTGAGTGACACTAAATATCGTGGAAATTGTCCGTTTGTGCACTTTTTTAAAATCACGGTTCAAAACGTAGTCGGATACCTTAATAAAAATACCAAATTTTTTATTTTCCATTCACTAGAACAAAAATTACAAGTGTTTTGGTAAAAGCAGTTGCCATAACGTTACATAAGATGTCGAACATTAAAATGCGTTTTACTCGAAATGTGTTTTTTGCGAAAAGTTCAAATGGGGACAGCGGTTGCTCAAAACGTTTTGAAACTAATTTGCTGAATTTTTTTTTGTATGTTTTGTATAACAGTAGCAGTATTTTGACCTTCAGATTTATCAATCACTGTTTTATTTCAAAATTTACAGTACTGTATGTGAATAAAATCACTGTCTTTTCAAGCAATTTCATATAATCACTAAGACAAAGTTCTGTAGTTTTTGTAGAAAATAAAATATCTCTTATGCTGAAGGTCACATTTCAAACATGAACAAAAAAGTAACTCATTAAAATTGAAAAATTGAAAATTTTCACACAAAAATTTCGTACAGAACGGGCTTCGTTTATTTAATTTTTTGTACAAATTTACCAGTTATTTCCCATTTTAATAATAATAACTTTATTTCAGCTTTCAATTTTAGGATTTTTTCCTTAAAATATATTAAATAAATCTAAAAATCACAAAAAATCCCCATATTTACATTTTTTCAAAAAAAAAAGTTGTCGCAAGTAGTCGGATACCTTAAACCTCATAAGAGATCTAAACCATAGTTAATTGTAAAACAATTAGTAGAGGTTAAAATTGCATGTCGGCAATATGTTGGAATAATAAAAGTATTTCATGAACTCAAAGACTGTGTGATGCGGTAAACAAGAATAAAGGGTAGACCTACTTAAAACAGAATTTAATAGAACAATAATGTTTATTTTGTAATTAAAAAAATAAAGCCAACTTTCCTAAGTATTAAATGTATTTGAATTCGATCTCATTTTCAATTCGGAATGAAAATTACTTTTGAATATTGGATAAATATTTACATTATAACAAACAATTCATTATAGCAGTGTTTCTCAAACTGTGGGGCGCGCCCCCTGGGGGCGCGGTAACCCTGCGAGGGGGGCACGAGCATACTTAAAATAAAAGGTTTAAAAAATAATTTTTTGGAATGAAGTAAAACAAGATGCTTTCTGACATAATAAAAAATACACATTTTTTACACTGATATAATTTATTTTTATCATCTGGTGATCATCAAAAATAAAAGATTCCACTTTAAACACTCATTAGCCATCTTTGATCCTATAACCAAATTAAACAAATATTTTGTTTTCTTTGCGATCAATATGAGAACGATGAGAGATTTTTTTTTACGTTTCTTTTAACGATATCAAACGATGAGAGATTTTTTATTACGTTCCTTTTACCCTAAAATATTACTTTAGCTGACCTTCGAACTTACTAATATGGTTATCTCCGTCTTTTTTTAGGGAAGTTGTAAATATATATAATATATTTCTGTTTCATCTTTTTTCCATGTGAAAGAGTTTTATGATATATGGATAAGCATGAGTATTCTGAAATAATGAAAAGCGTTTTACACAATTATTTTTTAGAACATGTTACACTTTCCCCATGAACAATTTTGTAGTTTTGATTGCTGTGTTGTACGACTTATTCTGGTTTATAAATGTAAATAAGCAGAATATTAAAAAAATGGGCATCTGTGATCCCTATTAAAGGAAGTTGAAACTGATCAAGCAATTGAAGAACCTACTGAAATAATGCATATTAATCAAGATATATATATATATATATATATATATATATATATCTATATATATATATATATATATATATATAGAAGGTAAATATCAGAAAAGCGTTATATGAAACGTTTGTGTTGATTTGAGTTTAGCTGGAAAATAACGTTCCTGTGTTGTTAGCGAAAAGTGTCTGTGATTTATGTCCTTTATTAAGGGCATTATTTATTTGGAACATTTTCTTTATTTTGATTGGATTTTTCTCAAATTTTCTACGAAAAATTGAAAAGTCCTTGAAAGTAGGTAAGTATATTTTCTCTTAATTAAATTATTCACTGGAATTGGGATTTTTATAGTGTATAGTAAAATAACTATAAAATAAATTATAGTTTTAAAACAAACTAAAAAACACGCTTTTATAGTGAATCGAACTAAAAAGCAAAAAAAAAAAAAAAAAAAAAATACTTAAAAGTAATATATACAAAATTTAATACTTATCTTGTTAACTTGTACGGTTTATAATTATGATCGTATTGTAGCTTTAGCGTCAAAGTGCATTATTATTGCATTCAGTACATTATTAATGTATAAGGGGGGCGCGATAAAAATTGTGATTGAAAAGGGGGGCGCCAGTAGAGAAAGTTTGAGAACCACTGCATTATAGCATTCATTAGCCTGCTTATAGAGATAAGCATGCTAAGGTGAAAATGTAATTTTTTTAAAACAAGTAATATGAAAGAAAACTTTAAGTCAATTCCTACTTAGATCAACAAAGAAAGATTTTATTTTAGCTACTTTTTATAAAATAGTTACATTAATATAAATATGTATATACATATGACAGAATCACAGCATTAAGTGGTAATTTATTTTTATTCATTATCATTAAAGTATCGCACTGTCATCTGAAACAATCGTGTATGTAAAATTTCAGTTCAAATGAATGCTTTCAAATGTGAGGAAAAAACTTTTTCAAGTTTTGACTAAACTTGCCAAAAGGGCCGCTAAGTCACCAAAAAGAATGCCAACGTAGCTGTATTTGTAATTATTTGAATAATTAGTTTTAATCAATTTACTTTTATTAATTATAATTAAATTATGGTATTGCCACCCAAAATAATCATTTATATAAAATTTCAGCTCAATGGAGCGCTTTTAAATGTATTTTATTAACGATTGAAAATTCCACCAAGATAAATAAATAAATATATAGAGAGTGTGAGCTAATAGTAAGAATTGAAAAAGTGTTCACTTAAGCTATTGCTGTAACTATAAAGATAGAGTTTTATTTCATTTAATTATTGCTCAGATGCAGTAATCGTTGAATACTTGAATCTGCATTTTAACAAAAAACAAAACAAAAAAGGCAGTAAATTGCTTAAAAAAATTTACTATTTCTTTCTATATAAAAAGTTTTTTGTGAGATGCTGTAATAAATGTATATGTTGCCAGTAAAATGTATAATTCAGTTATTCCATAGAATAACTAAGTATTTCATGAAATAACTAGACAAGTCAGTTTAAGTGTGTAATGGATGAAAGATTTCATACTTTACCTAGTTATTCCGTGAAATAATTAGGTATTCTATAAAATAGCTAAAGATGGACCGCTAAAGTGAAAAGTAAACAATTTCAAAGATATTTTATAAATAAATTGATCATAAACAGCTAAAAACTCTCGAAAAATACATTTTTCCCTTTTGCGGACGAATAATTAATAAATAATTACGGAAAGCAGATGATATAATTTAATATCGCTCATATTGCTAACATTAGTTAAACAGAAAGAGGAAAAATGATAATGCTGCAAAATAAGATACTATTTAATTATTGTCAACAAAAATACATGTTGGGAAGAAAACTGTTGCTTCATAAAAACTTTGTGTAAACTTTATAAAACAAAAATGTAAGAGAATATTATGTAATTTAAATTTTATGAGATATTTTTATTTTACTTTTCATCATTTATTAGAGCAACGATTGTTGTGATGACAATTTGGATTGCACTGTTTATTATTTTCGTGAAACAAGCACTCTTTTTACTTTTATACATTTTTTTTACAAGAGCACTTTTTAAAACCTTGTCCATTACCGCAACTTTGAACTGTTGCAACAGATCGAAGCTTTGTGTCAATATTTTGAATTTCTTCAATGAGAATTAATTCTAGCTGACATATACTGAACTGATATCAAGTCTACAAGCGTTTTATTCCGCCATATCTAGTTCCTAATTGGAAAAGTCCTTCCTAAAACAGCTAGAATCGGTTCAAAGAACTTACGAGTGCCTTATTTCATACTTTAACTATCAAGTAATCGGTATTCTAAGAATACTTATTTAAAGTAAATAATTCAATAATTTTATAAACTTTAACTGAATTGTATAATTATTTCATAAAATTCCTTCTTATTCTATGAAATAACGTATTTCAAACTTTAACGGTAACAGCATACGTAAGGTACCTAACTATACCTTATGTATACCTCAGTCCTTCTCAAACTTTCAATACTGGCGCCCCCTTTTCGATCACAATTTTTATCGCGCCCCCCTTATACATTAATCATGTACTGAATGCAATAAATATGCACTTTGACGCTAAAGCTACAATAGGCGACCTTAATTATAAACCATACAAATTAGTAACATAAGTATAAAAATTTTGTATACTACTTTTAAGCAATAAATAAATAAATAAAATAATAGGATAATTATTATGTTATTTTTCCTTTCTATAATTTTTAAATTGAACACATTGCAAAATGCGGTGGCTGCTTAGAAGACAAAATATAGATATCTGCTAAATATACAAAAAGAACTCAGAGGGTCAATTTCTAATCATAAGCATTCCTTATAAAACTTTGCTCTGTAAGACAAGCCCATGGAAGTTGTTAATACTTATTAAACTTGTTCTTAATTTAGTATTAATTAATTAGTTATAAAATACTCTGTGCAGCACTGATACATTGAACGTCTACCGGCTGAAGTGCCCGCTCTTTGCCCGAGTTCATTTATAAGAAAGTAAAACATTATAGATATAATAGATGAATTGTATGGGGTGCAAACCAAATGCTCGACAATGTTTACAAAAATGTAAAATGATTTTTTTAAATGGTTGCTCAAATTATAATTAGTTTTAAGCGAATGGTAATTTTAAGCCTCACAGAATTAGCATTTATATTTAATGTTAATTAATGAACAATAATATAAAATTCCGATGAAGAATAACTGTATTATTTTTAATATTTAAAGCGAAAAGACTTCAACATGTTTTAACCAGGGAGCAGGCACGCACTGAATACGGTCGAGCGGGGTTATTGAGTCAGCCTAATCCTTTTTTTAAAAATTATTTTATTGTACACGATACAAATCGTTATTCCAGTGAATAATTTAACTAAGAGAAAGTTTTCATACTTACTTTCAATGACTTTTCAATTTTTCTTTGGTAACAATTAAACAGTTTTACCAGAATTAACGATTTCGTAATCTGTGCGTCCCGCGCGACCACTTCCGGGTAAAAAGTGTATTCATTATGATTATATGAAATTGTGTAAAAAGTTATTCGCGTTATGCTTTATATGTAAAGAGTACTCGTAAAAATAAGTCTTGGCCAAGTAATTCTTCAAAATGTGCTCTCCATGGTTTTCCAAATATCATAAAACTCTTTTGCATGGAAAAAAGCGTAACAGAGAAATACATTACTTACAACTTCCCTAAATGAGAAACAAACACATAAGAGAGGGGTCATAACTAACTGTATCAATAACTTAGAAGGTTAAAAAGATTACAGCTATAATGTGCAGTATTTCAGAAATAATTACAGTGATGAATTTTTTATGTACCTAAATTTTTTCGATTCTGCGTCTGGGATCTGTTTTTTCTTTGGAAGAATTATATGTTAGGTTTAAACAGAAAGCGTATTAAAAAAATCTCTCATCATGCGATTACAGCAAATCAAATAAAAGTTTTTTTATTTGGTTATAGGATCAAAGATAGCTAATTAGGTATTGAAGAAGTTTTTATTTCTGTTGACTTAATATCGCGCGCGCGAGCCTATAAATTATATCAGAGTAAAAAGTGCATTTTTTATTATCTCTGAATATATTTTGTTTTAATTCATTCCTGTACATTAATTATTTTTAAATATTTTATTAATTATTTTTAAATATTTTATTTTCGATATGCTTGCGCCCCCCTCGTAGGATTATCGCGACCCCAGGGGGCGCGCCCCACAGTTTGAGAAACACTGGTATACCTAATATATACATAAGATATAGTTAGTAAAAATGGGTCGTAAAAAGTTTAATTTATCTGAACAGGAGCGCCAAGCACGAATTTTTCGGAAAAATGAACAAATGATAAAAGTGTACGAAAATTTAACGACAGAAATTTTAAAAAGATTTTATTTTAAATTTTACATCCTGAACAGTTAGAAAAACTTCGAACCCGATGGAGAATCAGAACATGTAAATTACAGTTTTACAATTCAAGCAACGAGCATGAATTCAAGCAACGAGCATAACTTGTATATAGGGGTTTGGTTCGCCGTAAGGCGGACACATAGTAACCCCCTCCCCCTCTCCTAGTGTTTTTTTAAAAAAAGTTTTCCAAAGTGAATCATGTATTTAGATGCTGCATTACGTGGAAAACTTCAGTTACACCAGTTTATTCTTTAATTGGTTCAGAGTTCATAAATACAGCCTCTCAGAGACATTTTCAACACATAAAAAAAAGATTCAAAATTTCTGGATAAAACAAAAATAAGTTAAAGACAAGAATATGATAATGAATTCCTCCCTGTCCTTTATTTATTCAATGAGATTTTGAAAGCAACCAATAGCGATTACCAGATTCAAAAAAACTTTTAAATGAGTTTTGTGTTAAAACCATGCATTTTATTATTGTTTTTTCGAAGGTTTTAAGGCTTATTAATATCAATACGTGTTGTGGCGAAAACAAAACCATACATTCTGTCTCGATAATACCGGGTATCTCATGCATTATTAAACAGTCATATATTTTAAAAACCCCTCTCGATTTGCATTTTGGAATGTGCTCAAAAGAGTATTTTAGAACGAAATGACACATTTTTTAAACAGACGATTACGCATAAATTCCACGGAAGAAATTGGAGGAAATTATTAAATATGATAATAAGGCTTTCGTCGCGCAAGGAACGACGGTTAAAAAACGATATATATATATGTCGACTGTAAATATCCATTATGATAGTTTTCATTAAAATTTCATTTCTTTAAAAAAACAAGATCAATTTTGATAAAGTTTTGGAGGGATTATGTGAGTGTGCGCGCTGTTAAAAGTAATCGATTTAGGATGTGTATTTTTACTTTGTTGCAATTTCTTTTTTTAAAGAGGAATGAAGTAATCCTTTCGATGTTGAATAAATTTAAATTCGACCATTAAAGGTTATTAAAAGTGATTGAATGGAATAATTATGGAACTCTAAAAATAAAAGAATGCAGACGGTTTTCATGAAAATATCGAATGGAAAATGTTTTTATTTCTGCAGAGATGTAAACGAGCAAAAAAAATATATATAATCACTTCATTGCAATTAAAATTACATAGACAGTAAATATACTACCGTAAGGGGAATTATAAAAGTATAAGTAATATATTACATTTTAGCAAATTATTTTATAAAACAAAGATACTCTAATTACATAACAAAAGAATATTTAAAGAACAATAGAGTATGATGTTATTAACTACATAAGCGGTCAGTTGTTTGCCCAAATATCTCCAAAAAGGCATTTTTTCTTACTGCATATAACCAAGCATAATACTTAACAGAATGCAAAAATAGAAGATTTTTATTTTAATTTTTAGTTTTAAAGTTTTCACACTACTTTTAAACTTCATTTTTGTAAAACATCAAAAATCCTAAATGTTTGTTTTTTATAAGTACACTCTGTAAATGCTATGAAAAATGTTTCATATATCTTAAAAGAATTTCTCTCATACTTACAAAAAAAATTCATATTCGTACCTGTTTTTCAAACGAATGAGGATTTTGTGTATGTGTGCATATATTTTAGTACACCCAATTTTAAGCATGGTATAATACTTTCTTACATTGCAATCAGGACAGAGATAAATCGGCCTTTTGGGGTTATTTTTCCATTTCCGTTTCTTTTCTAGCAACAATTTGCACATTGCCTTGCCAATCCCTGTTCTTTTTCAAATATTTTCAAGAATCGAAATTCCTCGCTTCAATAAAAAATTTCCACCTTCACCACAAAGAAAATCCCGGATGTGGAGTACAGTCGGACCTCTATATAACGAAGTCGCTAGATCCCGAAATAAAGTTCATTATATGGAAAATTCGTTACACAGAGGTTCATCTTTTAATATACTTTATAAACCACATAAAACAAATCTTAAATTCATGTTGTTGTTGTTTCCAATCCCCTTGGAGCAGGAAAGCCTACACCAAAAGTCCATTTGACCTTTCCGCGTAATAGTCTCACACACCAGGGCTTGCTCTTCATACAACTGTCGCAGAGAAATGCCCCAGCAGTAAAGAATATGAGCAGGAGAAGCAAGGAGAGAGCAGGGACAGGTAAATAAAGACTTTACCCCCTGCACAAAAGTCATACTACGCAGGTGACCACTTCTAAGGCGCGCCAAGGCCGCCTGATGAGCCCTGGAACTCCTGCACTGTATAGATAGGCCAGGACTCTTAGCTGCATACCAGTGGTGAGCAGGAGGGTTTCGCCAAGTCAAATTAATTTTATTTCTTTGGAAGGAATGAATTTCCGTATGGGTTAAGACAGTGGAACTGGGGCTAGGGAGATCACATCCCCTACCAGCCAGCTCATCAGCAGCTTAGTTCCCAGGCACACCCACATGTGATGGAATCCACTGGAGACATACTTGTTTCCTCTGACCAAGCCTAACTAATTTGGATAAAATATCTAGACCAGTACTGTCCATATTTTTTGGCCAATTTGTCAAATATTGGATGGAGCTTCTGCTGTCTGTCAAGATCCAGATACTGTCCTTATAAGAGTTGAGATAATGACCGAGAACACCACTAATAACAATGAGTTCCGATCTAAAGGCGGAACACATTTGTCGAGATTCCTGATGCAGATTTTAACATAGTTCCCAGGAGTGTAACTAAAAATACCACTCCCTGCTCTACCCGTATCCAAACGACTACCATCTGTGTAAATATTTAAGGCTTGATCGGGTATGTCATTTATTACTTCAAGTGCCAGTTGTCTGAGTAATTCCGGAGGGCTGCTATGCTTGGGAGTACTGGTCAATAATTCCTCCCGGAATTCAACATGATTAAAAGAATCAATAGGTGTGATGCCGCTAAAAGGTGTAGATGTGTGAACATTGAAATCAATAAAACCATGTTTACGCATGTAATTAAGTGGGTTGTCTCGCTTTAAACGTTGGTTACTTGTGCAATTTATAATGAAAGAAGAGGTTCTATTGAAGGATCCAAAGCTTTTAATTTTGTTAAAATACCTACATGAGTTGACTTCGAATCTCATAGTAAGAGGTTGGATGTCTGCCTCGTACAGAACTATATCAGTAGGGCAACTATATCTAAGGCCCGTGATAATCCTCGCAGCACTGAGTTGCACTCTCTCCAGTTTTTTCAAGTTTATAGGAGATGCTACTTGAAAGATTTGGTATCCATATTCAAGGACTGGGTGAACTAAGGTTGTATAAGTTATTCTAAGTGTGGAGGCGTCTGAACCCCAGTCTCTGCCAGAAAGATATTTTAAGATCTTAAGTCTTTTCTTGCTTTATCGGCTATTTTCTCAATATGTTTACCACAATTCATTTCCGAGTCTAAAGTGAAACCAAGATAGGTAGGGTATTTACTGTAATTCAAGCGCTCACTCATTAGAAAAATTTCAGGAGAGTAGTTGTAAAGATGCCTATTAGTCGTGAAGAGGCTGACAGTAGACTTTGAAGTATTGAAAGTAATTTTGTGGTTGTCTGCAAATTCCTGAATACTTACTAAGGACCTATTCAGCTGGGATTCCATTTTGCTAATATTTGCATCACTGCACCACAAAACGACATCATCAGCGAAAAGTCCAATTTGAGAAGGGTTAACATATTTTCTACCCCGGAAATAAATAATGAGAAAAGAGTTGGACTCAAAACGCAGCCCTGGGGTTGATAGGTTTTGTAAGAATCCGAGAAAGTAGCATGAAAGTTGACACAAAAATTTTGGTTATTTAGAAAGTTTGCGATCCAGGGCAGAGCTTTACCTTCAATCCCAAAAACACCAAAGCACTTGCTTAACAGCTTATATTTCCATACCCTATCAAAGGCCTTTGACACATCTAAAAATGCCGCCATGGTGTGTCTCGTTGGTTTGTGATTCTGAGAATCTCTAACACATAGGATGAAATATAAAATTTGGTCAACAGTGGAGTGACCTTTACGAAAAGCAAATTGCTCCGAGGGCATTAAGTTATTAGTGCGTAAATGGTGAGTCAATCTCCGCAGCACCATGCATTCCATTAATTTGCAAGTGATGCAGGTAAGAGAAATAGGACGATAGCTTGTCGTAAGACCGGCATTCTTGTTGGGTTTATGAATGGGAATAACGATGGCCTTTTTTTAAAAATTAATATATGTTTATTTTATATATCTTAACCATCAAAAAAGAAAGAAATAAATAAAAACTGAAGGAAAACAAAAAAAAAATGCCGAAGAATTCACTGCATTTTCAAAATCAAGAACATTTTATACTAAAATTAAGGAATATTAAGGACATTTATAATTTAAAGCATAAAAGTAATATAAAATATACATTATTTTATAATTAGAATACGGGACCACTTCACTGAGGGTGAAAGAGGATATTGAAGATGTTTCTAGTGAACTGGGCAATGAGGGTTAAAGGTCGTACTTCTTGGACGAAACATCCAGAACTCTATTACTCTCGGCTAATTAGGATCTAATAAAACCAGTTCAAGATTTATGACCAACATAAATTGTGTTAAAGAGAGAATAACTTGAAATTTTTTCAGAAATACTTTTAAAAAAGGAGAACAAAAATTGAATCTCAAAAAAAAAGTTCGTTAAATAGAAAACTAGCTGGTACACCCGTTCTTCGCACGGGTGAACTGAAAAATTAAACAACACAGATTGAAGGATAAAGAGGTTTTTAATGAGTTAATTTTACGTGAATTGCAAATTAAATAAAAAACGCTTTTTGCATATCTCAGCTAAACAAAAAGAAGGAAAGAAAAAACACCTTTGTTAAATTTTAAGTATGTAGATCTAATAGCTGATTAAAAGGATTTTTTTAAATTTATAACTCACCGTAACACTCTTGAGGGTCGGTTTTTGAAAATACCTTCCTAAGCTGATCTCTGCTCAGCAAAAGTAACACATTGTTAAAAGTGTTGCGTAATGAACGCTTAAAATAGTGCAAATTATTTATATCTGAAAGTGTAATGCATTAATATTACTTTCTGCTGTATTTATTTTATGTTAAAATTGTAATATTCGCTAGCAACGCCGGCCGTTCTTTAATTTATAATGGCGATTCAATGAAAACATAGCGAAATATTAATGATAGAGTCAAATTGGCAAATGTCTATCTACTTTCATAGCTCGAGCTTTATTAGAGCTTTGTAAGAAACGCCGTGTAGGGGAGCGATGCACTTCAATACTTTATTCACAGCATTATTATTTACTGCAGATTTTTTCATACAATACTTTTTTTTTGGATCACTACATTTAAAATTAAGGGATATACATAAACAAAATAAATCCACTTTGGGAAATTTAATCCGTTAGAGTTAATAAATTAATTAAAGATATTCCACTGTAAAATTAATTATATACACCGTTCACTTAAAATAAAAAGTCAAATCGTTTTCTTATGTCTTCAATAACATACAAAAACATAAGACACTTAAATTTTGACATAAACTATTTTTTCGGACATAAACTATTTTTTTAATCTTTGAAATCCGTTGAATACGCCGTCAGCTGAAAACGCAATATCTGCTACAAAACTATTCACATTCCTCGCTAAAATACTCATCATAGAACCCGTGTTAACATATATCTTGGAAAAGTGGATTTCAAAAAATATTCCTGCTAAGTATTGGTAGAATATTTCTTCTAAGTTAGTGTGGTGTGATAGTTAGGACAAGGGGGTGCCAGCTCAGGTGTCGTCCACTTTACTTGACCACGGTTCACAATTACGTGGTCCGTTGCCAAAAGCCCTCGTGTAGCTGAACAGTACGACGTTAATATTCACTCACTCACTCCAAAAAATACAGTACAGTAGTTATAATTACTTTTATACTTAAAAATGTAATATATGCCTATTCAATTAATCAATATGTGGCTATAAAATGAAATGAAATGGGCTTGTGGGATTCTACGATTTGTGGTTAGCTTTACTGCGAAAGTATTAGCCGTTAAAATTTATTTGTGAATATGTTAGACAGAGAAACAAAGATTATAAATGGGAAATGAAATTCTGATTAAGTGATAATTTAGCTATCCTTACACAGACATATACATACTGGTAGTATTTCAATTGTTAAAGAGGAAAAAGGTTTAGAAAAAGGACTAGAAGAAAAACAAGAAAAAGGTTTTTATGTTTTTTCAAGTTATTAGAGCACATTTTCTTAATGTTAACTGTCTTACAATGTAATCTGGTGTGTGAGCTGAAAGAAATAATCTTACATCATCTTTGAACAGCCGGTAAAATAGAAAGATGTTTTGAAAACAATATTTAAAGGGAATTGTCCCCCACAAAGAAAAAGTACTTTTGGTTCGTGCAAATCGTAGTATGTCAAGTGTCTTAAGAAGTGTGTATATATATATATATATATATATATATATAGAGTGATTCATTACCACACACACACAGACTGGAAAACTTGCTAGGGGTGTAGGAGTACACAGATGACTCGGAATCACATAGGAATGCAGATAGCAAATGTTATAGTTGCAAGTTATGGGGCAAAGAAGCATAGAAAAAGAAAAGAAAAGGCAGTACTTTAATCAGCCTAACGCTCATGTGTGGGCCTTGGAGAACCCTCATTGTACGCAACCACTTGCAGTTCAACAGCGTTTCTCGGTTAATGCTTGAGCCTGCATTCTTCGATTCCAACTCATTAGACCGAACCTTCTACCCAGTCCTCTGCATGGTAGAGCTTATCTGATCTCCTTTCAACAAGTCATGCCTGAATTCAGTGGTGTAACGGAGAACCTTTGGGCCCCCCTGCAAAATCAGGTTTTTGGCCCCCAAGTTGGATTTTACAAAGGGTAGGTACTTAGCGGTAGTAAGGCTTAAAGCCCCCTAGAACCCTGCCCCCGCGATGTGGAGGTTTCGGGGGTGTACGTTACTCCACTGCCTGAACTTCTTGACGTAGCATATGTTCATCCGTCGTTCCATGTGGTACCAGCATGATGAGGCTCATCCACATTGCGGATTCACGTCCGTGAAAAACATTTCAACGTAACCTTAGGAAAGCGGTGATGGGCCGGTTCATTGACCTGTCACATCACCGTACCTATCATGCATGGACTTCTTCTAGATTACATGAAGTTTGGTGTACGAGACGCCCTTTCCTTCAGTTGAAGGCCACATCGCTTCAATATTTATAGTTGCTGGCTGGGAGGATACATGGCATGTCAGGAATTTTTCAGAATGTAAGGAATTCCATGCAGCTTCGCTGTCAGACCTGCCAGACGACTTCTTGTCGTTACCTTTGTAGTTCAACCTTTCAAATTCAAAGGTAGAAACAGGGGCGTAGCTGCCGCCGTGTTAATTATACTGATTTACCAAGCTATGGGGCTCAACATGTGTAACTACAATCCCACTAACAGGAATCCTATACCTAAGAAAGGGTCCCAAAGGAATTTTGATACAGGGTCCAGTCAGAACTAGCTACGCCAGTGCTTTCAATAAAATGTTTTCTGTCCAATTAATGTGCTGCTGTTTGGGCAATTTATCTGAGCTTCTTTGCATCACAGCTCGTAACCACGGCATTTGCGCGACCCTGCATTCCTATGGGATTCCGTGTCGTGTCTGTGCCCGTTATACAACCCTTCAAGGTCTGGTAACGAATCCCCCTGTATTTTATTCCAAAACAGAGAAAGAGAACTTATTATGTCTCAGAAAAATGATGAAATTAGGAATCTCTTCCAATCCCTAAGGGAGGTGATGTTAAAATGACGTCTCTTCAAGGTCATTTCCCTGATAAAAGTCAGGGAGTGGAACGAATCTCTGGGCTGTTTCAGTGAAATGATATTGACAAGAGTTTAAAAATGTTCATTTTTAGCAAATAGGGTGCATTATTAAATGTAGAAGTAAGTAACAAAACAATAGTCAATGAAATACAAATTACTTATTCGAAACTAATTCACAAATAATTAGAAAACCAGGCTGGTAATCAGTCCCTATGTTGATCCTATGGTGCCACTTTTTTTTAAAGATATGGGGTTGATAGTTAGGGAAAAAAAATCTCAATAGTACTACCTGTAAGGTTAGAAAGTACAAGGATTCGACCCCCAGATGTCTCACCCCCCTATATTGCATGTTGCCAAAGCAAATTCCGACTAGTTCATTTCATCATTTCACTAAAACAGTTCAAAGATTTGATAAAATCACTAACTTAAACCATCAGGGAAATGACCTTGAAGAAACGTTATTTTAACATCTACCGTCAAGGGATCTTAGGAATTAGATGAAATTCCTAATTTCGTCATTTCCCTGCGACATATATTCTTTAAATCAGTAAATCATTTATATGAGAGTCAAAATTGAGAAGAAAGAAAAGGCAAAGTAAAAGCGCATTAAAGTTAATAAAAAACACACGCAATGATATTTCAAATTTTTACGATCATACATCTGAAAACAAAAAAAAAAAATAATAGAAAAACTGTATTTCAATTTTTTACCCTTCAAATATTATACAAATCAATTTTCAGAAGCACACTTTTTTCGTTCTATTATGCTAATATCGTGAAAGAAAACGGCGAAATGATCGAGAATGTGAAAATATTCTCCCTGTCTTCCTGAGATTTAAAACAGCTGCTCTATTTACATACATTAACGATTATTATATAAGGCTTTAAAGCAAGAAACTTCTTTGATATCTGGCTTTTTGGTGTTTTTTAACAAGGAAAATACATTCGATTTAAAAGTACGCCTGACATGCAAGAGGCATGTGATTTAGTGATTCAAAACAGAAACTTTAATGATATATATACATTTGCCTTGCTTTTTTGTTTTGTCCAAATTCTGTTTTTAAAAATAATCTGTCTTATATCCCTGAGATCGATTCCGAAAGGGTTTACAGATATCGAAACGCTATTTTGTTAAGAAATTAAAAATGTTTACATTTTATTAGGATAATAAACAGATGTTTTACTTCCTTTGGAGTATTGCTATATATTTTTTAATCTGTGATTCAAGAGAATCTCAAGCTAGTATTTATACTCTGCTTATAGTTTAAGATTTAGACGGTTTTTAGATTAATTTTTAATATTCAAAAGACATCGTTTTGCTGTTTTAGTCAGAATATTTTTTAAACATTTTCCCCCTTGTACAATTTTTAAATATACGTCATATTTCCAAAAAGGCTTTTCGAGCAAAATAGTTTTATTGCCATAACAAATTGTACGATTTTCTTTAAAACTTTTTCTTTTATACTTGACCTGTTTTATATGTTTAGATCAGTTCAAACATATACAACAGCTCAAGTATCACACAAGAACAATGATAAATAATAAAAAGAACAAGCATTTAAAATAAGAACCAGGGTAAATTGAGATGGTAACAAAAGAAAAAGTTAAAAATTTAAACAAGAAAAGGAACATAAGAGATGTAGTCTTTGCAAGGAGTTCATTATATTTCTGGCATACCAGTTAGTTTGCATATCTCACCACGCTTTTGAGACTCTTTATGTAGTTCTGGGCGTATAAAAAGATGCTCTGAATTCATGATACCTGAATTATGAATTTGGCATGTACTATTGGAAGGTTGCCTTTTTTTATTAAGATGATGTGCTATGCAATCCTGGCCTGTTTGCAGTTTGAAGTTTGCCACACACACACACACGGTCTCTTTACGGGGCATTTGACAAAACATTTTCCAAGTGTCTTGAATGTTAGCTCAGAATTTTCTTGTCGATTTTACTGCTTGCTCAGATTTAAGATTATCCCTGAATTACTCAAAAAAATTATTTTTAAGTGACTCTGGAGGAAGAGGTTTGTTGTCTTGGGGCTCAAATATTCCTCTTATGGCTACTAAGTTTGCTTTTTCGTTAACGTTGATACCCACATGTGAAGGGATTAATTGAAAAACGAATTTTTTTGTTGCACGAGTATTTATGAAGGAAGTTCAACGTTTGTCTTACTTCTGAGATAATCTGGGGGTTATTTATTTTGTCATCGCCTAGCATTTCAGAGGAACAACTATTGTATTTAAAAGGTTCGGTTATTGTTTATTTATGTAGCTGTTTACGTTAGTCGTTATTTTAAACATAATTTTTCAAACATTTCTTAAGGTAATTTTTACATTGTTTTTACAATTAATTTTCAAACATTTAAATCAAAACATTTGAGTTATATAATTTTGTTTGCTGGTTGAAATGCTTCAAAGGATTGTTATTTATATTAAATTCTTTTCTTCCTGTTTGCAGATACAATGATTACTCAAAACATGATAACTTAAAATTGTACCAACAATATGTGTGCAAAATAAATAAGGTTAAATGAATTCACTTTTTCTATATTCGTAAAGTACTTGATACTAGAGCTACAAATTATAAATAGTTTTAGTAGGTGGTTGTTCTTTACAAGTTTAATTCGTGTTTTAAAGTCATTGAAAAAATGTTCATATATTAAAAAAATATCTGTTTTTTTTCCAGAATATCAAGAATCAGATTATGACAACCAACGTTTGGGTTGAACAGGTAAGGGTCATTTTTAAATTAAAATAATTTAATAGCTGCGCATATCAGTAATTATTTCTTAATATTCTCAGAACAACATTGCAATTACATATTTATTTTATGAACTATTAATTTTTTTACTGTTTATAGCACTAAGCACAAGGCATTAATATTTCTACGAATTATAATGATTTTGCCAAATTGTAATATTTTATTACTCGAAGAAGTTTTCTTTCAATATAAATTCGTGTTTAAGACTCAATAAATACAATTTTAAATTCTTTTGTTTTAAGAATTACATCAATTATTTAGTAATAATAATATTACTTAGAAGAATAAGATCTATAAAGAAAAAATACATCAATTTTATCTGTATTATATAGTTATGAAAAATTCTAGTTACTACTCTCGGTGACTTAAAACTGTCTTTGCATAACATCGAAGAAATATTGAAACTTTTCGAAATAAATTGTAATTGTAGTCTCAAGCTCTCTTTCAGTATATATATATATATATATTCCATCCAGAAAAATAATCACAGAAATTGGTTTAAAACTGTACAACTTTTAAAAATTAAGTTGCAAAATTGTTTATGCTTAAAAATATAGCAATAAATAACTTGTTACCTTGTTAAATCGGCATGCTTTTTCCTTTCAAACAGTGTCCAAACTGCTTGCTAAGTGGCTGTGGAAATACACACAAGTACAATCATAAATATACCCTCTATATTTAAAATCGTTCAGAGAATATGTAATCTTCCACTCCAACTGTTAAATTAAAATTTCATGCAGGTTTAAAGTATGGTAAGCAAAGTGCGGAATAAATCCATGCTGAATAAAAGATCGATTGATTCAAGCAAAAATGAACGAGTACTTTGGTATTCCCCCAATGCCTTTGGCGACTTTTAGAGAATCTCAACAAATATTAGCAATTGTCTTTAGAATGGTATCAATGTTACCATAACTCCTAAAATCTTTGGTAATTAATTTCGGACATGCAGTAAATCTTTGGTGATAAATCGCTGGCATGAAGTGAATATAAGATACTCCTACATTAAATGCTGTATAAAAAATATTCTGCTGACTTAGTGTTATGGTAGTCATGATATGTTATTGATGTCTGAACCTTTTTTCACCTGTAACGTGTTATGAATTTAAATTCTTTCCATTTACAGTAGAGTTGAAAACTGCTTTAAGGTTATTAAAAAATTTTAAAACTAACGATTATTGTGCTTTCCGTGTAAGAGGGGTTCTGACTTTTAGAGTGTATCTTGGAACCTTATGAAACTGACACAAAACAGTATAACATCCCCTATATACAGGGCCATTCGCTACCAGACCGACGAACTTCCAGAGGTCACAAGGTCGCAAATGCCATAGTAGCGAGCTATGGTGCAAAGACACAGAGAAAAAAAACAGAAACAACAACACGATAAAGAAAACATTTTATTAAAATGTTGTACAAAAGCCGGAATTCAAAATTATGATCAGAAGTTATTTGGCAGGCCTGATACTTGTGCTATTTGGAATTCCGTAAGTTCTGGAAGATTCTTCTGGGTAGTCTTGTGTTAAATATATATATATATATATATATATATATATATATATATATATATATAATGCTGAACGGAAGGATTCATGAAAACAGATCTACTGGAAGTCTTCATTTGTGACTAGGATGGTAGAAGGATGAACTCGTATTCAAACAAATAACTGGTTGACGTACTGATCGTGTGTGGAGCTGCAGTTTGTAACGGGCATACCGCTTGGCAGTTGTACCTGGGACGTTACTCAAACAGGCGTGTTCCACATCACACGACTTTTGCAAGGGTGAACAAAATGTGACGCTAGTTTGGTTTTAGACACATGAAGCGAGTTCGGTGTACGATACACCCGTACCTTCAGTTGAAGATCTCAGCTCTCGAATATCTGTAAGTACCGTGAGATACGTGACATGACAGGAATCTTCGAGAACGTAAGGAATTCCATGCAGGCCTTCCAGATGTCTTTTGGTCGTAAATTTGAACACCTGTTTAAGTTACACCTTTCAATAAAATTATTTCTGTCTCATTAATGTGCTGCTGTTTCTGTTCTTTTTCTGTTTCTTTGCACATTTACGCTGATATAATACACTTATGAATACATCAGTACTGCGCAATGTGTTTTATGATTAATTTAGCAATACTAAAAACAAGTTTAAGAGTTACCAGGGATCCTATGAACTTGTCATATATAAAATGACTAGCTGCTATACCCGTTCTTTGAACGGGTGAACTGAAAAATTAAACAACACAGATAGAAGGATAAAGAAGTTTTAAATGAGTTAATTTTACGTGAATTGCAAATTAAACAAAAAAAGCTTGTTGCGTAGCTCATCTAAACAAAAAAAGAGAGAAATAAAACACTTTTGTTAAATTTTAAGTATGTAGATCTAATATAGCTGATAAAAAGGATTTTTTTTATTTATAACTCCCCGTAACACTCTTGAGGGTCGGTTTTTGAAAATACCTTCCTAAGCTGATCTCTGCTCAGCAAAAGTAACACATTGTTAAAAGTTTTGTGTAATGAACGCTTAAAATAGTGTAAATAATTTTTATCTGAAAGTATAATACATTAATATTACTTTTTGTAGTATTTATTTTATGTTAAAATTGTGATATTGCAAGCAACGCCGTTTCTTAAATTATAATGACGATCCAATGAAAAACATAGCGAAATGTTAACGATAGAGTCAAGTTGACAAATGCCTAGCTACTTTCATAACTCGAGCTTTATTAGAGCTTTGTAAGACCCACCGTGTAGGGGAGCGATGCACGTTAATACTTTATCCAACCGCATTATGATTTACTGCAGTTTTTTTCATACAATATTTTTTTGGATCACTACATTTAAAATTAAGGGATATACATAAACAAAATACTCCACGTTGGAAAATTTAATCCGTTAGAGCTAATAAATTAATTAAAGATATTCCACTGTAAAATTAATTATATACACCGTTTACTTAAAATAAGTAGTCAAATCATTCTCGAAGGTCTTCATTAACATACAAAAAACATATGACACTTAAATTTTGACAAACTATTTTTTCCGCTAAAGTACTCGTCATGGAACCCGTGCTGCCATATATCTTGGAAGAGTGGATTTCAAAGAATATTCCTGCTAAGTATTGGTATAATATTTCTTCTAAGTTGGTGTGGTGTGGTACTTAAGAGAAGAGGGTGCCAGCTCAGTTGTCATCCACGTCACTTGACCATGGTTCAAAATTACGTGATCCGTTGCCAAAAGCCCTCGTGTAGCTGAACAGTGCGACATTAATATTCACTCACACTCACACTCCAAAAAATACAGTAGAGTAGTTATTGCGTTTTTAAGTATAAAAATAATTATATCTGCTTATTCAATTAAAATTGTAGCGTTATAATTAACTACTAATCACAAACAAATTTTGAAAATTTGTCCAAATGATGCAGTGTGAAAGAGCAAGTTTATTTACTTTAAGTATCAGAACTGATAAAAGCATTTATTTGGAAAAAAGATCAATTTCTTACTATCAAATGTGCATAATAAAATGATAAAAAAAACCCATTAAAATAAAGAGAGATTTATAACAACATCTCCCTTCAAAACTTAGTTTTATTCTGAAATAAAAAATAGGCATTAGGCTGATCAGAGGAATTAATTAGAAGCGATCACCTTGCGTAACCAAAACAAAAAAGGTTTTTCATAAACAAAAGATTGATATATGCTGTGGTGGGCTTTTTTGCAGCGCACGCGAGAATTGCTTGTAGATGGCAGAATTTTTTCCAACTTACTTGACAAATATCGTTATATTTTAGACTCTTCATACAATATCTTTATAAATTATAGTCTATGCTATAAATTATAGCCTGTGTGCTTTTCGGATGTATAAGCTATATTACTGTAAAGTTTCATTAAAATCCATTGAGTTGTTTTTGCTTGAAAGACCCACAAACATCCTCACAAACTTTCGCATTTATAATATATATTAGATATGCAAAAATTAAAATTTATCTAGATAGTTTGTACGGTTTATAATGAATCTCTTAAATGCCAATTAAAAATTACGCGATTCACTCCCTAATGCTACAGTTTAAGAAGTAGGGTAGCATATGGGGTGTATTGGGGTGAGGTAGTAAAAAGGAATAAATAAGCAAATACTTTGAAATAAATAAATTCTTCGCAAACACTGTCAAGATCATTTTATTGCATTCCAAAACCTTCGGAATAATTTATGTGGATAGCAATTTACAGAAAAGATCCTACTTCTAAAAGACGTATATATACGTCCGGAACAATCAACGCACTGGCTGAGCAAGACGTTTTATACGCCAGAGGCACTCAAGAGGTTAAAGTCGTATTGTAGGTTTAACGTAAAAGTATAGTATATAATTGAATTCTATACATTGTTATTGTATGGGGAGTGGTGCTATAAAATTATGATTGAATATTGGGTCGCTAATAATAAAAGTTCGAGAAGCATTAATATACAGGGTAACTCGCTGCCAGACCAACACACTTGTAGGGTGTGTAAGGGGTATAGAGACAATTCGAAATCACATAGGAATGCAAGGTCGCAAATGCCATAGTAGCCAGCTGTGGTGCACAAAAGCAGAGAATAAGAACAGAAACCACAACACAATAAAGGGACAGATTAAAATGTTGTGCTACATCCGTCGTTTGAAATTTTGACCAGAAATCGTCTGGCAGGCCTGACAGGACATGCCAGGAATCTTCGAGAAAGTAAGAGGAATTCTATTAATTATAAACTCTAAATAAAATGTTTTTTGTCCCATTAATGTCTTGGTTTGTTTCTGTTCTTTTCCTCTAATTCTTTGTAGCATAGTTCCTAACTACGGAATTTGCAACGATGCATTCCTATGTGATTTTGAATGGTTTCTGTACCCCCTATTTATCCTGCAAGTTTGTCGGTCTAAGGGCGAATCACCCGGTTTAAGAATTTTCCTAAATGTCTTTAATTTTTTTCTAGTTCTACAATATTAGAGCAAATATTATTGAAAACATCGAGTTATTAACTGTATTACTTCAGTTTGAGAGGTAGGAAATTATTCTCTGTGTGTGTGATCTAAGTTTTACTTCAATCGAGTTACAAATGATTTTAGATATCCAAAGAATATAAAGTAGTTGAGGATTTGTGCTATTTTAAGTCATTTCTGACAATACACAGATGTAAAGTTATCCCATTTGTCTTACAATATTCAGTTTTTTTTAATTTTCCTTTTGAAAATTTCAAATAGGATTTTGAATTTCTTATTAATTTTTTTTCAAATTGATTTCTGTATGCGATTGCAATTTATATAATACTAGCTGCTATACCCGTCCTTTGCACGGGTGAATTGAAAAATTGAACAATACAGATTGAAGGGTAAGAAGGTTTTAATGGGTTAATTTTACGTGAATTGCAAAAGCAAAACAAAAACATTTTGTATACCTCAACTGAATAAAAAAACCTGTTTGTTCAATTTTAAGTCTGTAAATCTAATAGCTGATAAAAAGGATTTTTTTATCTTTAACTCCCCATAACTCTCTTGTGGATTGATTTTTGAAAACACCTTCCTAAGCTGATCTCTGCTCAGCAAAAGTAACATATTACTACAAATTTTGTGTAATGAACTCTTAAAATAGAATAAATAATTTATATCTGGATGTGTAATACATTAATATTACTTTTTGTTGTATTTATTTATGTTAAAATTGTAATCAGCCTCTCACACTCCGCCTGTTCAAGCTTTCGCAGTTCCTCGCGTAGACAAAAGAATGCAAAATTTTGCTTCACACATAAAAGATAGATATATGCTGTCGCGGGCTTTTTTGCAGGTGTCAGAATTTTTTCCTACTTTCTTGGCAATTATCATTATATTTTGGACACATTTCACATAATATCTTTTATTCTGATGTATAAGCCATATTATTGTAAAGTTACATTAAAATCCATTCAGTTGTTTTTGCGTGAAAGAGTACCAAACATCTATTCAAACTTACACGTTTATAATATTAGTAAGGATACTTTCAAACTTGTCTCTAGTATACTGTTCAAATAATGTGTTAATTTTAGGCTTAACCAACATTTATAATTTTTGCTTTTGATTGTATTCATTATTTTTCACTTACCATATTAAATGTTTGTTTTAAGGGGATTCATAAAGCATTCTTAGTCATACATTCGAGCTCGAAGTCTGCAGAAAAGGTAGAAAACATAAGATTTTTGCATTGTGATTCGCTGACTGACTTTCCCATTTTTTATAAGGTCTCCTGTCCATGCTCAAATTTTCAGAATTTATCTGCTCCTGCTTTCTCTAAGATATCCTTAAAACTAAAATGTTATTCTTTTGCTTTATGATAGTTGCATATATGCCTAACATTACACTCTTTTTATTCTAAAATATTTTATATAATGAAATTATACTGTAATTCAAAGTATAAACTTTAATAATAATATAACAGATAAAAACTCCTGCGTCACAGATCCTCTCACTTCGATGTAAAGCTTTTTTTAATTTCGAAAATGCCTAATTGTTTGTAATAAAAACATTTGAATGCAGTGAATATTCGTTTAACAGGTTTCTAAACATTTTCCTTGATCTATTATTTTTGAAGTTTTTATGACAAAAAATGGTAAAATATTCTGTAAATTGACCTTATTTGTAAAATTATTCAATACGTTTAGTGTTTGAAAATAATTTTGATTCTAATTAAATAAAAAATTCCATTAAATTATCTTCAATTACTTTTTTTTATTGAAAAACAAAAAGCACCTAAACTTGTTAACATTTCCTAAATTACTTTTTTTAGTCACATATAAAGAAGAATGAATGTAGTACATGTCGTTGAATTCTTAATTTGCAACCAATTAAGTCTTCGGAAAACAAATTACTTTTGATAAAAGATATCAAAATTTTGCATAAACTTTAATACTATCTTAATTTATAGCTCGTTTTCCTCTGGAAGAAAATTAAAGTAAGGATTAATTTACTCACTTTGAATCGAGTTTTTTTATTAACATTAAAGAAACAATGTTCTTCTTTACAGGATAAAAGAGTTAAAAGTTTGCAAAATATTTACAAAATCGACAGAGACATTATTCCTGAAATGTCCATTAATTAGAACACCTCATGTTGGCACTTAGCAAATATTCCATTAACGTTACATAAACGCAGAACAAAATTATTTTTCCCCTTCCAGTTTCTTGAAAAATTCATAATACGAGATAGTTCGACACCATCTCGAAACTTTTCATAATATTCGTCAAAAAATAAAAAACACGATAAGGTTTTCTTTTTTCTTTTCTTCTTGGTGAAAAGAATATTCCGAGTAATACACCTCTTCCAGAGCCAGCGAACCTTGCAAGTGCGTGAATAAATATGAAGAACTTGCTTAAATATACTAAACCTTATCAATTTGTGTTTGAAGTTCTCGCGTCTCTATCTATAAAGTGGTCATTAGCGCAGATAGAGGACCCAACACAGCCGGATGATTTATCATCGTAATAACAGCGGGGAGAAAATTTCTCTATTCTTTATGTTTTTTTTTAGAAAAAAGAAAAGTCAGGTTGGAAAGGATTATGAGTTTAGAAAGTTTTCATTTGGAGTTTTGAAATATGAGCTTCTCTTTAGAGATCAGTGCCATATATTTATAGGATCTTTAATTAATAGAGGATGGGGATGAGGTGCACAGAGGGAGTTAAGTAAGTTTATTAATAAGAAAAATAAAATGGAATAAAATATTAAAGAGAAAAGTACATGTGATTCATAAAAACTAATATTTGAAACAATTCCTACTTATAATGATAATGTGTTTTAATTCATTGATTGTTTATCGAAATCGTCCTATGTAACAATACAAGGTTTGCTGAATTAAAAAATATGCAGGCTTTTCGAAAATAATCTTAATAAATAAATAAAATAATTGCGAGCCACAATCAAGTGAAGAGAGAGACACCTGGGGTGGTAATTCGGTATTCATATCCACCTCATTCCATACCAATGTAAGGACTTTGAGTCCCCGCATATTTAACTTATAATAGTCTTACTACACGATAATGTGTCAACATGGCACAAATTAAGGATATCCTTCAGTTACCAGTGTCCTTTTAACAATAAGAGCTACCATTCAATGCCGGCTTAAGTTCATTTCGGGCTCTGGGCGCAGAATACCTACCAGCCCCCTTAGCACTGGCGATTCGAAATTTAGAAGAAAATCTGGTTAAATTTAGCTTATCCGGGTCCCTGGGCGCCCACCACAAGCTCTCAACGAATAAACCGACACTACTACCACTACTTCCTCTTTTACAATGATCCAAACTATGCAGGTAATAGTATTTTAGTTCTAAATTATGCACTTTATAAAAAAAATTCACTTGGATGTTTCGTTTCAGGAATGGAACGACTATAAACTTCGCTGGGAACCCGATGAGTACGGTGGAGTCTCTAAACTCCACGTACCCGCCGAGCAGATATGGCTACCTGACATTGTTCTTTACAACAAGTAAGCAACATTTAAGTTATTGCTCGATAAACTTCAGAAATATGAATAAAGAGAAGGAAGTCGAAGTTTGAGTCTGTACTTTATTCTGCGCATCATGTCTTTAAAGACAGGGTCTACAAGCTCTTGCTGTCAATATGACGGTTTCTTCTTAGAGGGGTCTAGTTAATCATTTTTAAGGCCTCTGTATTATACTTATATTTGTGTTGATGTAAACGTATTCTTAAACTAAATATCAGATTTATAATGAATACAGATTGATAGTTTAATAACCATCCAATAGTTTTTTTTATTAGTAAAGCTCCTCATAGATTCCATTAAGTTAAGATTGATCCGATATTCTTGCCATGGATTAACCAAAAGTATTCTAGACGTTCTTTGAATTTACAACGTGCGAACCACAATTGTGTGTGTGTGAATCTATAGATAGATATAACATTCATTAAGACAACTGAACCCCGTTTGTCTTTCTTACAAAACAAAACTATTTCATTCATCACAATAGAATTCTTTAGCTAGGAATTTATAATGTTTTTCTTGCTTACTGCATCCATCATAACTTAACAGCCCAAGAGGGCCAAAGCTTACTGTGTTCAACTCAGAATACGTGACCTTAGGCTCTGAGGTCCATGAGCATATGTTCGGGTCAGGTGGTCAGTCTGGCGCGAAACCCCCAGTGTTAAGTTTTCAAGCACAAGCTTGGTAATAATTTATCAACCCAATGAAGAGATAAAAGGCAAAGTCGACTTTTCCCAGCACGAGGTTTGAACCTCGTACCTGTGGTGTGGAAACGCGATGCACTATCACTCAGGCCCTGGGCTTCACATATCTATCATAACTAGGTCTCAAATAATGGATCACGACTTTTTTTGGCTTTTAATTTCTATTATCTCAAACATTCCCCATATATGTGCGACAATCAGTATGTGGACAATCATTTATTCTATCTCTATGTTTTGTATTATATTATAAGTGACGCATAGAATAAAGATTGGCATATTTGGCAGGTTTTTTGGCAACTTCGAAAATAATTTATCTAACCATATTGAAAATAACAGCAATAACAACTACAAGAAAAAGGCTTGCCAAAATTAGAACGTTATCAAGCTAGAAAAATGAGAAAATTTGTCGATCACCTCGCATTTTATAGATAAGCCCCAATTTATTACTTTAAACTATTTATGTTTTTCATAATAAAATTCCCAGAATATAAAATTAAGCTATTGAAAACAGCTCTTTAATGTTTTAATACACCGGATTCAAATAAAACAAAAAATTAAAGCGCTTAAAATAAAGTTAACTTGATTTTTATGACTACAAATAATTTATGCTAATTTTTTTCTTAATTTGGAAAGTATTTATGGACAGAGGATTAAATAAGAGCAATAGTATCGTTTTACACTGCTTGACAATTGCTAAGGAACAAATGATTTATGCACAATTGCATTTCCGGCAGCTGACCAATAAAAGTAAATTCAAGTTCAGAGGTGCAAGGTAGACCAAGACTCGTTATCTGTATAAGAGACAGAGAGAGAGAGAGAGAGAGAGAGAGAGAAAGTACATACCACCTCATGATTCATGCAAGAATTCATGCTGTTTGACGAGCTCGAGGTTATGCAAGTTTTTATCTCTAAAATTCAGTTTGATTCTGGCAATAAATTAGAGCAAAATGTCAGCAACATATAATCTGAGTGACTACGATTTTGAACGAGTATTTGGACGATTGAAATGAGTGAGTGAGTGAATATATTAATGTTGCACTGTTCAGCTACATGAGGGCTTTTGGCAACGGACCACATAATTTTGAACCATGGTCAAGTGACGTAGACGACACCTAAACTGGCACCCCCTCTCCTAACTACCACATCACACCAATGGGAGGACGTTTCTGCTCAAAATAGATTTAGCGTGCATCACTGCCCTACAAGGCAGGTCTTTAGTGGTACTAGACTCGAACTCATGACATGCCTGCCAGGTTCCGATACCTTGACCACTGGGCTACCGCAGTCCTTTGGACTATTGGAAGCAGATCAAAATGCCACCACTGTAGCTGCTGCTGTTGCAACGGGTGTATCAAATGTGCCATCTCGCAATTAACGAAGGCCGCTGAAAGTGAAAATGCTTTGCAAAAGCATGTTGGGGTCGTGGTTGGAACACCACACCTTTAGAGGATCTCAATGTAACCCTCGTGGCTAAAAGGAACAGAAATTTTATTCCTGGCCAGATATTTGCAAAACTTGCAACCGCTACGGGTACGCATGTTTCAGCAAATCCATCTCACGGTGATTAAATCAAGTTGGTTTGCATGAATGGAAGCCTGGTCGTTGCAGCCCACTTCAACCTCGCTATCGTCGAGAGAGATTATGTTGGTGTAAGGAACATGTTGGTAGAGATCAGGGGCATTCAACCTTTTTTTCTGACGGGCCACATCCATATGTTACCTTTTTCCCGCGGGCCGCATACATATGATGGCTATTTCACGCGGGCGGCCACATGAGGTTTAATGGAAGAGGGGGAAGAGAAATGTTTTAAGACCAAGATAATATAGAAAATTTAAAATGTGAAAAATTGATCAAAATATTAAAACTCCTGTCTATTTTGCTTTTTTAAATTATTATTTTCATATTTTTCTATTTTATTGTCACTGAAATTTTCTAAACTGGAAGCATTTATGAATCTCTCCTTCATAATTTTTGCATCAGTAAACGGTTTTCACATGATTACCAATATTGTAACAAATTTAATAGGATGCCTTTGTTACCACTATGACAATACCACTGACAAAACACTTTGCTGCTGTTGTAAAGATTATTCAAGAAAGGCTATTTATCACGTCTTGAAAGATATCGTCGAGGAAAAATGTCATATAACGATTCATGTTTACTTTTTTTTAATTACAA